>CM026393.1:12673921-12794740 GCA_014843695.1 Archivesica marissinica
GATTGATTATACATCAAGGCATTTGGCATTGGAATACACTATATTAGAAATGGACTTCACTCCATACGACCTGAACACATGCACATAGATAATAGAGAGAGGGGGAGGGAGGGAGGGGGAAAGGGGGAGGGGAGGATAGAGAGAGGAGAGAGAGGGGAGGGAGACAAGAACAAGCGACATTAATTTGGACAAAGTGAATGTTATTAACATCTAAAAACTACCTTATTGTGTTAATCCATTCAACACCTAGTAACTAACATGGACTGGTACATGATATTTGTTGACCAATAAATTAATCAGAACATTATATTTCGGCCAGTTCAATTATCAAAATGGGTAATTGTGTCTTATACTAGTAATAGTAATGGCACACACCTGATGATACCTGTTACGATCCGCTCATATGGATCTTCACTGAATAAGTCTATTTAGTTATGTTATGTTTCGGGTTTTACGCACCATATTGGGCTATATCGCCGGCGGGCAGTTTACCTAACAACACCTTTCCTGGGCAGGCTCCAGCCGTTAACCAGTACTTGGGTGCACCAACCTCCGTAAGAAACTGCCAACTTTTTCATATAAATGAGACACGGCCTGAGCGGGGCTCGAACCCGTGACCATCTGTGATGATAGGTTACAGCGGTGTGCAAGTCAGCGACCTTAACCACTCGACCACGAAGGCGGACCAGTCTATTTAGAGGTATGTAGTGTTGAAATGTTTAAGTCTCTACGTTTTGTGTATGACTAATTGATGGTAGATGTCTATAACCAATGGCCACTGGTGTCACAGTATAACACATATCGCTCATATTAAATCAGACCCAATCAGCACCGATCTGGGTTTGCATTCTCCAACACATTCTACTGACACATGAACATGCACAGAACTTTATATCGTCGTTCGTTCCGATGTACGCATCGCTAGCTATATTAGATGTCGTCACGCAGAGTGAAACCGATCAAGTGTGTGTGTTTTACGTTTATTTATCGTCGCTATCGGTTACCCATATGAGCGACGCCTTCTGAATAGATTAGTCATCTTAGATTTGTGCAGGATAGTGCAATGATACGGACAGAGACCCATTCCAGAATCTCCTCTTGTTCTTTTACGTGCACGAGGTAAAGCACCGACACAATACCTCGGTTTAAAGTCCAATCTGAAAGACTATTAATTGTATTAGGGTCATATCGGGGGATCAAACCTGATCGCAGATATCCAACATAATTTTATTATATACAAATGTATGATTAACTCCATTGTGAAGCTGCTCCTAGCCTTCATTCTCAATATAATCAGTTGTCATGAGGGATAGAGGAGAGAAAATGCGAATTTAGATGTCAATATCAGGAGTTCTTGTACATACAAATTTATTTTAACTCGATTGCGAAACAAGTTCTTACAACTAATATTAATCACTCTTGAAACCTAGTTCCTGATGGAATCCATCGCCATGAGGGAGAGAGAAGAGGCATGTGGAATTTAAATGCCTAGCCTCAGGGCACAATCGTAACGGCTCCAGCGAGCGCACTACCACTGAACTATCACGGATTTTACATGATGTCTTGTCACGGTGGAAGAGGAGATTGTACACAGACAGTGTTCCACGAATAAACGCAAGACGCACCTACAAACAGTTCATATAATTACATTGATACATTACAACTGTATTTGATAAAGGATTAGTTGAGCCAAAATGAAATAAAAAGGTTTATTTGTTAAATCCAGATGGTCTCAGACACTTGTGGGGCATACATGTACATATAAACAAATATGGCGACAGAAATTCAATATGTTAATATATCTAATTAATTATGTAACACTAAAGCAAATATTTATATGTGATAATATGTGATAATATAGAAGAAGAATGCTTTAATAACATATGCATGCCTTACTAACTTACTTTAAATGCTTTTGTGATTTTTAAATAACACACCAAACATCTGTCATGTAATTATTAAGAATGTACTAAGTAAATTTATTATTATTATATAAATAACATTATTTTATTATATAGATTAATATTCTGAAAATGTATAACCAATGGGACTTTAATTTACAGCTGTATTTGTTTATCATAACATTACACAATTGTTTAATAAACAATATATCTTTATTTATTTTCCAATATTGAAGAGCATATAAACATTTAACACATTATCAGAACATCGGCGAAATATTATACAAATATAATTATATACATATATATTAAGTAACAGAAATAAACATATATTTTAATATATGCATAACATGTTATGTATAATCGCAACATATTATGTACATATTGTACTATGCGACACTTTGTCGTAAATGGATCTATAGCACTGTACCATATGGTTACCGGAAGTCACAGCCAGCTCTCTCACTCATACGCTCTTTATCTCAATGTATCTCTCTTTTTCTCAAGCGCACCCGTGGCATCCGTGGTCCAGTGGTAGAGCGTCTGATTTGGAATTGAAGGGTCCCGGGTTCGGTACTCGGTCAGGTCATGTATGTAGTGTCATTGAGAAAGGCATCTCACACGTATCGCTTAGAACTGGTTAACCACTTATGTCGGCTATGCATTCCCAGGAAAAACATGTCTACGTCCCCGCAATGGATTTGACATTAATGGAACATACATACATATACTCTTTATTTCACTCATGCACAATCCCATCAAACTCTCTCACTCACGTAATGATATATGTATGATCACATTTGTAAACCAAAAACATAATGCATACACATGTATGTATCCCAAACTAGGTATAATCAATGTAAATAAGTAAGTCATCATCAGCCTCCGTCCGTCTTATGAGACGATGGATTGCGCTCTTGTTGAGGAACATCTTCTGCGGTGACTGCGTATGCCTATTCTTGAGTGACAGTCTCTGTTGCAGTCATCGCAGGTGAATATTTAGTAAGTATAATTTAATAAGTAAGTACGTGTTTATTAAAGTGACATATGCAAACATAAACATTACATACACAATATTTACACATCTTTAAGATGCACCTGGCCCGATGGGCCAATTTGTCACCTAATGCCTGCATAACAATATAAATGAAAGCAAGAATGTATGCTTTTTTGATTTGTGTGTTTATACGTATAATTAAATGAAAATAAACAGAATATATATAAACTACATATTATTTTTATATGTGCTATATAGTTTAGGTATTTGATTATCACAGTCATGTGACTGCAGTCATAAATAAAGTAACCTATGCACCATAATTAAGATAGTCTTCCCATCACCCGCAGGTTCGATCCCCCGTCTGACCGTACTAAAATTAACAATATTTCAGTGGACATCGTGCACGTAAAAGAACCAGCGGATACTCTGGAATGGGTCTCTGCCTGTATCATTGCACTGCCCTGCGAAAATCTAAAATGAGTATCCTTTCAGGATAAATAAAGGTAAAACACACACCCGTTTTAATCGTAACTGTATTAAAGGTAAATAAATACATCACTTGTGATGACCACATTTATAATTATTTGGACATTAAATGATTTGTTCTTAGAATTCCACAGTACCACCAATCGTCGAATTAATCTTAAATTTGAACCTGCGATATGGGAATAAATGTTCTCTTCTGTTTTGTTTATCTTCATAGCAACTGAGACTTATCAAGATTTACTGGTCTAGTAGGAGATTGCTATTCGAGAAACAGTGGGCAATATATTATTTACAATAGTGATTTGTCTACACTTGACAGCTTATCTTGGAAAGTTCATGGATGTCTATACAACTGGTGCGGGCCGTTGTCTATTGTTGTTAAAACGTGTGGCCCACACCATTTGTATGTTCATGCTATGCATTGTATCTGTATGTGTATGACATATGTACTATTGATTTGCAATAAAATATGGCCCACACCATTTGTATGTTTATGCTATGTATTGTATCTGTATGTGTATGACATATGTACTATTGATTTGCAATCAAATATGGCCCACACCATTTGTATGTTCATGCTATGTATTGTATCTTTATGTGTATGACATATGTACTATTGATTTGCAATCAAATATGGCCCACACCATTTGTATGTTCATGCTATGTATTGTATCTGTATGTGTATGACATATGTACTATTGATTTGCAATCAAATATGGCCCACACCATTTGTATGTTCATGCTATGTATTGTATCTTTATGTGTATGACATATGTACTATTGATTTGCAATCAAATATGGCCCACACCATTTGTATGTTCATGCTATGTATTGTATCTTTATGTGTATGACATATGTACTATTGATTTGCAATAAAATATGGCCCACACCATTTGTATGTTCATGCTATGTATTGTATCTTTATGTGTATGACATATGTACTATTGATTTGCAATAAAATATGGCCCACACCATTTGTATGTTCATGCTATGTATTGTATCTTTATGTGTATGACATATGTACTATTGATTTGCAATAAAATATGGCCCACACCATTTGTATGTTCATGCTATGTATTGTATCTGTATGTGTATGACATATGTACTATTGATTTGCAATAAAATATGGCCCACACCATTTGTATGTTCATGCTATGTATTGTACCTGTATGTGTATGACATATGTACATTGATTTGCAATAAAATATGGCCCACACCATTTGTATGTTCATGCTATGTATTGTATCTGTATGTGTATGACATATGTACTATTGATTGCAATAAAATATGGCCCAAACCATTGTATGTTCATGATATGTATTGTATCTTTATGTGTATGACATATGTACTATTGTATGTTCATGATATGTATTGTATCTTTATGTGTATGACATATGTACTATTGTATGTTCATGATATGTATTGTATCTTTATGTGTATGACATATGTACTATTGTATGTTCATGATATGTATTGTATCTTTATGTGTATGACATATGTACTATTGTATGTTCATGATATGTATTGTATCTTTATGTGTATGACATATGTACTAGGCCCAACCATTGTATGTTCATGATATGTATTGTATCTTTATGTGTATGACATATGTACTATTGTATGTTCATGATATGTATTGTATCTTTATGTGTATGACATATGTACTATTGTATGTTCATGATATGTATTGTATCTTTATGTGTATGACATATGTACTATGTTGTATGTTCATGATATGTATTGTATCTTTATGTGTATGACATATGTACTATTGATTTGCAATAAAATATGGCCCACACCATTTGTATGTTCATGATATGTATTGTATCTGTATGTGTATGACATATGTACTATGATTTGCAATAAAATATGGCCCCCCATTTGTATGTTCATGCTATGTATTGTATCTGTATGTGTATGACATATGTACTATTGATTTGCAATAAAATATGGCCCACACCATTTGTATGTTCATGCTATGTATTGTATCTGTATGTGTATGACATATGTACTATTGATTTGCAATAAAATATGATTAAATACAAATATATATATAATGGCAGCGTTTTGTAGCCACAAATACAATGGCAATTTAGCAAAAACAATCCTATAATGCTATTTCCAATGTCATTTAATCGTCATAGAGATTAGATTAAAGTACTATATTCTGGAAATACAAGCTATGTTAAGGAATATATTCGAATAAAAACTAGAATACGATAATAGTGTTGGTCTGACGTCACGCAATTATCAATGTAAGCATAGCAACGTTGCCGAGTGGTTGAACGTGTCGTTGTTATAAGATGTTTTCATCTGTGGTGCGCCGTTTTGCTATTTATTCGTTATTTATGGATATCCATATAATTATCCTACATTTACTGAAACGTTACTTAACAGAAAAACAAGACGGACAAGAGATTATCTGATTCTAAAAATAGCTCACTTCCGTGAATTCCCACGGTAATTTTTACAAACATCACGTGACTTTCATTCATAAAACTTTACACGCATTGTATAAATGGAATAGCCAAAACACGGTGCGCGCGCAGCATAGGTCAAGGTAGCTATATCGCAGAATAAACCGAGGTAGATTTTACTCTACAAGTATGTATGTTATTAGCTGGGTCGTGTTAGAATATCCGATAATATATATATGATTATCAAATAATCTAGTTATGGATATCCAAAAATGCTGAATAAATAGCAAAACGGCGGCCCATATGCATGGTACTTATTAGGACACCAGGTTACTCTTATACTTTATATAATGTATCACATCATATATGGTGTGAATAAAGCTATTGAATTGACCTTGGCATATGCGAAAGGCCCGGAGATCTAACCCCGCTGGAGCCGTTACGATTGTGCCCTTAGGCAAAGTATTTAAATTTCACACTGCCTCTTCTCTCTCATTTATGGCGATGGATTCCATCAGGAACGAGGCATCGAGATTGATTAATATAAGTTGAAATAACTTGTGTCGCAATACAGCTGAAATACGTGTGTATACAATAATTGAATTAGCCCGTATCAGTATGTAAACTACTGGACTGTGTGAGACGTGTGTCTTAAATATTGGATCCGTTTGAGGCGTATATCTGTGTTTTACGTTTATTTATCGTCGCTACCGGTTACCCATATGAGCGACGCCTCCTGAAGAGATAAGTCATGTTATATTTTTGGAGGATAGTGCAATGATACAGATATATACCCATTCCAGAGTCTCCTCTGTTTCTATTACGTGCACGGTGTAAAGCACCGACACGAGACCTCGGTTTAACGTCCCATCTGAAAGACTGTTAATGTTATAAGGGTCAGACGGGAGATCGAACATACGATCCCTGGATTACCAGTCCAGCGTGTTACCACTGGATTACAGATCCGTCTGTTGGCGTACATCTTACTTAAACAAACACTTATACACGATCGTACTATTTAAAATTGTTAATTTCCTACATTTACGCATAGGATTTGATAGAATACGTTGTAAACAATGGACACCATTGTCAAACACTTAAATCACATATTATTGAGTGTCTACAGATTTGAAGCATGTACTCACACACAAGTCTGTAGAACTATTTAATCACCTTTTTATAACAGACCGACCGGCTACGGAAGGAGACTTAGCTGAGCGTGAATTTGTTCGGCAGATGTGCAAATACCTTTTTCTCACATACAGATAGGCTTTTCGCACCGTTTTGGTGATGTGAGATCAATCTGTCTAACCAGGGTAGACAAGTCTTAGAGGACTACTTTATGCTAGTTAGATATCACGAACAAATCGGGTAGTTTCCGTTTATTCCCTTGTTCAAACTGTATCCGAGTCCAAATTCATATCATTACATTGGATAACGGTAAAATCCGAACACTGCCGAGAAGTTACGTTATTATGACAACAGTGATACGTCAGCGATGATGCAATCAGTGACGTTTCGCTACAATACATGATTTTGTGTTGTACACGTGACTACTATTATATACCCATTGACCAACAATGTACTTATATCCTTTGTAAACATCTGATCTCTCCTTAAATCATGTTTTGTATTATTTACTTTAAAGCGACACTACATCGGTGAAAACGCAAATGTCTGCGGAATGTAATTTGCTATTATACGGTATTATTTCCGCCCAAATATTTGCCTCAAAAACTGAGTATTTCAACAAATAAACAAAGCGTCGTATACGCGTTCACTTCATATTCACAAACATTATGCATCTAGTTTCAATGTCAACGTCATGGGAGTGTGGGCTATTCTACTGCTAGCGCCGCATAGTCTGCTTTGGTAGTAGTTTGTCTAGTTCACGCTTTAATGACCCCAGTTTCTGATCGTTTTGTTGTCTCTATTTGACTGTTTGTTACAATATGCCTAGTGTTCTTGATTGATTGTAGCCGTACGAAACAACTGTGCTTTTTATTGCTCACATAAAAACTGAGTACTCGGTTACACTGTGCTAAGTGGCCAGGATGAAACACTTGACCGTAGCATAATCATATATACAATACAAGTATATCCGATAGCAGAATCGCTGAGGAGATGTGTTTATGTTTTACACGAACAATCAACTCTTGTCAGTTACCTTTATCAGTTGAAAATGGCGTTCATCCAGAACAAACACACGTATAGCGGTATACCATGATCTAACTAGCGATTGCAACATGACTCGACTCACCCAATGCAAACTTCATAGAGTTTTGGCGAAAAGATTCGAGTGCATGAACACGATAAGAATTGATTGCCTTTCTGTCATTACGTGCCAGTCTTAGCTGCACGGGAAAATCCATCACGGTGCTAACCTTGGTTAGAACGGCCTGGAAATACAAAACTTGAGCTTCCCGGTGATGCTTATCAGCAACATGCACTGATATATTTCACAAGACGTTACGCGACCGACTTTGTGGCAACGCATTTTGCATTCCTCACTTGTTTTCGGCCTTATTTTCTAAGGATTAAATACTAGTACACGCAGAGGGGTGGAGCAACGTTGCAATATGGTACTGATACGTATACTTGACTACCAAACGTGCAACTGCATGATCAACCTGGTTAATGACACTTACGAATGACCACATTTACGCTTTCATCCGCGCCATCGAGAGTGATTAATATAAGTTGTTAAGACTTGCTTCCTTTGCAATCGTTGACACAGACGGATCTGTAGTCCAGTGGTAACACGCTGGACTGGCAATCCAGGGATCGCAGGTACGATCCCAAGATCACTACCGTGGTTTTGGAGTGGCATGAACTCCAGATCACTCGGTAACGAGACTGTCACCGTGACGTTAAAATACGTATTCTCTACACATATACTACACGTATCAAAATGGATGGCTTACAACATAGCGACAGTCAAGCCAGACCGAGGCTAAATAAACATATACCCTTTATATTTGTTCGAATACCACAGGGTGTGTCGAATTCACGGAGGAAGTTATCCAGCTAGCTCGCGGTAGGTCGGTGTCTACTTGTGCGTCCGTCTGTGCCTGAAATACTGCTCGGATGGGTATCATGGACCTGTCGCCGCCAATAATAGCCGGAGAGGCACCCATATGACAGAAGCTGATGTCGCGACGTTAACCCCTCCTCCCACCCCAGCACAACAATAATACAACAAACAAATAAAAATTATCATATTCCTAGTGCAAATATGATGTATTTAGACGATTTCCCGGAACTATGCTTTCCTGGACATACATAGAATTAGCTACGCATAACTTCATTAATCAAATATGGACGTCATTATGTTCTGAACCAGGAGCTGCAATCTGCATATCTATTTATAAGACCGATATTTTATGTATGTATGCACGACATATGTCAGCCTGAATAGACGGATCTGTAGTCCAGTGGTTAACACGCTGGACTTGTAATACTGGGATCGCAGGTTCGATCCCCCGTCTGACCATAATAAAACTAACAGTCTTTCAGATGGGACTTTAAACCGATGTCTCGTGTCGGTGCTGTGCACCGTGCACGTAAAAGAACCAGAGGAGACTCTGGAATGGTTCTCTGTCTGTATCACTGCACTATCCTCCAAACATCTAAAATGATTAATATCTTCAGGAGGCGTCGTTCAAATGGGCAACCGGTAGCGACGATAAATAAACGTAAAACACTTTAATTTATATGTCTCTTGTTTAGTCTACCACTACCACTGCCTGAACCCAAGAAACATGCATATTAAAGTCAGAAACACCAATAATGTTACTTTCTGAGAAGAAAACCTACGTTGTTGTATATGTGACATATTATTGAGATGCAGCGCATCTTTTCATCAGCATATTATGGTTTTCTTATGTCAGTTTTGACTGGAAATATAACACAATAATTACAATCCTGTCTGCCGACGATGTTAGTTTGTTTAAAGCGTTGTCCTGTGTATGTTGTATTCATGTCATGTAAAATACACCTTCAAACATTTTTTTATACAAATATAGGTTAGCTCGATTGCGAAACAAGTGCTTACTTAAATTAATCAACCGCAAGACCTCATTCCTGATGGTATCCATCTCAACGAGGGAGAGAGAAGAGGCAACGTGGAATTTAAATGCCTTGCCTAATGGTACAATCGAAACGGCTTCAGCGGGGCTCGAACTCCGGACCGTTCTCACCTGAAGCGAACGTGCATCCACTGCGGTATCACCATTTCCAGTTTGTTTAAAGCCTCGTCCTGTGCATGCCATGTAAAATACACATTCAAACATATATATATATCCTCCAAAAATCTCTCTGTATCATTGCACTATCCTCCAAAAATCGAAAATGACTAATCTATTCAGGAGGCGTCGCTCATACGTGCAACCGGTAGCGACGATATAAGTACACATAAAACACAAGTATACGAAGCGAATCGCAAAGTTAATAAAAAGGAGCATGTGAGTGTCTAACACAGTTGTCTAATCTCCTAAATCTACACATATCAAGATAAGTGTTTCATTGAATAACATATAATATGCATTAACCATTCAACACAAAGTAACTGACATGGACTGGTGCATGATATTTTCAGACCAATAAATTAATAAGAAAATTACATTTGGACCAGTTCATTTATCAAAATGCGTAATTTTTGTCTAAAAATAGTAATATTACTGGCCAAAAGTGCATATCATGATGAGACGCCTCGCAACGAGCCGGCTCATCTGGATCTACAGTGTCTGTACGCCTATTGAGAGGCATGTGGTGTTGATAAGGTTAAATTTTGCAACGTCGAGCAAAAAAACATACATTTCAAAAGTAGTTCGTGTGCATGATGCTGTTTTATTCATCCGCATAAACCGTGTTAAAACAACATTATATTGCCAGTTCCACTACATTTCTCACGAATACACTGGGTATTGGCTTACAACAAACAATGGTTAATATCAACACTGGAGGAATTACGACAACATGCATAGACGAGCATTTAATTGAATATGTTTGTTTTCTTATTCGCTTGCGGTAAATTACATACCGCATCCACTAATGATGTTTTCAAGACCAGTGTTGTCATTACTACAAGAGCCTCAGTATGCAACACAAAAAATCCTCAAATTAAACAACCTCGAATGGTATAGTTTACTCTGCATTCTGGGTAAAATAATTGCTATAAATAATTCAAATTATTGTAGCAAACGACAATTCATTAGTGCGTGTTTATTTTTTGTAAATAAATTTGTTTGCAACTGAAAAGTCTGGAAATATGTTATGAACATTCTTTAGAATTGCGTCGCTTAAATATTTATTTTACAACGATTGCGAAACACGCTATAACAACTTATATTAATCACTCTCGTTGACGCGGATGAAAGAGTAAATGTGGTCATTCGTGTGGAAGGAAACCGAAGTAACCGGAGAAAACCAACCTGTCCGGTCTTGCGACCACCGTACCATCTCACATACTTCCCGGTCCGAGGATCGAACCCGGGTTGCATTGGTGAGGAGTGATATAATTGCATCGCTGAGACGTCCTTCTAATGAAATTGTATGACATGTTTCAGTTAGCGTGCAAGGAGTTACACTGGTATGGCATAGTATTCGCTGTTTTGCTAAATGGGTTACCCTCTCAAAATAAAGAATGTAATACTTACTTACAATCAGTATGCTTGTTGATATAAATCCATCGCTGCTACACCAAATAATAATTAACTCAGTGGTTAGCGCGCTCGCTGCTCACCAAAAACCCGGGTTCGATCCTCGGACTGGGAATCGGACAGGTAGGTGTTCTCCGGGTATTGGCGCCAACAAGAGTGATTAATATTAGTTGGTAAAGCTTAGTTTATACAAAATTATTTTAGCTCGATTGCGAAACAAGTTCTTATAACTTATACTAATCACTCTCGAGGCCTCATTCCTAATGTAATCCATCGCCACGAGAGAGAGAGAAGAGGCATGTGGAATTTAAATGCCTTGTCTAAGGACACAATCGTAACGGCTCCAGAGGGCTCGAACTCCGGGCCTTTCGCACGTGAAGCGAACGCTCTACCACTGAGCTATCACGACTTCCTGAGCTATCACGACTTGTTAACGTTTGCTTCGCAATCGTTGTAAAATATAATAAGGTTTAGACTTAAAGTTTGCAAATAATAATTACATTGTATTGCTGCTTTGAACATAATTTAGTTTCAGACCCCACAAAACATCTGCATAGAATGCATATCTAGTCTACGGACTGGATGCATTTAATTTATGAGTATTTTATAATAATTATTTCTTTGTTTGTTTTTTCTTATTTGATTAACAATTCACTCAGGTTGAAAGTAAATTACTATAGATATGACAGCAACGTGAATGGCTGTTTTACCTGTATGTAAATTACTTCCTTATGTGAACTTCTATATAAGAGATGATTAATGTGTTGGCTAACCTGGTTTACTTATAGTTAAAAATAGATTATGTTTGAATGAGAATTAGTTTATACACATTTATTTTGCTCGATTGCGAAACAAGTTCTTTCAACTTATATTTAATCGCTCACGAGACCTCATTCCTGGTGGATTCAATCGCCACGAGAGAGAGAGAAGAGGCAACGTGGAATTTAAATTTAAATTTAGTGTGAAAATTAGAGTTTCACTTTGAGCTCACAATGCTTTGATACAGACGGATATGTAGTCCGGTGATCCTTCTGACACTAACAATATTAACAGACTTTCAGATAGGAATTTGTACTATCCTCCAAACGTGTAACATGCTAATATGTTTAGGAGGCGTCGCTCATGTGGGCAACCGGTAGCGACGAGCAAACAAACGTAAACACACAACGCTTTCATAGATGAGACATGTCATACATCACACCAGTGTGCCAATTACGATCATATTCGTCGCATATGTTATGTGTGACACATGTTACAGTCAAATCACTATCCTCCAAAAATCTAAAATGACTAATCTCTTCAGGAGGCATCTCTCATACGGGCAACCGGTAGCGACGATACATAAATGTAAAACACACACTAGTGGATGTTCTCCGACCAATACTAGTCACTGGGCTGTGCAAATAAATGAGATTCTCCCCTTTGGTGGCCCGGAACGGGAATACAATGATTAAGTGTGTGATTGGTGAGCTAGTTTTAAAGCGCATGCACATACATACAACTTGTTTGCCGGAGTCTTGTCCATTTACTACGAAATGTTATAAAACGAGAACATCGCAGATTCGTTGGTAAACTTAACAAATACTGATCCAGCTTCGCAGAATTCTTGGGAAATACTAAACCGTGTGCATTTTAGTTTACTGTTCCGTATTTGGATACAATGGTCAAGATGAACACATTTTACACATTTATAAATATTTCTTCAAGATGGATGCATTCTCATATTATCAAGCACACTGTGTGCACGTGGTAGTTCACGTATTACGGGCATTATCCTTTCAAGTATTTGTATAATCCCCAATCCCCAGCATTCACAGTTGTGTATAATTATTGGTGGAACAGTTTGGTAAAATGTTCAAGTTTATTCAATGAGAGATATCTCCAATTTTCTATTACCTCCCTTGGCAGATACAGTCTGATTTATTCCAAAATGTGAATAGGTCCTTTTAGTTGGAATCCTTTGTTTTTATTATTGTTCCCTAACCAGACGTTATGGTATGATACATGTACTTTTATCAACATAGTGTTAATTAGCTGATAAGTTAAACATTCTTTTACAAATAAGTACACATTGCATAATTATACTGTATGAGATCTGCCATGATATAGTAATTTAATACTCATAAGAAGCGATAGTGGAATAACATTGCTAGTATGTTGTGCAAAGGAAACAACGATAACAACAGAGGACATATTTAATAGGACCTATCTCCTTTTATGGAGTATTCAGGGGCAGTAACTGACCAATGTATCTCATTATCTTCATCATATCTTATTTTGCTCCATCATGACGCTTAATCTACATTCATGGAGTGTATTCATATGTATATGTACACAGTAATCAAACAAGACACAGGAAGTACTAGGTCCAGTTGTATGACAGTTTATGTTGTATATACGTAAATAGGCAGACGTGCATCGAATGTAGTCCAAATAACTAAATATAGTACATGTTTCTTTTTGGTGACAGGTAGTGTATAGTTTGTGTTTTTCGAGAAATGATGTGACTGGAGAAGACATCAGACTAGTTGATGTGTAGACAAGATGTGGTATAAGTAGTGAGGCCATTGCAAACTAATGGTTGGTATACTGTATCATTTGGCGGAGGAATACAGTGTGTAAACACAGTGACGTTATTCACAGGTGAGCACTGGCTATGCAAACATTATATTTTTAATATTCTTTGTGTGTTTCAGGCTGATTTGAATACCTCTTCACAGTGGGTGTGGTATCAGAAGAAATGATAGATTGGAAATATAAATGAACATACTGTATGCTTTTACTTATTACTATGTATTTAATAGGCATTTATTTGTTGATTTACAACCTTATGACTTCTGCGTCCACAGCGGAAATAATTCCTTCCATATGATTTTGTTTATCAATGAACAACGACATTTTATGCTGTCCTTTACTAACATACAGTGGATTTTGCAGACTAGTACATTTCTAGTGGATTTTGCAGACTAGTACATTTCTTTGAAAAAAGTCAAAGACTAATACTATATATATTATATAGACTAAACTTCATTATATACATGTTTAAGCTTTATTGAATCCATTTATATTATGTAGTGTTCAAATCAAGTCTATGGGGAGGACCAATCACACATTTTGTTAGAATTTGTGGCCCAATCATTTGCTAATTATGGATTTGTAATTTGTTTGTAATTGTAACATAAATGTATATACAGCAATAAAATATCAAATCAGACAGTGTGAATTTCCAGAAAAATGCTATAATATAGACAGAAATTTTATTCAAAACCATTAGGCTAAAAAGCCCATGAGGTCAAAACATCTGCATGATAGAGATAGCGAACAGTGAAACTACAAATCAATTGTTATGCATTGTTAAACTACGGTATCTGTATGCGGCTTACATTATAAGTGTAACCACAAACAAGCAATTCTTGATCAGAACAACATATAACAGACATGTAATTCAATTGATATGAATAGATAAACGGCAGCTACTTATGCTAATTCTCCCCTGTGATTATCAGGATAATATATTCCACTACTGATTAGAAAATAAGCCGGAACACCTACCATGTCCTAATTATCGTGATTTCAATCTGCATCAACTGCTGTTCTTGCATCCGGTATGTTAATGCCATTATAATGATCGGCGGTGACATACTACGCTTGCATTCCTTTCGTCGGGTGTTCATCAAACAAGTTGTTCGTTTTTTAATTTCAAAAATAGTTTGTATTGATTTTCCAGATATTTCTCATGGCTGAGCTTTGGATATAAGTGAATATACGACCGTACTTGGGAACATGTAAATTGAATTAAGCTAGACTTATGCTAGATAAAACTTGGCTTTAATTTAATAAACTTTAAGTATCTGACAACAGGACTTACCATATAACGAGGGACCTAGCTGGCTTTTCTATTACCTCCCTTGGTAGATAAAGTCCGATTTATCCCTAAATGTATAGCAGTCTTTCAGTTGGAATCCTTTGTTTTTACAGTTGTTCCCTAACCGGATGTTGCGATATGATAAATGTGATTTTATCCAAATCATGTTACATTATAGATTGTGTACCTATTATATAATTGTCGAGATATAGTAACATAATAATAATAATAATATAAGAAAGTGGACGAACTATTGATGGCAAAACAGAGGAAACAACTTATGGGGACCTACACACTTTTAGTGAGTATTCAGGGGTAGTAACTGACCGATGTCTCTCATTCCAGATAGACAAATAATCACACGACTATTCCGTGCATATTGTGTGTGTGCTTTACGTTTATTTATCGTCGCTACCGGTTGCCCATATGAGCGACGCCTCCTGAATTAGTCAGTTTAGAATTGTGGAGGATAGTGCATGATACACAGAGACCCATTCCAGAGTCTCCTCTGGTTCTTTTGCATACTCGATGTAAAGCACCAACACGAATCCTCGGTTTAACGTCCCATCTGAAAGACTGTTAATTTTATTAGGGTTAGACGGGGGATCGAACCTGCGATCCCTGGATTACCAGTCCAACGGGTTAACCACTGGACAACAGATCCGTCTGTTTATCAATACGTGTATAGCCCGTCCTATGTATACTAGAGGACATTTGGAGTAGGTTATTCACCTATCTTGAAGCATCCAAGAAAATCCCGGACTGTTCCTCAAGGCCAAAACATATGACATATGCACAGACGGGTACCCTGGTAGAACCATTATTCTTCCGTAAGCCAAATGGAAATAAGTATACAGCCAATATAGGATTCGAACATACAGCGGTGATGCTCAAGAGATTTTGATGTCCATTATTGGTGTATTGCACTCACATGCATGTTATATTCAGTATGAAAACGAAACTAATTCGTTTTAACACGCTATATTCTGTAAGAAATAGAAATACGTTTCTATTAAACAGCCTTAATGTGCCGTTTTAAAACAAAGTATGTCTGAGATCTTCTCCAAAGGTTAGAGAATTGAAATAATTGTCATTTATCTTTCCCAGCATGCCCATCCATTTATCAAAGTTTTCCATTTCCGATAAAATTGTTTCTAGCTAAAAGCACACAGTTATCTATCTGCAAAAATCTGTTTAAGTAGCTGGTTAGTAAGAATGTCTTATTATTAGAACGTTGAGGTTGACACGTATTCCTATATCACACGAGTTGTTGTGGCAATTGTATCACTAATCACCAGTCTCCACGAGTAATGGTACCATTATTAGAGATACATTTGTCATTATCCGGAGGTCCAATTTGCCTCCAGTAATAACAGTATAATATCAGGGATGCCGTACGAACTTATCCACTAGCATACACGTACACCACTACTTGCATTACACGCTTACTGCAAGTCTAAAACAAAGTGTAGACTAAATTAATGTTAGCAATACAAGTCGTGATAGCGCAGTGGATGCGCGTTCGCTTCACGTGCGAAAGGTCCGGAGTTCGAGCCCCACTGGAGCCGTTACGATTGTGCCCTTAGGCAAGGCATTTAAATTCCACGTTGCCTCTTCTCTCTCCCTCGTGGCGATGGATTCCATCAGTAATGAGGTATCGAGAGTGATATATATAAGTTGAAATAACTTGTTTCGCAATCGAGCTAAAATAAATTTGTATAAACTAATGTTAGCAATTGTTCTATTTAATGGTATTGCTTTCTGCAAACCAAATACGTAACTTATTTCTGTGTGTTTTACGTTTATTTATCGTCGCTACCGGTTGCCCATATGAGCGACGCCTCCTGACGATATTTGTTATTTTAGATTTCGGAGGATAGTGCAATGATACAGACCAGACAGAGACCCATTCCAGAGTATCCTCTTGTTCTTTTACGTGAATGGTGTAAAAGCACCGACACGAGACCTCGATTTAACGTCCCATCTGAAAGACTGTTAATTTTATTTCGGTCAGACGGGGGAACGAACCTGTGATCCCTGGATTACCAGTCCAGCGTGTTACCACTGGAATACATATCCGTCTGTAACTTATTTCTCCTCTCAACGTACTATGTATATGTCGTGTAATTCCAACATTGAGGGCCAGACACAAAGCTATAGATTGCGGTTCTAATCCAGATTCCTTCGTGTATCTAAATGTTGTGTCAAATGTATATTTGTATATGCTGTATTCAGTGTTTGAAATAAACTAGTGCTTTACACCGTGCATGTAAAAGAACCAGAGGAGACTCTGGAATGGGTATCTCTCTGTATCATTGCACTATCCTCCAAAATCTAAAATGACTAATATCTTCAGGAGGCGTCGCTCATATGGGCAACCGGTAGCGACGATAAATAAACGTAAAACACACAAGAAATAAACTATGTTTAAACTAAGAAAACAACCCCCCCCCAGTAAAATGGCAACGTGCGGTGTTAATATGGCCCGAGCTGTGTTGTACATTGCATTCTGTGTTCTACTATTGGCGTCTTGAGAAATGTTCCATCGATGTACAGCATCATGCTATAATTACAAAAGTATGACGTCATTTCGGTGACACGTGTAGCAGTGAACCTGTAAACATGTGTTGGTAGATGATATAATTATCTCAAGGAATGTGTCATATACACATATAATGTATATATACATGTAGTGTGCCTGTTTAAACAACAACTATTTCGCTATAGCACTACTTAGTGGACCGGTACTAAGTTTACTCAATATTATATACGTTTTCTTTCGTTCTAATCCCTACTGCTGTTAAATTATAATTATGTAAGCTGTTCATTTCTTGATTACATGTACACATACTGACATAAATAATGTCACCACTAAGTGTGCTCAAATTGTGATCCTGCAGTTATATTTAACCACACTATATGGGTCACACACCTTACATTGACTTGCACATAGCACATCTTATCATTAATTCAAACATATCACGACACTGCCATGTGTTTGTGGTTTAATATATAAAATGACAGAAATCTGTCTAGTGCATCGGGTGGGGTAATTTGATATTGACGTCGGATTTCAGGTAGCTACATTAAGTTTGTTATTTAAATCATGGCAAATAGGTAATGTTGTGTTAGTCTATACAGCTTTATTTTAGCTCGATTGCGAAACATGTTCTTACAACTTTCACTCTCGATACCTCATTCATGATGGAATATATCGCCACGAGGGAGAGACGTGGAATTTAAATGTCTTGTCTAAGGGTACAATCGTAACGGCTCCAGCGGGGGCTCGAACTCCGGACCGTTCGCACCTGAATCGAACGCGCATCCATTGCGCTATCACGACTTAATGTTGTGTTACCCGTTGGGTGCTAACATACAATAGGAGTCTTGGCTAGTCAATTTGAAAGAAACATAGCGAGACATTGTTGAAAAGTAATTTCACGTCTACGCCTATTTTGCGGCGCCATTGATGACGTATCGATGCATTTCTTGCATAATGAGGTAGTTTAAAATTGCAGTGAGAAACGTATACATCCTTAAAGCCCCGTAGTGCGCTTACTTAGAATGAGCTGCACACCAAGATAGTGTAAGGAGCGTATGATTAGATATTATGATTATTGTTTTATATTTTCGTTTTTCAATTATTATATTATTACGGTAATAAGTAACCTGTGTTAACCAATTTACTTCTGGCAAAATGACATTGTCAGAATACGGCCCAATTAGTGATATCGGTATTAAAATATATTTATATGACTGATCATGCACAATATATCAAGGCGGATCTGTAGTTCAGTGGTAACACGCTGGACTGGTAATCCAGGGATCGCAGGTTCGATCCCCCGTCTGACCCTAATGAAATTAACAGTCTATCAGATGGGACGCTAAACCGAGGTCTCGTATCGGTGCTTTACATCGTGCACGTAATAGAACCAGAGGAGACCAACCAACCACACCCCACACAAAAAAAACCAAACAACCACCCCACACACAAAAACCAAAATCTGGTAATCCAGGGATCGCAGGTTCGATCCCCAGTCTTATCTAATAAAATTAACAGTTTTTCAGATGGTACGTTGAACCGAGGTCTCGTGTCGGTGCTTTACACAGTGCACGTAATAGAACCAGAGGAGACTCTGGACTGGGTCTCTGTCTGTATCATTGCACTATCCTCCAACAATCCAAAATGACTATTCTCATATGGGCAACCGGTAGCGACGATAAATAAACGTAAAATACACACACAAATATATCTGTATATTAGTATATATGTCTGTTCCCAGGCTACTGGACCTCACGTGTACTCTAAGATATAGGTAGTCCACCAATTGTGCTATTGTAATATCGTGCACACCACATGCTTACACTTACGATATATGAACATTACATGTATGACCTGCATATGTGGCTAGGTAATAAGCAACAGTTGGATAATATGGCCACATACGCACCTGTTCTTCTGAAATTACCATTTGTACATTAACTCCTTAACTCTTTCAGCGCCGATTAAATTCAGAGCATGTGCAAACAACATAGATCCAGATCAGCCGTGGCGTAACGCCGCGTCTGGTCATGATCTATGTTGTTTGCTATTCGGACAGCTGCTTCAGCTCCACTGTATGAAGAGCAATCAGCATATAGCCTGATTAGACGGCATGTTCTGTTCTGTCCGATCGGGTTCTCTACTTTTTTACAAAGTCGCTTATTTGCGACATTGGCGGTGAAAGAGTTAAATGGTGGTTTACTAAAGCTAACACTATCATACATGTGCATATGTATTCTAGTTTTAGTTATCCAACCGAAGAGAAAAAACCGCATGCAGAGAATTTAAAGCCAACAATCAGAATTAAATGGACAACCATAAGCTGTATAGCTTTCTGTCCAATTCCTTTCTTCAATTGTTGTAAATAATCATGTACATGATAGACAATAAATATGTTTAAGCCAACTGTATATATACGATATAACCTCTGAAAACAAGCTGCGACGATTCACTGCAAGTGTAATGTAAAACTCATTCAAACAAATAACTAGAATTAACAGCATCTATTTAATAGAAGTCATGGAAACCAATTGCCACGATTCACCCACAAAGCTATATTCGTCCTTGGATCAACCTTGATGATGTCTTGGGTCAAGTATGTTGATGGTATTAGTTGATCGATACGCTATAGATCCATAATTGAGTTTGGTTCGTACGATATACAATCTAAGAATGAACCTTCCACCAGCTCCTCAGTCTGTCTGACCTATTACTTTGACGAGATTCACGGCGTTGAGGCATACTATATTCAATTATTGCAAGTGGAGAATTAGCAAATTTGTTTTTATTGACACATATTGCAAGAACTTTATACTAGAGGACATAGAAAATGCACACTTGGAATAGGTGTGTCTTAACATGAAAAACAATAACTATATAAATAGTTTTAAACATTTTGGAATATTTTTAGTTGTTCAGTTTGTGTTTTGCAATAAAGATGTTATATATATTTGATGGAATCCTTCATATTTCGTTTTCATGTAATGCTTATGATATAATGTAGGTGTGCGTTTTCTATGTCCTCTAGTATATAATTTAGGGGTGCGTTTTCTATGTCCTCCCGTATATAATGTAGGTGTGCGTTTTCTATGTCATCTAGTATATAATATAGGTGTGCGTTTTCTATGTCCTCTAGTATATAATGTAGGTGTGCGTTTTCTATGTCCTCTAGTATATAATGTAGGTGTGCGTTTTCTATGTCCTATGGTATATAATGTAGGTGTGCGTTTTCTATGTCCTCTAGTATATAATGTAGGTGTGCGTTTTCTATGTCCTCTAGTATATAATGTAGGTGTGCGTTTTCTATGTCCTCTAGTATATAATGTAGGTGTGCGTTTTCTATGTCCTCTAGTATATAATGTAGGTGTGCGTTTTACTATGTCCTCTAGTATAGAATCAAGCACATCAGGAATAGGGACTAGATCGATACAGCGTTATTGTGTACGTATATCGACTTGCAAATGTGAATACATATTAGGTTTTGAGCATTCAGTTAAAATAATAATAACTTTTATTAAAAGTTATTAAAAGAGGAAATATTTACATATACTAATATACAAATTATACAGGAGCGCACACATGTACAGATTATACAATGCGATATATATATATATATATATATATATATATATATATACACACACACATATACATAGAAGTATACATACAAGGAACATACTTATACATGATGTCGATGACTGAATCTATATCACGAGTGTGCAAGCTCATCCAGTTAGACAACATAATTATTATGACATTAAAATATATTCGCACATTTCCATGGATACCGTATTTGAGGAGTACATTTATACCAATTTGGTATAAAGGAGATCCAAGTACAGTGTGGATATTGGGTTTATGCACGCATCATGGTATATGTGCTGTGTGATAACTTGATCATCATCAGAGATGCTCCTTGCTGAAACGAAATGCAACGGAACATACATACTGTGGTGATAGTCGAGGCCATATGATACCATACCATCAGTATGTAAACGATCTGTTTATGTTTACAGATTGTGCAACTTTGTATCATTCTATCTAGCACTAAATTGGTTACAACTTAATATACACATTTATTTTAGGTCGGTTTGCGAAACACATTGCCTTGAGGGAGAATGAAGATGCAACACAGACGGATCTGTAGTCCAGTGGTAACACGCTGGACTGGTAATCCAGGGATCGCAGGTTCGATCCCCCGTCTGACCCTAATAATATTAACAGTCTTTCAGATGGGACATTAAACCGAGGTCTCGTGTCGGTGCTTTACACCGTGCACGTAAAAGAACCAGGGGAGTCTCTGGAATGGGTCTCTGTCTGTATTATTGCACTATCCTCCAAAATCTAAAATGACTAATCTCTTCAGGAGGCGTCGCTCATATGGGCAACCGGTAGCGACGATGAATAAACGTAAAACACACAAGATGCAATGTGGAATTTATGATATTGGCTAATGACCTCACTAGCGTGGATCAGACTTGAATCGAACTTACAGCAATGAATGTCCTATATATTTCCCGACGTAGAATGGTTATTCTTACGGAGGTCTTGTACATAATCTGGTGTCATACTTTATTTCACACCGTCTGCTTATCACGTATCACAACATGCTACCAGTATGTAGCTAAGATGTGTATTGTCTAGTTTTTAAACTAATCACCTATTGATAACAGAACTATCATCAAGTGGCAGTCATTTCCCACAATAAACCTCTTAGATAGGATTAATGCCATATGTGTTGTCAATGACTTTCAAATGTAATCGGATTATTCATTATTATTTTATCAATGAAATTGTCACATACCGACATGTA
This sequence comes from Archivesica marissinica, assembly GCA_014843695.1. Taxonomy (NCBI): domain Eukaryota; kingdom Metazoa; phylum Mollusca; class Bivalvia; order Venerida; family Vesicomyidae; genus Archivesica; species Archivesica marissinica. The sequence goes on from CM026393.1 coordinate 12,696,606, forward strand.
TCATTTATATGTGAATCATCGGAGACCTATCACATTGTGTCATCTTAATCACTCTATCATCGAGTAACAAAAGTGGGTCTTGTTCTCAGAGACTCGGATGTACCACTCCAATCATACCATAATGTGATATCTCAACAGGCATCGACATATAACATAGGTATTGACATATTCAATAGACGCCGACATATAACATAGGTATTGACATATTCAATAGACGCCAACATATAAAATAGGTATTGACATATTCAATAGACGCCAACATATAAAATAGGTATTGACATATTCAATAGATGCCGACATATAACATAGGTATTGACATATTCAATAGACGCCGACATGTTAAATAGGTATTCACATATTCAACAGAAGCCGACATATAAAATAGGTATTGACATATTCAATAGACGCCGACATATAAAATAGGTATTGACATATTCAACAGAAGCCGACATATCAAATAGGTATTGACATATTCAATAGATGCCGACATATAACATAGGTATTGACATATTCAATAGACGCCGACATGTTAAATAGGTATCAACATATTCAGTGTAATACACTATGCCTTATCATTTGTGGAATGAGTGCCAATAAATATAACACTTATATTTTTTACGTTTATTTATCGTCGCTACCGGTTGCCCAATGAGCGACGCCTCCTGAAGAGATTAGTCATTTTAGATTGTTGTATGATAGTGCAATGATACAGACAGACCCATTCCAGAATCTCCTCTGGTTCTTTTACGTGCACGGTGTAAAGCACTGACACGAGAACTCGGTTTAATGTCCTATCGGAAACAAGACTGTTAATTGTATAAGGGTCAGACGGGGGATCGAACCAGCGATCCCTGGATTACCAGTCCAACTGGTTAACCACTGGACAACAGATCCAATATCCGTGCATAGCCCATCATGTATATACTATAGGACATAGAAAACGCACACATTCATTATATGATTATTACTACATGTACACGAAATACGAAGGATTCCATCAAAGATATATCACACCTTTATTACAAAACACAAACTGAACAACTAAAACTATTCCAAAATGTTTAAAACTATGTATGTATATAGTTATTGTTTTTCATGTAAAAACACATGTATCCGACGTTATGTAACGTTTAGTTATCGTCGCTACCGGTTTCCCATATAAGCGACGCCTCTTGGAGATATCAGCGTTTTACACTTGTGGAGGATAGTGCAAAGTCCTATCTGAAAGACTGTTAATATTGTTAGTGACAGGCGGGGGATCGAACATGCGATACCTAGAGTACCAGTCCAGCATATATCACTGGACTACAGATCTACGACGCCTCCTGAATATATTGGTTATTTTAGATGTTTGGATGATAGTGCAATGATACAGACATAGACATATTCCAAACTGTACTCTGGTTCTATTACGTGCACGGTGTAAAGCACCGACACGAGACCTCGGTTTAGTCGTTAATTTATATACAAATTGTTAATTATATTATGTACATACATGTATAATACTAAACTAAATCATGTTTAAACTAGCGTCCCATCTGAAAGACTGTTAATGTTATTAGAGTAAGATGGGTGATCGAACCTTCGATCTCTGGATTACCAGTCCAACGTGTTAAACACTGGACTACAAATCCGTATGTATCACATAATTTAATTTAAGGCAGAAATCCTCTATATAAAGGGACATTACTGTTATAATAGTTACTTAAGCTAAGCATGATATTTTTCGCCACGATTGAAAATGTTTTAGAAGCAATATTTTTTAATAAGTTGGTAATTGTACAACGTCATTTACACGCAGTTACATTTAGGGCTGTGCTTAGTACTAGAGATATATTAATGAAGTTGTATCACAATTGGACCGTAGACTTGTTACATAACATAGCACAATATAGAAGACTTGTACCCGTATAGTTTTATTCTAAGGTAAACTATAGCTCAAAATTGATCCGTAGACAGGTTACAGAACGCAGAGATAGAAGACTTATGACCCGTCTAGTATTTATTCTACATCAATACAGCACACAATTGAACTGTAGACTGGTAACAGAACATAGCACAGAGATTGAAGACCTATGACCCGTCTACCATTAATTCCACATAATACACAGCTTACAATTGAACCGTAGACTGGTTTCAGAACAGAACACAATATAGAAGACTTGTACCCGTCTAGCATTAATTCTACGTAAAATACAGCTCCAAATTGGACTGTAGACTGACTACAGAACAGAAATCAGAGATAGAAGACTTATGACACGTCTAGCATTAATTCTACGTAAAATACAGCTCCAAATTGGACTGTAGACTGACTACAGAACAGAACACAGAGATAGAAGACTTATGACACGTTTAGCATTAATTCTACGTAAAATACAGCTCCAAATTGGACTGTAGACTGACTATAGAACAGAACACAGAGATAGAAGACTTATGACACGTCTAGCATTAATTCTACGTAAAATATAGCTCACAATTGAACCTACGACTGGTTACAGAATAGAACACAGAGATATGATGACTTATGACCGTCTACCATTAATTCTACGTCAAATACAGCTCACAAATGAACCGTAGACTGGCTATACAATATAACACAGATATAGTATGACTAATGACCCGTCTACCATTAATTCTACGTCAAATACAGCTCATTACACACTATTTGTCTAATTCTATTTTTAGCACCAATCAGTAACTCTGATGCATGCACACTAGACTGCTGACAATATTAGTTCCGTCTGCGCAAGAGTACATATTGTTATTCGTTCTCTCGAAAGTGCTACATCACATACACTAGGAAGACTTGCGTACAGCATAACATAATTGATGTGGTTTTCCTGATTTCGAGGCCACAACAACCATATCAAGAAGCAAACAATGGAAATAAACAGTATGCTGCAACAATAGTGAATCTTTCCTCAATATAAATCTACGGTAACATCTTATTTCTTAGGTATATACACATCGTTGTCAATTACGGTTTCCATGACTGGTGGCCCGCCTCTAATATTCAGTATACATACAAATATGGAATCGGCTACAGGTTTTTTCATGATTTCATTAGTCCGAAGTACGGTTTCCATGACTGGTAGCCCGCCTCTAATATTCAGTATGCATACAAATATGGAATCGGCTACCGGTTTTTTCATAATTTCATTAGTCCAAAGTAAGGCTTCCATGAATGGTGGCCCGCCTCTAATAGTCAGTATGCATACAAATATGGAATCGGCTACCGGTTTTTGTCATGATTTCATTAGTCCAAATTCTTAAACCACTTGTATTACTCAATCAACTCATACTAAATATTAACGTCGTCGGGAGACTGCATGATATGCTATCACTGTACATTATCTTGGGATATACTAACAAATAACAGAAATCTACATATAACGGACAACATGAAACTCGTGAAAATGGAACTATTGGTGAATACCCACACAATGATATAAAAGTAACCAGCAGACCATATAATTCGGATGAATTGAGTGTGACAGATACAAATGGAACAAATTTATAAAGTGTCAGGGTTACCAAACTTGTCTGAAAATTAATTATTTCCGCCACAAGACGATTTGCAATTTAAACGTCTATGTAGCATTTTGTTTTCTATATATAATTGCAATCTTACTGGATTTGGCACATCAATTCGTCTGCAAAATGTGACCTGCTGACATTACTACTATGCACATTATATACATTAACTTTAAGTGGAACATTAATGCATTGGAATCAATTTCATTCCGAACGTCAGAATGAGCGTTGACTTCGAATTACTCCAGAGATCTTTGTGTCTTTGTGTGTTTCTTTGTGTGTTTGTGTGTATTTGTGTGTGTGGTTCTGTGTGTGTTTTTGTGTGTATTTGTGTGTCTAAAGTCACACAGCATTATGCCACGTATCGATTCTCCAGGTTTCACTGGTGGACGAGGACACCGATCAGTATGTAAGCAACTGACATGTACCCGGGTAGAACCATCGACCTTCCACAAGCCAGCTGGGTAGCTTCCTCACATGCAATATTTAGACATTGAATGCGTGGTAAATCGATCACCTGCTGATCAACCTAGTGTGAATGATGTGTGTCTACATTAGTGGTGACCAAATAATTATAATAATAATAAGTCTTTAACAAGGGAACTTGTTTGACAATGTCAGTCTTCCAAACGGCCCTAAACACATAAACCAGTGTATAATGCACACGTATACATATGCACATACAATTAAACACACACAACATGGTCTTATTGGACATTTACTCATACATTGAATCATAGAGCTGCACGTAAATATATTATGTAGTACCATAAAACACATTATAATTGCGAACTGCTCCAAATTAAGTAACATTACTTAACTCTTTCCTTCATAGAGATTTGGGTTAATATACTATTATATCTCCATACAAACGACAGTCATTTAGCTATCATGCCGTGGATCAGTAGTCGCCATATATACCCCATCTCCATAAGATATTACTGGGACTACTCAGATATTTAGGTTAATATACTATTATATCGCCACACAAACGACAGCCATTTAGCTATCATGCAGTGTATAAGTAGTCACCATATCTATCCCACCTCCATAGATATTACTGGGAATACATGAGATTCTGGCCTTTATTATGAACATTGGTTTGGCTACTACATTGTCAATGTCGTATTGGTAATGGCGTCAAGAGGTGCTTCTATGAGGTAAAGGGTTAAATTGACCGAATTATGAGGCATTGTAAATATTAGTTGATAACACATTCCAGTCAGTAGCGAGGGACTAGATCAATTACTTTCTGAATATTTCACTTCTTGGTCTGGGATGATATAGATGCAAATTAAAAGATGATCTCAAGGGACGGTTTTGGATATCTGAAATGAAAGTGAATGTGCTCGGGGTTTGCATATCTGAACTGTGTTTCTGATGTATACCGGAGCTTGCTCATTTAGACTGGTACATCAAGCCAGCTTTTTGAAAAACACCCCTTTTTCTGAAATGTCATCACGTTAGTGCAGGGAATAATTCATCTGAATGGTTGTCAACATATAATTGGAGAGGAATTAATATAAGTTTTCTGAAAACTTGTTTTCCAATCCAAACCATTCACAATTTATGTAATTTGTAACATTTTTTGTGTTATACATGTAAATTTATTGGAATAAAATACTGTTTAATCCAACATATAAATAGCACGAATTAATATTGCAGCCCTCTTTTGAAAGTTAACATCTTTTATCTTATCTAGTACCAGAGCAGTTAACCTATATAGTACAACTCTAATCTAAATGAGGTAAAATACAGGTAGGTATTGTAGAATTATGCTATCATTTGTATAGAAGGAAATACGTTGATGTAAAAGATAAAGTAATCACGTACACTAGTCAAATATAGTATCCGTGTGTGAGTTCCAAGACAAAGCATTGTCTATAGTAATTCTAAGTATTATTGTCGTGAGATAAGGATTCAACCACATTTCCAAGAAACAGGTGGGATGATGAAATAGGTGTGTTCCGACTATTGTTGGTGAATATGGATAACCTTGGCCTTCTAGAATACGTGTGGGAACGTGTTGTGGTTAATCTATCAATTTATTATTGTATAGTTTGGTAAGAACAGGAGCAATAACAGAAGCGGATAGCAGTTTAAATCTAGCACTAATGTTAATTTAACCTGTGAACTTATCAATGTCGAGATACTTTAGTTGACTTTTTACAAATTTCTGACATATCTACTGGAGGAAGTTCGAAGAGTGGTGTATTAATGTCTGCAATTCCTTGATTGTCAGATGTAGTGGGAGGTGGGTTATTACTTTGGAAATTGTCATATACAGAGGTAAGGTGAGCATTGTACGTGCAGGCTGTGGTAATTGGGCTTACACTAGGATGCCACTCCTCATCATCTATATCATTGGTTTGAAGCTTGGACTTGAAACATGACGGTTCATGTAGATTGTTCCATAACTCTTTAGGAGTGAGTCAGTAATGCCTATGTACGCATATAGACATGAATCAGGTATATATGTAGCTTTTTCTATTGGGTATAATTATGATCAGACTAGCACAATAATGACATCGTATAAACAGTAGTTATCAACAGCTTAAAGAAACAAAGAAAAACATTATGTGTGTGTTTTACGTTTATTTATCGTCGCTACCGGTTGCCCATATGAGCGACGCCTCCTGAAGAGCTTAGTCATTTTAGATTTTTGGAGGATAGTGCAATGATACAGACAGAGATCCATTCCAGAGTCTCCTCTGGTTCTTTTACGTGCACGAAGTAAAGCAAAGACACGAGACCTCTGTTTAACGTTCCATCTGAAAGACTGTTAATTTTATTATGGTCAGTCGGTGTATCGAACCTGCGATCCATGGATTACCAGTCCAGCGTGTTACCACTGGACAACAGATCCGTCTGTAACTCAAGTCATGGACTTATTTATAGTATGTACGTATGTCAATGATTTTTTAATTTTTTTATTTTGAGGCCGCCTTTCGGGTAACCCCGTTTATTTCTTTCTTGTATGTACATACAAAGCATTTACACAATGTTACAACATAAATGATATCATAAGACGTTTGCCTTCCATGTATATACACAAACGGGTTATTTATGGATAAGTATCCCTAGTTTGAAAAATAAATTTTAAAGCAAAAAGAGAAGAAAAAAAAGCATATGGGTGATATTGATTTATTTTCAAATTACACAAAAAATATAAATAGAGGAATTAATTGATTATATAAACGCTACCCACTTCGAGTTGTATTGTTCTAATTGACGTATGTCAATGATGACATAGCTGTATATTTCATTGTGTAACCAGACTCTAGCTGGGATACACAATATGCAAAGAAAAAAACTGTTTTAAATATAAAGTGTATGACCACTAGGTTATTTTGAGTATGCACATTTATGGTAGCGAAATGAAAGTTCTTACAACTTTAGATGAACCGCGCTGCCGATACGGTATACCCAATCACAAACAGCGTGAGAGATGAGGGAATATTGATGTATGTGTATTTCCTCTTACAGTTATGACGAAGAATATATAGTATTATATGTCTAGACCAAGAACCTCATCACGCAGTGACATTGCATTCTTCACATAGATGCCTAGGTTAATCATCCCATTATTTGCCGTGCTTGTAAAAATGGTAATCAGCTTATACATACTCGGGCTATGATAAATGTATATGTAATAAATGTTTGTCGGATGTTTGTGCATAGTGGACAAATAAGGATAAAATGATATTCCTCTACCATCTCGCGATTATGGCACGTCATACAAGTGTGTTCATTACGCTCTGTTCTCTGTATAGAGTATCTGCCAGTTTCTATCCGCACATTATGAGCCGAGGCTTTTAGCCTAGCAATAAAAAGTTTAATATATATATTTATTTTACAACGATTGCGAAGCAAGTTCTAATAAGTTATATTAATCACTTTCGTTAGCTCGGATGAAAGCGTATATGGGGTCATTCGTGTGGGATGAAACCGGAGTACTCGGAGAAAACCCACCTGTCCGATATGGCGACCACTGTACAATCTCACATACTTCCCGGTACGACAATCGAACCCGGGTTACATTGGTGAGAAGCGAGCGCGCTAACCACTGCGCTAATCGGACAACCTAGCGATAGGAATCCTGAGACTAATTCTACAATTATATTAGTAAGGTACGCTTATATGTCAAAAGTCATGCTTTGAGTAATTATAACGTGACTTCACAGAGATGAATTTGATCCAATATCAGCATACCAATTCTGTATGTATTCATCAATTTTTTTTTTTTAAAATGACAATGAAATCAGTTTTGTTGACAATACTAGGATTATTCCAAGCATACTGCAAAGCCGTACCTTTTCCGTAATTGTATTTTGTACACCAATTCGATTGTATCCACCAGCATCCAGTGCCGAAGTGTCCGATATCGTATTTTTAAAATGACCATCTTAAACCAATATTGTATTATTCATACATACATGTAACATGTAGTGGGCACCTGTTTGTGGTCTAAATTCATCCCGATGGCGGAAGACCACGTGCGCCACTCCGAGTAGGATTTCAAGCACGGATGGTCAACGGGTAAAACCATCGACTTTCCGCCAACAAGCTGGATAGCGTACTCATATGACATAATTCCACAACCACTGTCTGAATCAAATCTGCAGCGGTATGAATGATGTATTGTAATCGACTGTGACGAAAAACTCCTTAATTGCCGTAGCATGTAACATTGTTGACGTGTATATTCGTTTACATATGTTTAAATCTACATAAACAATTAAGATGATTCCCAAATGTATAGAGGAATACCATGTGATACAACATTGTGTGCTTTACGTTTATTTATCGTCGCTACCGGTTGACCATATGAGCGACGCCTCCTGAAGAGATTAGTCATTTTAGATTTTGGAGGATAGTGCAATGATACAGAAAGAGACCCATTACAGAGTCTCCTCTGGTTCTTTTACGTGCATGGTGTAAAGCACCGACACGAGACTTCGGTTTAACGTCCCATCTGAAAGACTGTTAATTTTATTAGGGTCAGACGGGGGATCGAACCTGCGATCCCTGGATTACCAGTCCAGCGTGTTAACCACAGACGGACTACAGATTAAATATAACTTTAACTCGCAAGGGTGTCCGAAAATTTCTAACAGCGTAGGGAAAACGTTTTAATACAGTATTGTATATGATTTATGTGTACATGGTATTTTTGAATTTTTGAATACTTATTGAATAGTTTAGGATCTTGAGAAATATACAGGATACACTATTAACCGCCGTATCCTCTAAGATGGACAGTGCCATTTGGGAATATGTCTTCCTTCTATCTATGCATTTCAATCTATCTTTCTAGCGTAACTTCGCTCTAAGACTTCCATTATATGTGACTTACTCTAAATATATATTTATTTTAGGGACGGGGAAATCTGATATATACACATGAATCAAGATACACAGTAAACATTATTAACAAACGTATGTTTGAAACTGGAAACATACGTATCACATGCTTCTAACCCTGCATTCTACATTTTGTAATATTTTGATTTTTATTGTTATATGTGTGTTATGTTACATGATTTTGTAAAGCACTTTTGAACGTGTAATTGTATAGGATAAGGGCGCTCGATAAGAATGGTATAATAATAATAATACGTATACACATTTAAAGCGACATTACATCTTAAAAATCCAAATAAATGCGTTGTTCACATATAAATGCATTGCTACTACAAATTCTTCCGAATACATTCGAACACATATATTGAATCAATAAACAATGTGTTTGTGGTCTACATACTTTCAAAAGTGAATGTAGGATCTATCCTTCAAAAATCTGAAAGACTTATCTCTTCAGGAGGCGTCGCTCATATGGGCAACCGGTAGCGACGATAAATAAGCTTAAAATATATAAGTGTTATACTTACACCCATTCCACAAATGATAAGGCATAGTGTAATATATATATATATATATATATATATATATATATATGTATATTGACACGTGAAATTATTTAATGCTACATTCATGTCGAATATGTCGATACCCATTTAACATGTCGGCGTCTGTTGAATATGTCAATACCTATGTTATATGTCGATGCCTGTTGGGATATCACAGTATTGTATGATTGGAGTGGTACATCCGAGTCTCTGAGAACAAGACCCATTTTGTTACTCAATGATAAAAGCGACTTTGTAAAAAGAGTAGAGAACACGATCGGATCGGACAGAACAGAACATGCCGTCTGATCAGGCTATATGCTGATTGCTCTCCAGACAGTGGAGCTGAAGCACCTGTCCGAATAGCTAACAACATATATCATGACCAGACGCGGCGTTACGCCACGGCTGATCTGGATCTATGTTGTTTGCACATGCTCTGAATTTATTCGGCGCTGAAAGAGTTAATTAAGATGATACGGCCATGCCGATATGAGATAATATCTTTGAGGATTAATCCTGGATTAGACATGTTATTCCTTACTGTTTTATATATGAATACCTATATAAGCTATAATAGCTTTCGGTTCTAATCCCTTTTCATTCATGTATCTAAATATGTGTAAACTGTATATTTGTATATGCTGTATGGTTTGAAATACACTATTTTTAAACTAAATTAACAAATAAATGACAACCATAACTTATGGTGCAAGGGAAACAATTATTGTCACGTTTTCCTCCACACTCATTTACGACCGAGAACCTGCACCTCGCCAATACAATCAGAGCACGTTCGGAATGGCCTGATCGTGTCTCTGAAAGGTAACCGTTTGAATACTGTACTTCCATTTTTAACTACACTTTGGTTTGGGGGTTCGAAAATAATGACATCATAGAACGAGTGCATACAGGTTTTCTAAAAAATATACCAACAGTCAGACAAAGTACCCCACTTTATGTGCTATATGGGGAATAAAGGATATGTTCAATATATATTGTTCTTATTAAAATAGCACTGCTAAAATATTGGGCTAAACTAATATCTGGTAGAGAGACATAAAATATTGGGCTAAACTAATATCTGGTAGAGAGACATAAAATATTGGGCTAAACTAATATCTGGTAGAGAGACATAAAATATTGGGCTAAACTAATATCTGATAGAGAGACATAAAATATTGGGCTAAACTAATATCTGGTAGAGAGACATAAAATATTGGGCTAAACTAATATCTGGTAGAGAGACATAAAATATTGGGCTAAACTAATATCTGGTAGAGAGACATAGTTTCATGAATATGTTATGCATATATGTTATATAATGCAATTAAGTATAAATGGCTCGATGTATTCAAGCATATTTTAGATTCAACTGGAAACACACTTGCTTGGGTAAATTAGAAAACTATTGATCTGAAAACTATCCCCACAATAGTTAAAACTAACTTCAACAGATCATGATCTACACAACTGTACCGGCAATTTAAACAATTCATTTTAGGATTAGAAATCACAGATTGTCGTTGAGAACCGTACATTGGTCTTTTTACGACTTGAAAACAGAACATGTAGGCTACCCCCCCCCCCCCTTAAAGACATAGGCGACGAATTTCACTACATACTGACACGCCTATTCTTTTCATCATCAAGAACAGTGGATCTATCAAAGTTGTGTTATTGTAACTCTAATACTTTGAACTATAGCGACTTACGATAACTATAATGATTTATAACGATTCACAAAATGAGCTAAGACATTAAAACGACTCGCTATATCTGCGAAAATAATTTAACGATTAATTTAAATGCGAATAACAATATATTGCCATTTTGGTGCCAGTCATTTATTCCACCGGCGCATACATTGCTATATAAACTAAATAACTCACTGCACAGCATTTACATTTGCATTATAATCCAACATCTTTGAGTTACAACAACCACTACATTCCACACATGTACGAATCGGAATCGACAGCAAATGCTAATTTGCATATACACATCATTCCCAAACGCGCTGTTTATTCATTGCCCACTTTCCTTAGCGGTGCTTGTCACTAAGTTTGTCCCTACATAATATCAAATCACGTTCAACTCGTACAGAATCATCAATATCAACTACATCGTGACTCCCGTGTGCAATAAATATGACCTGGTAATAATGTTCTCACGGTATTGTGCTAAAAGAGCCTTATGTGGTAGAGTATTAGTGATAATGGTTCAATTTTTACTTTCTCAGAAACAGACATTTATACTTCATCTAACATCACATATGTCTCGAAGTTCATTTATGTAATATTCAAAGTTAAGGTCTACCTCCAACGAATTGTTTCTAAAATGACTCGTCATTCCAAACATCCACAACCATTGTAAAGGAACACCAACAATTGAATAGGAATGAATATGTCTGACTCCATCTGACAGACGGTTTATTTTGAAACAAGATAAACTGATAAAACAAAAGGTGTAAATTAATGTACAGTAAGAATGTTCAAAAGACATAAAGCTGGAAACAACCATGGTAATAATGTTCTCACGGTATTCTGCTAAACGAGCCGCTCCGCTCGTATGCGGTAGAGTATTAGTGATAAAGATTTATGTGATATGTTATGTTATATTTCGGGTTTTATGCCTGCATCAGCACCATTTTGGGCTATATCGCCAGCGGGCAGTTTACCTAACAACACCTTTCCTGGACAGGCTCCAGTGGTTAACCAGTACTTGGGTGCACCAACCTCCGTAAGAAACTGCCAACTTTTCATATAAATGAAACACGGCCTGAACGGGGCTCGAACCCGTGACCATCAGTGAGTATAGGTTACAGTGGTATACAAGTCAGCGACCTTAACCACTCGTCCACGGAGGCGGGACGATGTGATAACGATTTGATTTTTACTTTCTCAGAAACATACAGTTATAAGAGCATACATATGAATTCCGTAAAACTGAACATCAACTGATCTTACTTACATGAGTGGCGAGTTCATAACAGCGAGTCTTTGATGAGCTAAAACGCGACATTTTAAAATGAGTTTCATAAACTATGGTATGAAATAACCATGACTATAAGATCCTTTTTATTATATTACCAATCAGCGCTCGCTTTAATTATAAAAAAGTGTTGCACACATTAACGTTGTTACGTTAATTTTGGTGTAAAGTGTCAGCGCAAATTGTCACGACGTCACTATATTACCATGACGTATGTACGCAATGAAGCGTTATATTTATGTTTTAAACAGCGTTATAATTATGTCTTCATTTAAAATCGTAGTGTGTCTTACCTCAATTCAATTATTCTTTATTAACTCAGATCATTTACATGACATATGAGTATACATGTAATTAGTTAACAGATGTTGTGACACGGATTGATATATAAATAATAAACAGCATAGGAGAGAGAAGAGTCAAGATTGGAGATGGGAAAAAAGAGCGGGAAATTCTGTGTGTGTGTGTGTGTGTGCGCGTGCGCGCGCGCGTGCGTGCGTGTGTGTGTGACCAAATACCATTAACGTTATGTACCAATTAAAATACAAATGTGCATATTATTAATATAAAGCTTAATTTACAAAGTATAAGGATTATTCTCTCAACCAATCATAATCCATCCAGGTGTTATATATATCAACATTACATAAGTGGTCATCAGCTATTGACACTTTTTAACGAGTCTTGTAAAAGGGATAAAAATGAGCCTCTGTCGAGCGTTTATCGGTTTTTAGAAGACAAGTGATATAATTCAATAATAAATGAACACGAATATAAGATCCTATTTATAACATAATTGTCCAGAAAGATGTAATTTCAGTGAGTTTCCCAAGTTCCACGTATGCATGTGTTTCAATGGAGTGCTTTATACTTTTCTTTCTTCCAAATTCGGAGAGCAAAACATTATAAACATACACTTACATATATTTATACATATTATTATTTTGCACTTCATTTCCAGTGGTTATATGAACAGGTCATAGGACATGCAGACATATGAACAGTTCATACACTATATCAAGCAGTCATATGAACAGTTCATACACTATATCAAGCAGTCATATGAACAGTTCATACACTATATCAAGCAGTCATATGAACAGTTCATACAATATATCAAGCAGTCATATGAACAGTTCATACAATATATCAAGCAGTCATATGAACAGTTCATACAATATATCAAGCAGTCATATGAACAGTTCATACAATATATAAATGAATAGCAAACGCATCAACACTTTTATTTGTACTTTTACTCATATTAGTTACTGTGCGTACGTGGGTAATCAGCTTGCATATTCACGAAGCTGCTATGAAACTAGACAATTAGTAAATGCATGCTGAACAACAGTGTGACAGATTCCATTCATTTTTCAGATTCAATTTACCAGACACTGAGATGTTTGAGATGTTTGAGATGTGTGTAGATCTGTTTTAGGGTACCCCCTGTTGTTATTCGATACAAAACTTGCACATCTTTGTGTTGTCTTCAATGAGACGGAATTAAGAATTGACATCAACGCCAGTGTACATTAACAAATGATAGAAAGATTATATAGACATAATATATTGCCTCTGTAAAAAAGCAGATGAATCCCCTAGAGTTCAGACAGACTGAAGAGATATTCAACTAGTGTGTGTAATGAGATAATTAAATTTGGATTTTAAAAACAATTCTTCTGGAGGCGTTCCATAATTGGCATGGAATACAGATATAGCGGTAGCTTCTAGCTAATGATCAAGAGCCAGTCTTAAACATGGGAAATTCGAATGTTTCGTGCAAGGCATCTGTAAACTGAGATGTAACTAATTATGTATTGAATAGTTCAGAAGATGGACTAGGTAGATGTATAGTTCCTTAAGCACTGGGTGATGGTATCGGAACCTCATGATTTGCTAAATATAACACTAAATTTAAATTAGAGTCAACTTCATTCACAAGAATTACCATTGACTCGGTAGGAATAGTATACAGTCATGTCCTCTTCTAAGTAAGACATTTACTGCATCTAGAATGGTCTCGTCCCACAAAAAGTGATCACCCATTGCTGCATCAAGTATTTCATTGCGCTTAGCATATTATCGTGTTTTTGAAAAGGCATATCACATGATAATCTTTGCGATTGTAAAGGGGTTCCGCATGGGCCCATGACGGACCTTCCTAAAAAATATAGATTACTATCACTTCTTAAGTGATTGGGTAATTCTGCTAAAAACAAACTGTGTGCTTCGTAGTGAAAACATTACATACTGGCAAACATATCTACCGTATATGTCCATTATGTCGAATTCCGTCGGACCGAACAAAATACTTCGACATAACCGAAGTTTGACATAACGAAATTATATATAAACGTAGTCAGTTATATGTAAAATAATAGTGTCTGAAACGGGATTTTGATCCGACTTCGAGATAACCGGAGAATGCGACATAACCGACTTTGGATAACGGATGTAGACTGTATATAATTGAAAGTTCTCGCCACCTAGGATCGCTACCCCAAACTATGATATTACGTGCATCTTTTAAAACTGAGTGAGATGTTAATTGTTGTGACGTGTTTGGCTAGTACATTTAAGGGGGTTACCATGATGCAACACTCGTGACTTGTGGCATACACGTAGGCTATGTACGTGTAGCATGCAATCATTTCAATATGTTATGAATTACGGAAGGAATTATGTAACGTAATTACTTTGTTCCATCCGAAGTAGTAATTTAACCTGGGCTAGAATTGGGATTTAAATTGCAATTTTATATATAATCGAGTGGCTGAGGAAATGTATAGTTGGCGTATAGTTATATATCGCATTGATAGTCAGTTATTGCTGTTGCCTAAATTATGAAAATAAATGGATATTTCCTTTGAATGTAAATAATTATAAATCGTTACCTTGTTATGATATGATGAAATTCTAGTACCAGATGAAGCTATCACTCATTCTTTCAACAATGTATAATTTCCTGAAACATAGAATAAAGCCAGTTCTAATTTGGTTTAAACATATTTATTCATTCATAATGTACAGTACATATCTATTGTACACCGAATGGAAATGGATTGAAACAAAAGCGTAAAGCTCTAAAGTTCTAATTGACAAGTAAATTGTTGGCCAATTTATTCATCTTCCATTTTGACGCTCAGATTTACGAATCTCCTTTAAATTATTAATAAGTTGTTTGTAATTCACACATTAATATAAATAAGCAGTTTACTGTCATGCCAATCGTTGTGTTGTACTTCGAAGGATGTTTTTCTGGCCTAGTGTGGGTATGTTTTATGTTTATTTATCGTCGCTACCGGTTGTCCCATATAAGCGATGCCTCCTGAATAGAGCATTTTAGATATAGAGGATAGTGCATTGATAGGATACGTATTCCAGAATCTCGTTTGGTTCTTTTACGTGCACGGTGCAAAGCACCGACACGAGACCTCGGTTTAAGTCCGATCTGAAATCTTGTTAATTGTATTAGGGTCAGATGGGGATCGAACCTGCGATCCCTGGATTCATAGCCCATCGAGTTAACCCTCTGTACTAGGTATCCGTATGTGAGTGTGTGTTCCAACCATTGAAAACACTTGATATTCGTTAGGCTTAATTACACTGCTATATACGATTCGTACGTAGCTGTATGTCACTACGACGGATCTGTAGTCCAGTGGTAACACGCTGGACTGGTAATCCAGGGGTCGCAGGTTCGATCCCCCGTCTGACCCTAATAAAATTAACAGTCTCTCAGATGGGACGTTAAACCGAGGTCTCGTGTCGGTGCTTTACATCGTAGAGGAGACTCTGGAATGGGTCTCTCTACCGATAGCTCCATCCATTCACGCCACAGCCGCAATCGCACATAATGGTCACACAAATAACACAAATGACGTTGTTGGTCATGACACCCACAATATACTATGTTATGATACTCTTACCGACACTTGTCTAGAGTCCAAGAAGCAGCGCAGCAGCTACAACATATATACGTAATGTTCACAGAGCGTTTTTGTTCACATATAAGTAAACCTGCACCTTGACCTTTCATACAAACCTTTGTCAAGCGTAATTACCCTTGCGGATACAAGCAGTTCAAAGATCAAACACATTATGTAGATAGCCAGCAGTATAATTTAGCAGGAAGCACTTATTTACTGGACACAATTATATACAAGTACAATATAGTGTCAAACTTATTATTGGTTGCTAGGCAACATAAAAAACACCATTTTATAAATTTTAGTGGAGATGTTGAATAATGCTAGTTAAGTATACCTGTTCAAACATAATACATTACACATAACGTGTTCATAATACATTACACATAACGTGTTCATAATACATTACACATAACGTGTTCATAATACATTACACATAACGTGTTCATAATACATTACACATAACGTGTTCATAATACATTACACATAACGTGTTCATAATACATTACACATAACGTGTTCATAATACATTACACATAACGTGTTCATAATACATGCTAATATTGATGTAGGGACATTATTTTCCTTTTTGTCTTCGAAATGTCCATCAAAACCGAAATGGTCATTTATTAAAGAATGATTTACCAAACTAATCGATGTAATTATTTCTAAAGACATACTTTCTTATAACTTTGTGTACCTAGCCAGACATGGTGCTTCGACAAGAATCGAATTCACCACCCGATAGCAGAGTTCTCACTACCCTATTGCGATCAGAGAGTTCTCTGACTGAATCAATATGTTGTTTTCCGATAAGCGCGGTGTTTAGCGCGCTCGCTTCTCACCAATGCATCCCGGGTTTGATCCTCGGACCGGGAAGTATATGAGATGGTACGGTGGTCGCCATATGGGACAGGTGGCTTTTTTCTGGGTACTTTCACACGAATTACCACATTTACGCTTTCATCCGCGACAACGAAAGTGATTAATATAAGTTGTTAGAACTTGCTTCTCAATCGTTGTAAACTAGATTAAGTTTAAACTGTAAAATGTGTTTCATGTTTTAAAAAAACCTAAACATGCCAATCGCATTTAAATTCCACATTGCCTCTTCGCTCTCCCTCGTGGCGATGGATTCCACCAGGAATGAGGTCTCGAGAGTGATTAATATAAGTTATAAGAACTTGTTTCGCAATCGAGTTAAAATACATTTATATAAACTAATCACTACTAAAGTCGATTTAGCAAACAGCATAGACAGTGCCATATCAAGCTATATGCTGTTTGCTATTCGGTTGCTGGAGCTAACACACTTGCCAGAATAGCACAGTATGTGCACAGTGTGTCCACTTCTGTTGGCTGATTAAGCGGTTAGCATGTGTGTCGCATCTGTATATCATTTCGCTACTTGTCTATACATATACAACACATCACCATATCAGTCTGAACTTGAATAGTGTCATTCAACTATGTGCTTCGTTTATTTTCTATAGTAGGGATCCGATACAAATCGATCTATTGATCTTGCTATCTGGAGATACATTGGTTACGGTTATTCATACAGTTTCCTTTATCTGTCTTATATTGTAAGCGAAAAGAAACTAATCAAACCGGATTAATGATGCGAAAGTGATATGTATAGATCGTAGTCAGTTACCTTAGTCTACCACGCCTAATGCAATCTCACGTCAGGTGCGAATCGATATGATGGACTCAATGTTTAGACGTAAGGTATTCCTTTTCCAAAGACTCGCCTGCGATAGTAAATCAATGTTATTCATCTCAATGGAAAGAAATATAGTTTTACGTAATCCCGTCAGTGGAGACAAATTAGGATGTAATTTGTCTTTAGACGGCTTAGTAACACAAGTTCAAAGGGAATAAAAAATGTAATTTAGAATTACTCTCAATGAAGGCAGACTGACATGGCTAAGTCCGATTATATATTACCTGTGAATATTGCATTGAATATGAAATTAGATTGCTGGGCCTGGTTTCAAATCCTGTTGATATGATGTATGTCATGATTTGACAATGTGTATAGTGTACCCGAATATTATTGCAAAGATTTGTTTGCACTAATGTGTCCGTATACTATGATTATATGTTTCAACACTGATGCTTGTTGTTTTGTTTATTGTGATTTGTGTACCAGTCCGCGGAATGTCAAACAGTCAAAAACGAGTTCTGTAAATATCAACACAAATCCAGAAACAACATGTCTCGTGAAACACAACATTCATCTCAAACTTCATGTCCAGAAAACATGTGTTCTATTAATATTAGTCTCCACAAAGTCAACAACTCAGATATTCTGGGAGTAGTGACCGTCTTCAAATTTAGAAACGCCGTATCTTGGGTTTAACAAGCATACACAAATACAGACATCAGACATCACGTGACATGCGAATCTCAACCATCACCAAATCCAATGGCATAGCCTCGATGTTATACCATTTCTCACCAAACTCTAGTTCAGTCTCAAACATCTGATTGGTTCAGCTGAGTGTACATATCAGAATCAACCAGTCAAATCACTTCAGCTCCAGACTTGAGAACAGTGTTATAGCCTCAGAACATGAGTATCTGTCCTGCAGGGGAGGCCGTAACTAATGTTGTTAAATCGTGTTGCTCAACCAACCCATATGAATCAACATGTATTGACAATTGTTGTGCAAAACAATGACAGGAATCGTATATACTATGCATAATAATACAGGTGTGTTCATTTGCTTTGTTCTGTACAATTAATGCAATACAATATTTCTTACATCCAGATTATATATGTTCTACAGTGACGTGCAGAGTGATTTGAAATGAACGACATTAACAACTCACACCCACTCATATCAGTAGTACGATATTCCTAGTTAATACATCACTAGTGTTTTGAATGCACAGTGATACATACAAACACATACAGTCAAACCTGTGCTAGTGGTCACCTATATTAAGCAGCCAACCAGCATTAAGCAGCCAGTTTCCAGATTCCCAACATGTTGTTTTGCTATACATTTGACCTATATTAAGCAGCCATCTGTGTTAAGCAGCCACTTTCTGTGATTCCCTTGGCTGGCTGCTGAAGGCACGTTTGACTGTATATCTAAACTATAGTATATATTGAAAACACCATTTACATACGGATATGTAGTCCAGTGGTAATACGCTGGACTGGTAATCCAGGGATCGCAGGTTCGATCCCATGTCTGACCCTAAAAAAATTAACCATCTTTCAGATGGGACGTTAAACCGAGTTCTCGTGTCGGTGCTTTACACCGTACACGTAAAAGAACCAGAGGAGATTCTGGAATGGGTCTCTGTCTGTATCGTTGCACTATCCTCCAGAATCTAAAATAACTAATCTCTTCAGGAGGCGTCGCTCATATGGGCAACCGGTAGCGACGATAGATAAACGTAAAAACACACAAACACACTTGAGGAGTTAGACAATGAATAAAAACAAGCACAGTCAATTTATTGGAATATTCAAGTAGTAATCATGTATTATACTTGTATATATTCATGATTACAAAGTTAGTATAATTGTACAAAATTAATACACTACATGAGTGTGACCATGTCTTCAACGTGTATTTTGGGGAGAGCAGTTTACTAATGTTGATAGAACTTGTTACCCAACCCGCATTACGATTGTGTCCTTATGTAAGGTATTTAAATTAATTCCACGTTGCCTCTTCTGTCTCCTCGTGCCGATGGATTCCATTAGGAATGAGGTCTCGAGAGTGATTAATGTAAGGTATAAAAACTTGTTTCGCAATCGAGCTAAAATAAATGTGTATACTAATACTTATAAGTAGATTAATTAGTATAAATTAGCCGCCTTGTATTACCAATCATGTTTTTATATACTACATACAACAGTTACTGTCCACGAATTGCACATACTGATAAATGTAGATGTAGTCAATTAGTTCAAGTTCAATTCACCATGTTCTTACCATCTCCCTGTACCATCTCCCTGGCTTAGTGGTTAGGACGTCCGCCTACGGAGCGGGAACTTCGAACTTCGTCAGTGGTTTATTCGTGTGGGAAGATATTGTATGTGTACCATACTTCATATATCGTGGGCAGAATTAATTGTCCAAGACCTGATGCATTCTAACAATACGATGCAGCTTAAGGATTTACTACGTAATACGTGTTGTTTGTGGACTCATCCTGTTAACGATCACAAAGCATTCAGGACCAAATCAGTACATCCTATATTCACCTAACCCCATTAACAACTTCGCCACGGAAACTAGATTGGAAAATAAAATGATTCTGTTGGTGGAAGTCGTGATAGCGCATGTGCGAAATTCCCGGAGATCGAGAAATGATTCTGTTGGTGGAAGTCGTGATAGCGCATGTGCGAAATGCCCGGAGATCGAGAAATGATTCTGTTGGTGGAAGTCGTGATAGCGCATGTGCGAAATTCCCGGAAATCGAGACCCCACTGTAGCCGTTACGATTGTACCCTTAGGCAAGGCATTTAAGTTCCACATTGGTTCTTCTCTCTCCCTCGTGGCGATGGATTCCATCAGGAATGAGGTATCGAGATGGATCAATATAACTTGTAATAAATTTGTATAAACTAAAAGTATTCTGATTCCGAGACAAATTATTGAATAATAAATCACTCAGCAAATATTCCGTCAATCAATGCATGCTTCATCGGCATAATTTGTATCTTCCTACTAAATTGGACATAGTATTTTATGAAGCATTATTTGCAAAATAAGTACCTGTTTGTTGATCTGCAACGGGGAACAGGAAACAAAGTTGAATTACGATGACAAAAGGCACCACATCAATAAAATGAAAAAACCAGCCCTGGAGCTAATGATCTCCTGATCTTAGTTCATGGTACATTAGTAAGAATAAATGAAACACATTTATCGTCGCTACCATTTACCCATATGAGCGACGATTAGTCGTTTTAGATTGTTGGAGGATAGTGCAATGATACAGACAGAGACACGTTCCAGAGCCTCGCCTGGTTCTTTTACGTGCACGGTGTAAATCACCGACACGAGACCTCGGTTTAAATTCCCATCTGAAAGACTGTTAATTTTATTAGTGTCAGACGGGAGATAGAACCTGCGACCCCTAGATAACCAGACCAGCGTGCTAACACTGGACTACATATCCGTCTGCGTGTAACACTTAAACATATCTGAGGTTGATATATTAGGTGGGACGGACTTTAGTAGTGTATACCATACAGTCATGTGGATGCATACATCACTTCTGCTACTTGTTGAGAAGCTACTACAGTTCTGTACCACATATTCTAACTCTAGGAGGGTGTTGACATCATTCGATTTGTTGACGGATTTTCTACTTTATTCACTTAAGCATTCATTTAAGGCAACTGTTCGGAGTGCCGTATTATATAAGCTGATTAAAGTTATACCTTGCTGAATGATGCATTAATATTATATAAATTGTTAATTTGCATACTGACAAAAGTGTTTTGAAATGAGATAGTTAAACACCCGTCTAAATGTTGCAGCTTAAACCTTTTTTTTTGTACTTTATGCCATATTTTCCAATTGGATAGTTTAACAACATGGTTGAAAGTTAGAAAATATACACACAACATGGAAACTGCTGAAGACAGGTGTACTGCGTTAAGGATTTAATAACTATACGGTACACGAGCCTCAAGGGACAGAACCTACGCACACACACAGTTGCATGCGTGTTACAGTAACTGGTTTATCATTTCAAATGTTCAACAAGATCAGTCGACGTTCATAAAAACTTCATATAAAACTACATTCACAGTGCTAATGTCGATTCAATTATAAACATTGTGCCAGACCGTGTTCTTTGGGGAATGCCATTATGGATAAGTATATCTGTAATGTCGCTTAGACCACGTCCGCGCTACAGCTCTGGATTGTATGGAACAGTAACTGGAACATAATTAAACGTACGGATGATTTACAGACAGTCACAAAGGGATCATGACAAGAGTATAAAAAAGGATCGGGTTGGTTATGGTGTCCACGAGGATATCCTTACAATCCCGTGATTGATTAGTATTATTGAAAAGACTAATGAACGCCTCTGGGAAAACGTAGCGTCTATTGACATTGTTTTTATTACTTCCTAGTGACCGGCAAACATTGTGCAAATATCGAAATGTAGTTCCCCGTTTGACATGTTAATCACTGTACGGTATGACGGGGAAAAAAGGAAATTCGTTGAAAGGTCAAAATAACACCAATAGTATTGAACATAATGACGGAACTGGCACATTCCTTGAACAAATCAACATAACACCAATGTACATTATGACGGAACTGGCGCATTCCTTGAACAAATCAACATAACACCAATGTACATTATGACGGAACTGGCACATTCCTTGAACAAATCAACATAACACCAATGTACATTATGACGGAACTGGCGCATTCCTTGAACAGGTCACAATAAAACCAATGTTACTGTACATTATGACGGAACTGGCACATTCCTTGAACAGGTCACAATCAAACCAATGTTACTGTATATTATGACGGAACTGGCACATTCCTTGAACAGGTCACAATCAAACCAATGTTACTGTACATTATGACGGAAATGGCGCATTCCTTGAACAGGTCACACTGACACCAATGTTACTGTACATTATGACGGTAATGGCGCATTCCTTGAACAGGTCACAATAACACCAATACTACCGTACATTATGACGGAACTGGCGCATCCCTTGAACACATGAACATAACACGACTATCACTGTACATTATGACGGGAATGGCACATTCATTGAACACATGAGCATAACACGACTATCACTGTACATTATGACGAAAATGGCACATTCCTTGAACAGGTCACAATAACACCAATACTACTGTACATTATGACGGAACTGGCGCATCCCTTGAACACATGAACATAACACGACTATCACTGTACATTATGACGGAAATGGCACATTCATTGAACACATGAACATAACACGACTATCACTGTACATTATGACGGGAATGGCACATTCATTGAACACATGAACATAACACGACTATCACTGTACATTATGACGAAAATGGCACATTCCTTGAACAGGTCACAATAACACCAATACTACTGTACATTATGACGGAAATGGCGCATGCCTTGAACAGGTCACAATAACACCAATACTACTGTACATTATGACGGAAATGGCGCATGCCTTGAACACATGAACATAACACGACTATCACTGTACATTATGACGGAAATGTCACCTTCCTTGAACACATTAACATAACACGACTATCACTGTACATTATGACGGAAATGGTACCTTCCTTGAACAGGCCACAACAACACCAATGTTACGTATAGTTAACGATGCTGGCCGCTATGCGACAAACACAATTCAAGGACTAGAACTTTTGACAGTGAAAATCCATGGACTACCTTTAAGGAGTCTCCTTTTGCGCCATTGCTATGCACGCATGTCCATCCTATTTAGGTTTATCATACCTTCATGCGTACATTTATAATGGCCAAGAACGGCCTGCCTAATATACGTTGGTTTATTAGCCAATGCCTAATATCCCTTTTGTGACGTCATAACGCTGCGTGTATGACGTCATACGTTCATAGATGGTAAGATAAACGTGGAGGTCATTTAAAATATCTCGCCTTGTATATTTTCTTCAAACCTTTTTTTTAAAATTTTTATTCTCAAACTCTTCTAATAAATTAAAACTTATAATACAGTAGTTAGTAACCTTATATTATCTATTTATTTATTTACATCTGATGTGTGTGTATGCACACTTATTTACATTTAAAAAATAAGAAGTACATATTACATTCATACATACATAACTACCATTACACTTTGAATTATAACTACTATTAAAAGTGATATGTCTTTAAGAAAACACCAATAACCTTAAATGTGTTGAAATATTTTAATACGGGCCATTTTAGAATAAAAGTAATGTATGCTGGCCTTAATATCGTCATCACGTCCTTGAAGTCATGGTAATATGCCACACTGTGAATTGATTAAAAAAGTTTAAACTTTATTTATTCTAAAACTATTGCGAAGCAATCTTTAACAACTTATATTAATCACTCTCGGGTTGCATTGGCGAGAAGCAAGCGCGCTAACCACTGCGCATTGATTGCAAGCATGCTTCATAAATAACGTCACTTACAGTTTGAGTCCGAAAATGTCAGTGCTGACAACATTTCACCATGGTAGGTAGGTAACACACGTGCAAAGCAGCGATAAATAAAATGTGTTATTCAACTGATTTTAATCAGTGGACAATTACATTTCATTTCACTTATAAATTCCTATATTTCAGTGTGAAGCATCAAATAAAGATTCATGATTGTGAAATAAAGCTTGGCACAGGAAATACTTCAATAGTTAAAACTCAATTTGCAATTAGGTCAGACACCGCTATTGCAATTTCCATAGGCCACCATTATAACACACAGTGCCATTATATTTTCCCCAAAAATAGTTTGGCACAAAAGACAGTAGTTTTCAACAGAATGGCCTTTGAGCCACAGGAAAATGTCAAATTTCAATGGGGTTGACCAATTGCGGTTTTTTAAATTTCCCACTAAAGGCACACCCTCTACTCTGAAGGTAATGTGGTGGTGAATGTTGCACTGACACCTGCATTTATAATATGCTGTTTATCTGTCACCAACTAGTCTGCAAATATTTTTAAATATTCCAAAATGAAGCTCATATATTGTATTTTAATATTTAGAAGTCATGTTCACTATGTGTGACAATACCTACTCAGCCAATCAGTTCATGTATCAATAACTCTTAAGGGCTTCCCTACACGTTTTCAACCAATCCCAGACCACTATATCAATAACACCGTCTGACCTTTAGCACCCGTTGTAGATTATAATATAAGCGCAGTTTATGTGATTGCTTTGTTTTGGGCAGTTAACGACGCACCAACAGCGTATGCAATATAACAGTGCTCCAGCTATTACTGGTTGTGAAAGACATCGGGTGTCCATGCTTCGATAAGTAGTTCAGACACTGACTGGCACCCGGGTAGAGCCAGCGACATTCCGCAAGCTAGCATGATAGCTTTCTCACATGAACTAATTCGAAACCACCAGTGGGGTTTGGACCTACAGCGTTGAAGGAAAAGTGATCTGAAGTCAACAACCGTAATCACTCGACAACGGAGGCACCAGTAAGCAACTAATTAACACTTCCATTGTTTCTATTTCATTACTTAACTTATTTATTGCCGTCATATACCCATACTTATACTAATGTCTACCACACAGGTCGATACGCTGTGTTTTCCAGTCTGATATTACCTTTACTGGTATGATACGGTCACGAGCACGTACAAAACTAGAACAAATTGTATTACTAGCTTCCTTAGAAATAACGCATGCGCTCACGATGCTAGTTGGATTACTTCCGTATCGTCGAAGTGTGTCAATTTTGATAGATAGCAGCTGATGGTAGTTTCTGGTTGCATGTAAACAAACTGTTGTTAGCCATACAAGATGACGACGATATTTCTTGCTTAAGATATGTGCAATATCTATCGTTAAGCCACATAACTTTAGACTTGAATGATAGCATTGGTGACTATATATACTGACACCAAAATAAAACTGCACTAGCATTAGAGGTAACATATATATCCCCTTAGAAAACAATATTGGCAAATGTGGACGTCTACGTGCTTAAGAATTTGGTAAATTAGTTCAATGTGTGAGGGATTATTTCCACTTAAGATACATAATTCTAAAATCTGTAACGAAATTGTAACAATCAATATAAAAGTTTTGTATGGTGTCAGTATATTATTTATGGGGTCATTTGACCGAGAAATATTCCCGGAAGACTGATCTGCGATCTCAGAGCAGGTCGTTCGTAATCGACGGTTGACCGAGGGTTGGTAACGTCTTGGTCTCCCGTGGTTGTACATGGTTGAGGAGTGGTCTCCCCGAAAACTAGATCGTAGCTCGGTTTTTTGACATGTCAAAAAACTGAGCCTCGACCTAGAAGTCGCACAGAGAGCGTCGAAAGAGCGAGCAAGTTCGAGGGGCAATGGTCGCTAGAGCGTGGATGAGCGAGGCTCAGTCTTCTCGAGCGAGAACTGATTGCGTGCATGGTCGTACTGCTCGATCCGTCCTCGACGCAGGTAGAGCGTTTGTAGAGCGTCTATAGAACGTATAGGACGCAGCTAGAGCGTACGTACATCGAAGGTCATACGAGATTACATCGAACATAGAGCATACACAGAAAATAATAGGGTAGTCGCACGGATTTTGGCCGCGATAGAGCTGCAATTATAGTCGAGCTTGGTCGCGTGCGCATTTTCCACATCGTACTCTGTGAAATGACAGCATTAAAGACATTACTTTCAATCACAGACAGATCTGTAGTCCAGTGGTAACACGCTGGACTGATAATCCAGGGATCGCAGGTTCGACCCCCTGTCTGACCCTAATACAATTAACAGTCTTTCAGATGGGACTTTCAACCGAGGTCCCAAGTAGGTGCTTTACATCGTGCACGTAAAAGAACCAGAGGAGACTCTGGAATGGGTCTCTGTCTGTATCATTGCACTATCCTCAAAATATCTAAAATGACTAATCTCTTCAGGAGACGTCGCTCATACGGGCAACCGATAACGAAGATAATTAAACTTAAAACACACACACGTTTCAATTTTGATATGACATTGATCAGTAGATATCGAGTATCCAACTAAACCTGGATAGATAGAATAAAAGTGTAGTAGTTGTGTGATAAGCTTGTCTAACATGAACATAAGACAAGGAATGGAAGATTGATTAAACGTTACGCAAGAGCTATACCAATAGTTAGAGATGGAAGATAAATAGATTGTCATTTCTGAAATATTTGCTTTCTATGAAAAATGACAGAGGTCGAGTAGAAGTGAACCCAGTCGGGTACAAGTTGATTCAATCACCCATCGGAGACTAATTTAATATTGGCAGAAAATTTTATTACAGTAATTTGTGACATAACGAAATAATAGATCACGTGACTTAAAATTCTGACTGATGAAATGCGTACTCGCTGTACTGTGTTTATCCGCAGAATTTGAAATGTTAGCTAGCCTCACTTTCCCGAATATATACTTTTTTATGTATACACTTTTATTTATATTTCCATATATTATTGTCATGTGTAAATGTATAAAATTGCATCTGCAATTGTGAAGAGCAATAGATTAATGTTTAATGTTTGCGCTATATAAATGCAATGTATTTGTACATGTATTTATTTATTTGTAAATGCATTTAATACTTGTCTGTAAGTAAGTAAGATTTTATTAAAGTGACATGTGCACATTTCAATAAATATATATAGCAACTATTAAACAACCATCTCGTCAGTGGTTCGTTCTGTTATGACCGGTTGGTGAGCCTCCAGCTAGTGAAATAATGGTTACCGATTGCCTACCAGCCTGGCGTCTGGCATACACGCATAAGATTCGGGAAGTCCTGATGTTCATAAAAGGAGGTGTCTCATAAGTCAGAAATGTATGGCCCTTTAGATAGGGGTGACACTATAATAAACCCACTTTTACTTTTATAAACAAATATGGCGACAGCAATTCACTATGGCAATACATCTAATTAATTGATGTGATAATATGTGAGCATATAGAAGAAGAAGAAGAAGAATAATAATGCTTTAAAAACATATGCATGCCATGTTAACTTACTTCAAATTATATTATTATTTTTATAAATAACACACCAAACATCTTCCATGAATGTATTAAGTAAATATTAAATTTATTATTAATATATAAATACAATTATTTTATTATATAGATTTATAATCTGAAAACTAAAATATATAGCCATTGGTTTAAACATATTTATTCGTTCATTATGTACAGTACATATCTATTGTATAGCTATACAAACGTTCGTTATGTACAGTACATATCTATTGTATAGCTATACAAACGTTCGTTATGTACAGTACATATCTATTGTATAGCTATACAAACGTCATTATGTACAGTACATATATATTGTATAGCTATACAAACGTTCGTTATGTACAGTACATATCTATTGTATAGCTATACAAACGTTCGTTATGTACAGTACATATCTATTGTATAGCTATACAAACGTTCAGTATGTACAGTACATATCTATTGTATAGCTATACAAACGAAACTGGATTTAATCGGAAGCTTAAAGCGTATTGTGATTATCTCCATTATGTAATATATAACCATTGTGACTTTAATTTACAGCTGTAATTGTATATCATAACATTAAACTACTAGTAAACATGTTATGATGGTATTTCAAAGAAATACATTGAGTCCATCCACTAAGTTCTAGTACATTACTTCACGGTATAGAGTCACTAAAGTGACACTGCCTAGGTGAAAACACACATTTCTGCAAAATGTAATTTCCTTTAAAGCAGCATTACATCGTATGAAATAAAATATATTTGACAAATTCATTTTTTACGTATGGGTAGCAATGCTGCTACACATTCTAACATTATACTTTGGATGCTTATGTTCATTTGATAAACAGTGTTTTTTCTCTCGATAAAACAAACATGAACCGAAAGTAGGACTTTCAGAGTCGATCGGTCACGCATTTGTTTACAACCGGAACGTATCGTCCGCACTTGTTTACATTCAGAATGCATCGTCCCCATTTGTCCCACGTTATCTTTTGTAATTAAATTACTTGATTCATACCTTTGTTTGCTAAGTCTTTTAGGAACCTGTCTACACCCCCGCGAGGGTTCGACATTAGAGGAAGATAGATATATAGTGTATTTCATGTTCAAAATATATACGTTGTTTCCTACATCCTCTGTTGTTTCACGCATGCGCGCTGTGTGTGTTTACATTTCGTGTGTTGATAAACAAATTCGCGTATACGACGGTTTATATTTATTGGAATTGTATCGTTTCTGAGCGACTATTTCGATATTCGTAAAAAAACACACATTAGTATTTATATCAATTTTAGTATTCACACAACTAATATAAATTATTTAGTCACTTTGTTTGTTACAATTTAGTATTTTGGGGAGGGCCGTAACTAATGTTAAAACATATGGCCCAACCCATTTGGCTTCAACATTTATTGACAATTCGTGTGCTCAACAATGCCAAAAAATCAAATATAATATGCATACTTATACAAAAGTGTTCATTTGTTTTGTTCTGTACATTGTATATATAGAATGGAATGCAATAAAATATGATTAAACTAAACAGTCACGCTGCTAATACATTCTCTCCCATCAAAATACAACGAAACAAATACAGCTCTAACACGTGCAACATATAGCAGTTTAATAGAGTTTGTGTGCGAATCGGTTGATGTTAATTACAACGAATTAAATGTACAGTAGTTACGTCACGGTAATGGTGCATTTGTCATCAGTCGTTTCTAGAAAATTATCACTATTAAATGCAGGAAAACACATATATCTAATCATTTATAGATTACCTAATATTTAACTGCGTGCAATAATTGTTTTGTTGGCCTTCATTCATGTGTATACCGTTTCTGCTAATAGGACGAAATAAAGAAAACAGTGTGTTAGCAAAGCTCAAAATTGTTGTTTTATCTGGAAAGCAAGCAACACCATGGATATAGGGCTACACGTTTTTTTTCAATTCATACAACTTGGGGTCGTCTTTACATGCTAGGACATTCGTGTGGAGAGTCCGCAGTCCAGACGACACATATGAAATAACGAAACTGTTATAATTATGTAGGTGCGGTGGCAACGAACACAGTCGCTTCAATATATATTTGCCTAGCCGCACAACATGGTTCTATGTTTAAGGAATTAATCACGTGTTAATAGTTGCCATCGGGGTATGAACTACATTGGACTTGCGTAATGTTGCTGATGCCCACGCTAACATTAACACGCCAAACGTAGTTCATTACTTATATTTACATTAATTTTTCTTTTCAATGACACAAAGAAAAATAATAAGACACCTCGCATTTAAAATGTATGTAGGTCAGCGATTTACCGTTGTATCGGACCTTGTCGTTAGATCAGCATTGGAACCGCAGCGTAAATTGTAAACACGCATTTGTTTACGAAAACCGCTACCCAACACTGCATAATGTGCATGACCGTAACTTGGAGTTCGAATGCCAGCTGCATATCGTAAAGTAAAAAAAGTAAAGTGTTTGTTTATTATAGTGTCACTCCTATTTAAAGGGCCAGCCATTTCTGACTTATGAGACACCTCTTTTTCATGAACATCAGTACTTCCCGAATCCTATACTTGTATGCCAGGCGACATGTTGGTAGGCCAATCGGTGACCATTATTTAACTAGCTGGCGGCTCACCACCCGGCCATATCAGAACGAACCACTGACGATATTCGAACTTTCGAACTCCCGCATTAGTGAGGAAATTCATACGAAAATGGATACATCCAGGGCATACATTGTATATACGTTCATCTGAGAGAATGCAATAGCGATGCAATTATTTATCAGTGACAAGACAAAAAGCAATTATATATGAATGCATATAGAGTCAGTTATTAATATACACCAACTGTCGTACGTTCTTGAGAGAAAAAACAATTCTTAGTGACATGAATATGCAGTGATGCATGCATAGCATATAGATCTGACATATGTTTTTCAAGAACTAATTACGAGATCAGTTCTTGCGGAGATTGAAGCTAACTATATTCTTTATATGCACTGAGTATGTTGTTGTTCAATGACGTAGCAGTTGTGTATTCACCATTCCATAATGTACAATCTTACAACCAATTAGGTAATAAAACAGACTTGTACATATAGCTCTTTGTTTTCATTTTTGGGCCCCTAATGGGTAACCTCATTTATTGTTAATACATACATGACATACATAGTATACATATATTTACACATGCATAAAGTGATGTTTAAAGTAAAACAAATACATGTTGTCAATGTAATGAATTTCATGTACGTATGAAAATAATTTTGGGCGAGAATAATTTCACTCCGACAAAAAATGACCAAAAATGCTTTAAGGTAAGGATTATATGATGAAAGAAAACGGAGAAGAAATGTAAAACGGAAGTACATATAGTTATGCATGTCGTGCGTTGTAGACCATTTAGGTTATGCATATTTAGTTTCGCTCGATTGCTCGGTTTTACAACGTTAGATGAATCGCTCTCGATACATCACTATGGATTCCATAGCAACGACGGAGAGAGAGATAGAGGGAGGGAAGGCCATGTGAAACTGAAGTGTCTTGCTTAAGGGCACACTCGTAATGGCTTCAAATGGGCAAACTCCGGGCCTTTCGCACCTGAAGCGAATGCGCTACCACTACGCTATCTCGTCTGAACTATGTTAACAATTTCTATAGATACCACAGTTTGCAATACTAAGGAAATATTTTCCATGATAAGTTTTCTGGATTATTTCATGACCCTATCTCCAGGATGTATCCGTGGATCGTACATACACTGGATATGAGAGTTGTACACATGTGCATGATTGTGTTGGCATTGCATATATACGTGTCGTATTTTGCGTTTGAGTAAATGTATACCCACGAGTATATCAATGCCTGTTTAATGGGACTAGAGCGAGATTAGAAACCGACTCTGTAAAACATGTATGCATAACATAGATACGAAAAGTGCTGAGTTTAATGCTGCAATGATGTAATTCAATACTAACATATATCATGTGCAGCCTATATATTTGACACATATCTACATCATATGTGTGTAGTTATGTTTATTTATCGTCGCTACCGGTTGCCCATAATACGAGCGACGCATCCTGAATATATTAGTTATTTTAGATGTTGTAGGAAAGTGCAATAATGATACAGACAGACACCCATTCCAGAGTCTCCTCTGTGTAAACCACGAACACGAGACCTCGGTTTCCGATCTGGCGACCACCGTACCATCTCACATACCTCCCGTTCCGAGGATCGAACCCGGGTTGCATTGGTGAGAAGCGAGCGCGCTACCCACGCGCGATTTTCTGCAAACTGTGTATGTAACCGCCAATCATATTTCTTGGCGATGGACATGTACATGTTTATGCCAATCAAAACTTTGACAAGACTCGATTGTTTTTAGAAAATCAATGCTTAAACCTAAAGGCAATTAATCAAGTGCGCATAATCAACAACTCAACTACTCATCGAATGCTGATTAGTTTTCGATGAAATTTCGTGATAAACGGGCACACCGTCCAGACACCACTCTAACGTGTAGTGTATCAGGAGCCAGACAACTGACATTTTATACTTAAAATAAAGTCTGGAACGACAATCTCTCACAAATCACACAGTTATTCTTCGTCAGTCTCGTAAAGCAACGTTACATCGCAGAAAGCACAACACATACATGTTGTACATACTTATCAATAGCATTGCTATCAATATACATATATAACGTCTACAATGGAAGGACTGTAAATAATGTTGTCATAGCGTGTAGCCAGAACGTTTGCTCCCCCCATATTAAATCGTGCATAGCAATAATAATAAGTTGTACGTATTTCATTGTGTGTATAATTGCAATGTAATGCATGAACAAAATGCAATAAAGTATTATTAAATAAGTTTGTTAAGTCCTAAATAAGGGATACCGATTACCTACCAGCCTGGCACACAAGCATAGGATCGATTGCCTACCAGCCTGGCACACAAGCATAGGATCGATTGCCTACCAGCCTGGCACACGAGCATATGATCGATTGCCTACCAGCCTGACATACAAGCATAGGATCGATTGCCTACCAGCCTGGCGCCTGGCATACAAGCATATGATCGATTGCCTACCAGCCTGGCGCCTGACATACAAGCATAGGATCGATTGCCTACCAGCTTGGTGCCTGACATACAAGCATAGGATCGGTTGCCTACCAGCCTGGCGCCTGGCATACAAGCATAGGATCGGTTGCCTACCAGCCTGGCACCTGACATACAAACATAGGATCGATTGCCTACCAGCCTGGCGCCTGACATACACGCATAGGGTCGATTGCCTACCAGCCTGGCGCCTGACATACAAGCATATGATCGATTGCCTACCAGTCTGGCGCCTGACATACAAGCATAGGATCGATTGCCTACCAGCCTGGCATACAAGCATAGGATTTGGGAAATACTGATGTTCATATAAAGAGGTGTATCATAGGTCAGACATGGCTGGCCCTTTCAATAGGGGTGACACTATTAATAAACAAACACTTTACAAAATTATACAATGTTTAGAGGTCTAGCCTACACACTATCAAAAGTGAAAGTAGGATTTCATATAAAGGTTAGCCACGCTCATATTAGAAGCCTGTGGAACATATTTGGAAACAAATTATACCATATAACTGGAAATTACATTATGTAGACATTTGATTTGTTCACCGATGTAGTGTCGTTTTAAGTAAAACCTAGTGTGGTAAACAGGATTTGAGTGTCGTCCTTACTGCGTGTTGTTTGTGGAAGTCGTAGTAGCGCAGTGGAAGCGCGTTCGCTTCATGTGCGAACGGCCCGGAGTTAGAGACCCACTGGAGCCGATACGATTGTGCCCTTAGGCAATTTAGGCATTTAAATTCCACACTGCCTCTTCTCTCTCCCTCGTGGCGATGGATTCCATCAGGAATGAGGTCTCGAGAGTGATTAATATAAGTTGAAAGAATTTGTTTCACAATCAAGCGAAAATAAATTTGTATAAACTAAACTTTAACGTATTACATATATGAATGATACGATCACATTTGTAGAAACTAAGGAATATATGATCATATATGTCACGGATCATATTAATCACACAGCTGTGACAAATGTGATAATATCATTCATATAATGTAAATCAAAGTCCAGTTAAAGGTATACTAGAGGTCATAGAAAACGCACACCTACATTATATACTAGAGGTCATAGAAAACGCACACCTACATTATATACTAGAGGTCATAGAAAACGCACACCTACATTATATACTAGAGGTCATAGAAAACGCATACCTACAGTATATACTAGAGGTCATAGAAAACGCACACCTACATTATATACTAGAGGTCATAGAAAACGCACACCTACATTATATACTAGAGGTCATAGAAAACGCACACCTACATTATATACTAGAGGTCATAGAAAACGCACACCTACATTATATACTAGAGGACATAGAAAACGCACACCTACATTATATGCTAGAGGACATAGAAAACCCAAACCTACATTATATACTAGAGGACATAGAAAACGCGCACCTACATTATATACTAGAGGACATAGAAAACGCACACCTACATTATATGCTAGAGGACATAGAAAACGCACACCTACATTATATGCTAGAGGTCATAGAAAACGCACACCTACATTATATACTGGAGGTCAGAGAAAACGCACACCTACATTATATACTGGAGGTCATAGAAAACGCACACCTACATTATATGCTAGAGGACATAGAAAACGCACACCTACATTATATACTAAGGACATAGAAAACGCACACCTACATATATGCTAGAGGTCATAGAAACGCACACCTACATTATATACTGGAGGTCAGAGAAAACGCACACCTACATTATATACTGGAGGTCAGAGAAAACGCACACCTACATTATATACTGGAGGTCAGAGAAAACGCACACCTACAGTATATACTGGAGGTCAGAGAAAACGCACACCTACATTATATACTGGAGGTCATAGAAAACGCACACATACATTATATACTGGCGGTCATAGAAAACGCACACCTACATTATATACTGGAGGTCAGAGAAAACGCACACCTACATTATATACTGGAGGTCATAGAAAACGCACACATACATTATATACTGGAGGTCAGAGAAAACGCACATCTACATTATATACTGGAGGTCATAGAAAACGCACACATACATTATATACTGGAGGTCAGAGAAAATGCACACCTACATTATATACTGGAGGTCAGAGAAAACGCACACCTACATTATATACTGGAGGTCAGAGAAAACGCACACCTACCGTATATACTGGAGGTCAGAGAAAACGCACACCTACATTATATACTGGAGGACATAGAAAACGCACACCTACATTATATGATTATTATTACATGAAAACAAAATACGAAGGATTCCATCAAAAATATATCACATCTTTATTACAAAACACAAACTAAAAATATTCCAAAATTCTTAAAACTATGTATTTATATAGTTATTGTTTTTCATGTAAAACACACACTTATCCGAAGAGTGCGTTTTCTATGTCCTCCAGTATATATTGTTTTTTCGTCGAGAAGGAAACTCGAGATACGAAGGAGTGCTTTTCCGAACGAACGAAGTCATAGAACAGATGGTAATCTTTAGGACCCTAGGATGCTTAAATAGTGTTGTGATTGGAAAAAAACGTCAATTTAGTGGTATATGACCGGAGGACAAAATAAGTTATCACCTGACGTTGTTTTACGAGATCGAGGCTGGTTTCTCTTCGGATTAGCAGAAACATGAACAAAACCGCGATTAAGAGTTTGACAGCCGACACGTGAGTACACGTTTACATTTAGGCCTACTAAAATCATATTCCAAGACGGATATATGTGCAAACACAATAATACTAATAGTTGGTATTGTTCTATTAGCGCTAAAAGGATTCTGTCATGCAATTCTAAGATGGGTGAGTATATACAGAGCATAACATCAGACATTAACAATTAAATTATGTATAATCTATTTACAACAATATAATTTGCGCAGCCAGTAATGCAATTGTAATATTTGTTTCACTATTATTATGTAACAATTTGATTCAAACTGGATTCTTCTCGCAAGTCAACAATGTAGTTGTACACAGACATGTAGCTATGTCCTGCAGATTGCCTGCAGATTGACCCAGACATTAAAATAAAATGCAGTACAAACTGTAGGGGTATGGGTGGGGGTATGAGGAAGAGTTGTGTTGTCAACTTGGAGGTCACATACTTTCTACACAACGTCAAATTCATATCTCTGAATATATCGAAATATGAACATGCAAGACGTAAATCATTATTTAAATACGCCAGTGTGCATCATTGATGTTCTAGGATTCAGCATTTTTCGGGGGGTGGGGTTATGCCCCCAGACACCCATTGCTGCTGACTATAATAATCGGGTGGGGCATACACCTTCAAAATCGCTAACTACACCCATGGTACATTGTATGGATGAGTGAGCTTAGTTACCCTCACCTCCTGCGAACCATGTGGGCGAGCGAAGTATGGTATGGTACAGTCGTATCGGTATTCATAGTGATGGTACGAAATACATAATATAGCATCGGTATTCACGATACACAACGTGAGAGACACAACCCAATGAACACAGGTATTAGATATCATAATTACAAAGCCGGCCTATCAAGTATTAAGAAATGCATGATATTACACTCGATCACCCGTCTGACCCTAATAAAATTAACAGTCTTTCAGATGGGACTTTAAACCGAGGACTCGTGTCGGTGATCTAAACCGTGCATGTAAAAGAACCAGAGGAGTCTCTGGAATGGGTCTCTGTCTGTATCATTGCACTATCCTCCAAAAATCGAAAATGACTAATCTCTTCAGGAGGCGTGGCTCATATGGGCAACCGGTAGCGACGATAAATAAACGCAAAGCAAATAAAAACGTTTAGAATATCGACGTTATGTTGTTTAACTCAGTGTCCTGGTGTATCAATGGTTGCATGCACACCAAGGGCGGTAACTAATGTTCATCTAGGATACCTTGTCCAAAGTTGCAAAATCGCATTGCATCTCACAAAATGCTTCATTAAAGCACTAGAAAAGGGTAGACTTATGAAGAAAATAATAACGACTTGGCTTGTTCCCTCAAATTAGATTGACGGATTACTTTATCGTCTTCCTCAAATGATAAATGTCAAAGAATTCAAATCCCGCTGAGCGGATGCAATGGCCACCGATATCACAATAGTTGGCATGCATTGAACACTGATGGGACATTCTTGGGCGTAAATAAAATAACATGACAGACAAGACTTGCCGACCTGCCCAACATTCTGCAACATAAGTGGGCTCTCATTCCACAACGGAAAATCCGCCGTCTTGTGTTTTCAATGAGGAGTCGTCTGCTTGAATGCAATGCGCAACATGGTGGATACTATTCACTCAGCAATTTTGCAACATTTGATCAGTTCCACTTTGCCGAAATGGGTAATTCAATATTCATTCTGTTTTCAGTATTTTGTTAAGATTGACTTGAACATTTAGTTGATATATGAATTATGCGTGTGCGTTAAGCAATAACTAAGTTATAGCATAACACATGTTTTGTTGCAGAACTTTTTTTGTCGAGTATAGCAAAGTAAAGTGTTGTTTATTATAGTGTCACCCCTATTTAAAGGGCCAGCCATTTCTGACTTATGAGACATCTCTTTTTAGAACATCAGTACTTCCCGAATCCTATGCTTGTATGCCAGGCGCCAGGCTGGTAGGCAATCAGAAACCATTATTGAACTAGCTTGCGCCTCACAAACCAGCCATATCAGAACGAACCCCTGACGAGATTCGAACCGTCGACCTCCCACTCAATAGGCGGATGCCTTAACCACTAGGCCACGGACACGGTATCTATATCCCACACTATCCGATCGTAGAAAGCTTCTCTGTGAGGAGAACCGAATATATACAATCGAATATATGTACATGTGCATAGCAAATATACATATGATCTAATACAAAGGATTTGGATCTTGTTCATGATCTACAAGCAGCTAAAATAGAAATATGCATTATAATGGATAACTAGAAACACGTGTCTGTGTGTATGTCGTTGTGGTTAACGTCGCTCAGACATATTAGATCATATCGTTTATACAAATTTAATTTAGCTCATTTGCGAAACATGTTCTTACAACCTATATTAATCACTCTCGATACCTCATTCCTGATGGAATCCATCGCCACGAGAGAGAGAGAAAAAAGGCATCGTGGAATGTAAATGCCTTGCCTAAGGGCGCACTCGTAACGGCTCCAGCGGGGCTCGAACTCGGACAGTTTAGGTCATATAACGAATATCCACATATCATTGAAGGAAGAACACCCCGGGTGCCCCTTCGAGCTGTATTTCAGACATGTACGATTACCCCGGGTAGAACCACCTTCCGTTGCAAGCCAGTCGAATAGCTGCCTCACAGGAAAAGCAATTGACAACCACATTGGGATTCTAACTTACACCGGCGAAGACTAGGTGATTTAACACCAACGCCATAGACCACCCTGCAGCGGAGGATCTTAACAGAAACATATTGTTAAACATAACATATTTAGTGTTGTATTTGTCTGGAAACAACAAGCATCATACTCTCACTGTATAAGTATTTTATTTCCATCCTCTATAAATAACGTCAGTGCATACTCTCACTGTATAAGTATTTTATTTCCATCCTCTATAAATAACGTCAGTGCATACTCTCACTGTATAAGTATTTTATTTCCATCCTCTATAAATAACTTCAGTGCAGACACCTTAGGATTTACTTCACTTAGAACATCCTTTAAATGTCGTGTTGTTAACGAATATATGTCTCGGCATCAATAAGAATGAAAGGTTGTAGCTAAGTGTTAGATTGTATTTCACTTACAATGAGTGTTGTCATGTGTCCCGTTGCGTCACCCGAGACCTGTTCATTGAATGTGTGTCATTTGTTAGCTAAGCGTTAGATTGTATTTCACGTACAGTGAGTGTTGTCATGTGTTCCATTGCGTCACTATGGGAAATGCTCATTGAGTGTGTGTCATGTGTTAGGTAATTGTTATATTGTATTTCACGTACAGTA
Organism: Archivesica marissinica; assembly: GCA_014843695.1. Lineage (NCBI taxonomy): Eukaryota > Metazoa > Mollusca > Bivalvia > Venerida > Vesicomyidae > Archivesica > Archivesica marissinica. Next base: position 12,735,806 of record CM026393.1, read on the forward strand.
AGTGTTGTCATGTGTTCCGTTGCATCACTCGAGAAATGTCCATTGAGTGTGTGTCATGTGTTAGGTAATTGTTAGATTGTATTTCACTTACAGTGAGTGTTGTCATGTGTTCCATTGAGTCACTCGAGTAATGTTCATTGAATGTGTGTCATGTGCTAACTAAGTGTTAGATTGTATTCACTTACAGTAAGTGTTGTCATGTGTTCCGTTAGGTCACTATGAGAAATGGTCATTGGGTGTTTGAAATGTGTTAGCTAAGTGTTAGATTGTATTCACTTACAGTAAGTGTTGTCATGTGTTCCGTTGCGTCACTATGAGAAATGGTCATTGAGTGTTTGTCATGTGTTAGCTAAGTGTTATATTGTATTTCACTTACAGTAAGTGTTGTCATGATTTCCGTTGCGTCACTATGGGAAATGCTCATTGAGTGTTGTGTCATGTGTTAGGTAATTGTTAGATTGTATTTCACGTACAGTAAGTGTTGTCATGTGTTCCGTTGCGTCACTCGAGAAATGTCCATTGAGTATGTGGGCATACAATTTTATGAGACACAGAATTGAACAAATATCCTGCATGTATTGCTATTTACTTACAAATGACCGCATCATCATTGTCAAGATAACGTATTTAGTACTAATGAATGGCCTGTCATAGGTCAATCAATGCGTACGTGTGGTTGAGCTGAACAGTCTGTACTTTTAGCCTGCCACCATCAGCCTCCATCGTTGGATAGCCTTTTGTAAAACGAAGTTTCTGTCAGCAATTCAACTCAAACTTTATTTATTTTACAAACAAATAACATTATAGTCAAGTCAACGTTTTTATTGGCATAGACATGTACATTTCCATCGCCAAGAAACATGATTGGAGGTTACATACACAGTTTACAGAAACGCATGATATATATGAGGTATTAGTAAGCATAGCAATAACATTTACGAAATATATTGTTGCTTAACAATATAATTGGTATTCAATGTCTCACAAATCAATATTTTACAAGTAGTAACATTCATTTATTTAATTAATATAATTTCTGTTACTTGTTGCTAACTAAATATATTTAACTAAATTGAAAGTTTGCGTTTTGCTTTTACCGACATAGCACATCACCTATCTTTTGACAAGCGCATTGTGTTAATTTATACAAATTTATTTTATCTCGATTGCGAAACAAGTTATTCTAACTTAATATTAATCACTATCGAGACCTCATTCCTGATGGAATCCATCGTCCTGAAGGAGAGAGAAGAGGCAATGTGGAATTTAAATGCCTTGCCTAAGGGCACAATCGTAACGGCTCCAGCGGGGCTCGAACTCCGGACCATCCACCTGAAAGCGAACGCGCAACCACTGCGCTATCACGACTTCCACTTGTGTTGCCTCCAAGTAGGCGTCACGTGGATATTGAGAACCTCATGAAGGAGTTCCACCCTTTGACTTGTGACATTCATATCATGGCATCAGAGACCAAACCCATCCGCTATCCTTAAATGATTCGTTTAATCACATTGTATTGCAATCTAAGTCACTGTACAATGCATAACAAAGAAACAATGTGTGTGTTTTACGTCTATATATCGTCGCTACCGGTTACCCATATGAGCGACGCCTCCTGAAGAGATTAGTCATTTTAGATTTAAGTTCAGACGGGGGTCGAACCTGCGATCCCTGGATTACCAGTCCAGCGTGCTACCACTGGACTACAGAACCGTATGTACAAAGAAATAAACTTACATAGTTACTTATGTATACTATCCGATGCATGACATTGTTTGTACAATCATATCTTTTTTATAGATATTTTTCTTTTGTTTGTGTTTTGTTTGTTTGTTTAAACGTTACATATTTTACAACAAATGCTTGTGTGTGTTTTACGTTTATTGATCGTCGCTACCGGTTGCCCATATGAGCGAAGCCTCCTGAAGAGATTAGTTATTTTAGATTTTGGAGGATAGTGCATGCTACAGACATAGACCCATTCCAGAATATCCTCTGGTTCTTTTACGTGCACGGTGTACCGACACGAGACCTCGGTTTAACGTCCCATCTGTAAGACTGTTAATTTTATTAGGGTCAGACGGGGGATTGAACCTGCGATCCCTGGATTACCAGTCCAGCGTGTTACCACTGGACTACAGATCGATTGCGATTCAAGTTCTAATAACTTATATTAATCACTCTCGTTGTCGCGGATGAAAGCGTATGTGTAGTTATTCGTGTGGGAGGAAACCGGAGTACCCGGAGAACATTCACATGTCCGATCTGGCGGCCACCGTACCATCTCACATACTTCCCTGTCCGAGGATAGAACCCGGGTTGCATTGGTGAGCAGCGAGCTCGCTAACCACTACGCTAATAGGACAGCCAATATATATGTATTGAAGCAAATATGTTGGGCTACGTTTGAACACCACTAGGTAGGGCCCTCTCCGCGGTAGATAGATCGAGTTGAGATCCTCGATGAATCTAATGAACCGTGTTTCCAGGGTTATGGCAGATGGTCAGTAGCTATGGGCTTGTTAACCCAGATAGGTCCCCTAGATAGATGAAGATAGAGTACGTACTAGGTCAATTGCGCTGTCGAACAAACCTTTGTACCATAGATCCAATGCGTGAATGTACGGATTAAAGCGGCGGGTCAGTTACAAGAATAATTATGCGTGTTTTTTTTATGTGAGTAAATAACCATTTACCAGCAACCAAACTCGCAAATAACCAATGTTACCATAACATGTTCCTACCCAAAGCAATGATCAATCGGCAGAATATTCGGATGAAATCAATACTCAATATTTTAGCACGACGATAACACTTTTGAATTTGCCATAACTGTAAGCATAGGATACAAGCCGAAAAGTATCCAATATGTAAACTATTGGACTGTACGATACGCGTAACCCCTAATACAGTACAACTATTTTACATATTGGATCCGTTTACGGCTTATATCATAGGTTTACTGAAAACACTGTCGTGACGTCAAACTTTTGTACTTGCAGTCCATTATTATTAATATTGGATTTGTGGCCAGAGTATTATATTAAATACTACGCGTACATGTACGACATTAGTAGGATCTTGTTATATAAGTGTGTGTTTTATGTAAGATATAAGCCTCAAACAGATCCAATATGCAAACTATTGGCACCGTCTTCGGCGCTACGCCACTCACACAGATCAATAGTTTATATATTGGATCGTTTTCGGCTTATATCCTATACTTAAAACACACACTTATATAATCTTACTAATTAAAATCGTTAATTCCGTACATGTGCGTATATGCTTTGATATAATACACTGGCCGTTTGAAGCCGTCAACTATTAATAATAATGGACTGCAAGTACAAAAGAATGACGTCAGTGTTTTAATACAGTCATGTTATGATCCTAAAGTTGTTAATATAAGGTCAGTTTATCATATACATTTAGATATCGTATCTAGACTTAATACATGTACGCCCGCCACCTTAAATGCTTGTTGGTTTGTTGAAGTGTATGCCGTCTAAAACGAGTTATTTCATCGCATGACAAGCAAGGATTCCTGTTAATTAACTACCTAGGTGCCAATTTCATTCCTCATGAATATGCAATTCCAAGCATAAAAACAGCAGCCTAGCTGATTCTTAATTACAAAATATTTCCCAGTGAAAATGCATAAAGACGGCTTTTAAAAAGCAATTAACTACTCCATCAACAATGGTTAGCATGCTATTGATGACTGATGGGCGTTGCTAGTGCTCTTCTGATATCACATCAAAGAGTTATACAGTTAATGTTTATACGAGAATAAGAGAAAATAATCTCTATATTCCAATCCTAGCTGGTGTCTATTTAATTAAAATTTAATACAGGGTTATGTATTCAGGGCAGAGGCGCTAAATAATATTCGCGTACTAGTTTGTTTGTAAGTTTATTTATCGTTGCTACCGGCTGCCCATTTGAGCGATGGGCAAATTACCTAACACCTTTCCTAGGCAGGCTCCATCGGTTAACACATACTTGGTGCACCAACCTCAGTAAGAAACTGCCAACGTTTTCATATAAAAGAGACACGGCCTGAGCGGGGTTCGAACCCGTGACCAGAAGAGGCAATATGGATTCAGGTTTCTTGAATAAGCACACCACAAACACGGTTCTGGTGGGGTTCGAACCCATATCATATCGGTACAATCACCATTATATATTTACCGTTCACCGCGGAAGTGTACTAATAGCGCTATTTGTTAACCATGACAGCCGTAGCCAAGGCTCCCAATGCGTGTATTCAGTATTGATATATGATTACAGGTATGCTGCATTGTATATTATGTACTATTTGCGCAATTTAGTGTGGGGCGTGTTGCGTTGGTAGAGTCACGGGTCAGATATGTTACTGCTTTGTGAGGTCACCGTTGCGATGCGGGTTCGAATCTGGACATAACCGTTGTATTCTTATTACATGCACATCATACCTCAATAGCGTTATGCAAACCTTTATGCCAGTGACCGCTACATCGACCTATGCTCAATTGTAATGTATTTGTATTACCTGCAGATTAATGTACATTCTAACACGACTTGATATTTTGTTCTTATACACAAAGAACAAATCTACCGTTAAATCTGTAATAAACAACGGCTACGGCTGTTGAATGCTGCTCCCCTGTAAACATTTTATTTATGGACGTAACTATGTACAACTTTTAATAATTTAACAGAACAGAACAGAACAACATTTTATTATCAGACTTGTACATAGTACATAATCATATAATACCTAATATATAATATATGTATGTACATCACGTGACTTGTTAGTTACATATTCAAGTGAGTTCATTGTATTAGTAACAGAGGATGAACAGTATAGTTAAGCAGACCATTTTATTAGATACAAATTATTATGGTTATTTGTCTTTAACATAATTATGTAAATGGAAATTATTTACCAAGGAAGTCATTATATTGTCGTTAGAGACGTTCTGGGGTACAAAGCTCTTTTCAAATAATATGCTAATTTAAATAGTTATTTTAATAATTTAACACCTCAGTTGGGCAGGATTTGTAGTGTCCATAACCAGCCATACAGGAAATATAGATGGGTGGTGATTTTCAGTGACACTGGAATGCAAAAGTATTTTGCAAGGGAGGTAGTTTGTAAATCCATCAGCCAAATTTCAGACAAGGAAACTAAATTACACACATGTATTCGTTTATAGCATTATATTGGGTCATGTTAGAATCGGAAAGTATATGTGTCTTGCCATTGTTTATCGGCGACTACACTGTATGTCGTTCTGATGCGTAGGAGATAACCACTTAATCCGTAGTAGTTCCTAAATATGTGTTGATTGTCACCGGCGGAACAATATAATGCTACCAATATGTTTATATCTGAAAATCATACATGTATTAACGATAAAAGTTAAGCTTAAACATATTTTATTGCCAATATTAAAGTGCATATACAATATAATACATCATAACAAACTACAGCATAAATAATGGCAAGTGGGTCGGGTCACAAGTTCTCAAAACATTAGATTCGACCCTGCCCAAAAGTTAACTAAAATAATATACTGATATGCGTTCTTTTGATATTTTGTTGAACTGGTAAAAGTTATACGTGCAAGTATACGAGAATAGTTTGTGGTATTAAAGTTTAAACTTTATTTATTTACAACGATTGCGAAGCAAGTTCTAACAACTTATATTAATCACTCTCCTTGGCGCGGATGAAAACGTAAATGTGGTCATTCGTGTGGGAGGAAACCTGGAGTACGGAGAAACCCCACCTGTCCAATCTGGCGACCACCGTACCAGCTCACATACTTCCCGGTCCGAGTATCAAGCCTGGGTTTCATTGGTAAGAAGCGAGCGCGCTAACCACTGCGCTAATCGGACAGCAAATTATGTTCTAGTACCTCACATGTGATTGCAGATCCAATACACAGAGTTGCTTGGGCAATATTACGGGACTGATAAATAGTGAACAAATTATGATAACATGTTGGCGTAGTAAATGTTGGTATTGTGATTCCCGGAAATGAAGAGTTGTGACGATTGATTAATTTAATCTAAGTGATACAGTCACTTCGATAATTGATGAACGTGATCAGTGGCTCGATTGACTCAGAAGTAAATATTACGACTACTGTGTGCGCTGACTAGATAGCACATTGGATAACAAACTCATTAATCATTGTTATTGTAGTGTCATGTTCATATCCATATAATTATAGTGATCAATTGTATGTTGCTATATAAATCAGAAAAGGCAATAGATCCAGCTCTACAGACGGATATGTAGTCCAGTGGTAGCACGCTGAACTGGTAATCCAGGGGTCGCAGGATCGATCCCCCGTCTGACCCTAATAAAATTAACAGTCTTTCAGATGGGACGTTAAACCGAGGTCTCGTGTCGGTGCTTTACACCGTGCACGTAAAAGAACCAGAGGAGATTCTGGAATGGATCTCTGTCTTTATCATGCACTATCCTCCAAAATCTAAAATAACTAATCTCTTCAGGAGGCGTCGCTCATATGGGCAACCGGTAGCGACGATAAATAAACGTAAACACAACAACAGATCCAGCTCAACTATATTATACAATATAAAACGTATGCAAGTAAGTAAGTAAGTAAATTGTGAATAAATAAGCGGAATCTACCGGACTTGTCGGCCGGACTTGTCGGGCTAAAGATGTGTGCACAGAAATTGGCAGAACCTCGTTCTGTGTATAAGTATATTCAGCCATGGGAAGGGATTTCCTTATCTGCAACTCTTGGAGGTGGCAGATTCACTTGATCTCACACTCAACGCGACGCCAAAAACGTGTTTATATGTGAGAAAAAGAGATATATATCTACCACATTCAAAAATCTCCATACACAATCAACATCAATTTAATTGTTGTTCATTTTCAGCCGTGAACAAATATGTACACCAATGAGCTACGTTCACCTAGTTGCGAGATTAGTATAGACAGAAATATGTACACCAATGAGCTACGTTCACCTAGTTGCGAGATTAGTATAGACAGAAATATGTACACCAATGAGCTACGTTCACCTAGTTGCGAGATTAGTATAGACAGAAATATGTACACCAATGAGCTACGTTCACCTAGTTGCGAGATTAGTATAGACAGAAATATGTACACCAATGAGCTACGTTCACCTAGTTGCGAGATTAGTATAGACAGAAATATGTACACCAACGAGCTACGTTCACCTAGTTGCGAGATTAGTATAGACAGAAATATGTACACCAACGAGCTACGTTCACCTAGTTGCGAGATTAGTATAGACAGAAATATGTACACCAATGAGCTACGTTCACCTAGTTGCGAGATAGTATAGACAGAAATATGTACACCAATGAGCTACGTTCACCTAGTTGCGAGATTAGTATAGACAGAAATATGTACACCAATGAGCTACGTTCACCTAGTTGCGAGATTAGTATAGACAGAAATATGTACACCAATGAGCTACGTTCACCTAGTTGCGAGATTAGTATAGACAGAAATATGTACACCAATGAGCTACGTTCACCTAGTTGCGAGATTAGTATAGACAGAAATATGTACACCAATGAGCTACGTTCACCTAGTTGCGAGATTAGTATAGACAGAAATATGTACACCAATGAGCTACGTTCACCTAGTTGCGAGATTAGTATAGACAGAAATATGTACACCAATGAGCTACGTTCACCTAGTTGCGAGATTAGTATAGACAGAAATATGTACACCAATGAGCTACGTTCACCTAGTTGCGAGATTAGTATAGACAGAAATATGTACACCAATGAGCTACGTTCACCTAGTTGCGAGATTAGTATAGACAGAAATATGTACACCAATGAGCTACGTTCACCTAGTTGCGAGATTAGTATAGACAGAAATATGTACACCAATGAGCTACGTTCACCTAGTTGCGAGATTAGTATAGACAGAAATATGTACACCAATGAGCTACGTTCACCTAGTTGCGAGATTAGTATAGACAGAAATATGTACACCAATGAGCTACGTTCACCTAGTTGCGAGATTAGTATAGACAGAAATATGTACACCAATGAGCTACGTTCACCTAGTTGCGAGATTAGTATAGACAGAAATATGTACACCAATGAGCTACGTTCACCTAGTTGCGAGATTAGAATAGACAGAAATATGTACACCAATGAGCTACGTTCACCTAGTTGCGAGATTAGTATAGACAGAAATATGTACACCAATGAGCTACGTTCACCTAGTTGCGAGATTAGTATAGACAGAAATATGTACACCAATGAGCTACGTTCACCTAGTTGCGAGATTAGTATAGACAGAAATATGCAGACATTGCCAGATGGATTTATTTACCTCAAGGTGCATAACAAATTATTCACAAACAATATTGACGTATGTAAGTCATATTATGATCAACGCTTTATTGGTCAGATTCCATATAGAGCAAGTCGATGGAAGTTTTGTGGCGTTTATATAAGATAGGTTTCCCAATAGCTGTGATACATGTTCCCCGGAAAACATGTCACTCAGTCGCCACACTTATAATAAATAAATTAGAGTGCGGTCACAGAGGTGTTCAGGTTACAATATAAATCAATTAAGAGTGCGGTCACAGAAGTGTCCACGTTACAATATAAATCAATTAAGAGTGCGGCCACAGACGTTTGTTAGAAGTAGAGTCGAAACTTCGTTGTCTGCCCTAACAACAGTTATTGACAGATTTCCCTTCCCCCTGGATCAACGCTCTATGTACCAACACAGTTCCATCAAAATAAATCAACAACTACCAGCGTGGCTGTTTACATCTCTCAATGTGATAGTCTCCAGTTTGCAACCTTGATTGTTTGTCCAAGATATTTAGAATTCTACTAGCAATGAACGAGTGCAGTAAATGCAATACCAATGACATCGAAGATGAATATCACTTTGCATGTGTTTTTCCATGCTACAATAACATTCGACATACGTATTTAAAGCATTACTGTTACTCTTGCCTTCCGTGTATAAATACAAATGTATATAGAAACATAAAAACAGACGGATCTGTAGTCCAGTGGTTAACACGCTGGACTGGTAATCCAGGGATCGAAGGTTCGATCCCCCGCCTGACCCTAGTAAAATTAACAGTCTTTCAGATGGGACGTTAAATCGAGGTTTCGTGTCGGTGCTTTACACCGTGCACGTAAAAGACCCAGAGGAGACTCTGTAATGGGTCTCTGTCTGTATCATGCACTATCCTCCAAAATCTAAAATAACTAATCTCTTCAGGAGGCGTCGCTCATATGGGCAACCGGTAGCGACGATAAATAAACGTAAAACACATACACAACATAAAAACTTCTGCTAAAACAATCATATTTAAATAAGGAAATTATATAAAAACAGGTTTGTGTTACCGTAATTCTCTAACAACAGTTTAATGTCTTTCTTGGTTACTATTTGCGATACTGTATGATATTCTGCTAACATATAATAAGTCAAGTCAAAGTTTTCATTGGCATAAACATGTACATGTCCATCACCAATAAACATGTTTGGCGGTTACATACAAAGTTACAGAAAAGCATGATATTATATACGGTTTGAGTAAGCATAGTATTAACATTTACGAAATATATTGTTTGTTTAACAATATAGTTGGTATTCAGTGTCTCACAAATCAATATTTTACAAGTAGTAACATTCATTTAGTTAATTAATATGATCATCCTGTTATTGATATATTGAACACACTTGAACATGTATCTATCTAGTCACGTGATGTAACTATATTATATTAATATTATAATTCTGATATAGTTCATGAAAATTGGTTCTGATATGTTTCCTCTGGATTATTCACGTGCATTACAATCAATGATATAAGGTTGTACATGTATATACGTAAATAGGCGGAAGTGCATCCGAATATCGAATATAGTCCTAATAACTAATCAAGTTCATTTTTCTTTTTGCGAAACAAATGCATTTTCATGTATAGTGTGTGTGTTTTATGAGAAATGATGTGACTTGAGAAGACTTCAGACTAGTTGATGTGTAGAAAACGTGTGGTATAAGAAGTCGTGAGATTGCATACTGAAGGTTGTGTATACAGTAATATTTGGCGGAGGAATACAGTGTGTAACCACAGTGACGTCATTCACATTTGAGCACAGACAATGCTGAACATTACATTTGTGATATTTTTGTTGTTTATCAGTTTGATTTGAATAACTCTTCACAATGGATGTGGTATCAGAAGAAATGAAAGATTGGAATTATAAATGAACAGACTGTATCCGTTTACTTTTTACTATGTATTTAATAGGCACATTATTTGTTGTTTTACAACCACAAAGCTGGTTATGCATGTCTAACCGTAACAATGGAATGCCCAAATATACAAAATGATGTTGAATAGGTAAGGGGAGACACTGACTATACTATACATATATATGATATACCTCATATGAACATTGGTGGTTCCAGAATCATAGTGACGGTCAGGCACAAGGCTATCAGTAACATCTATTTAACTAGACGGAGTCTCACAAACCGGGCATATCAGGATGGACATCAAGTGAGGATTGAACCTTCGACAGTAGGCGAAGGCATTGACAACTAAGCCATGGTGGCATTTATATTAACGTGATCCGTGTCCGTGTTCTGATTAGTACTTGTTCCACTTGAAAAGTTCGTATATAAAAAGTAAAAGTAAAGTGTTTGTTTATTATATTGTCACCGCCATTTAAAGGGCCAGCCATTTCTGATTTATGAGACACCTCTTTTTATGAACATCAGTACTTCCCGAATCATATGCTTGTATGCCAGGCTGGTAGGCAATCGGTGACCATTATTTAACTAGCTGGTGGCTCACCAACAGGCCATATCAGAACGAACCCCTGATGAGTTTCGAACCTGGACAACCCGCTCCGTATGCGGACGCCTTAACCGCATACGAATGTCAGGAAAGGCTGTAACTAATATATATGTTCAGCGCATATATAAATATATACATGTATCCCTTTTATTTATTCCGTGTTCGAAATGCGTTGCGTTTGGTTTAACTTGTATTTATTGGTTGATATAACTCACATAAAACATACAACGACATACAAAATAGTTACATAATGCAAAAGATCAAGTAGAAAGCTAAAACTAGCTTATATAAAACCCTTTTCCTAAGATGCGTTGCGCTTACGCGTTACGTGTACGTTGTACGCTTACGTTAGCGTTGGCTCTTATAATTACATGACTATTGTCTTAAATTGAAATACAGTCTACATCCGTTATGTCGAATTTCGTTGGACCGAACAAAATACTTCGACATAACCGAAGTTTGACTTAACGAAATTAGTTAGAAACAGATCCAGTTATATGTAAAATGATAGTGTCTGAAATGAGACTGTGATCCGACTTCGAGATAACCGGAAAATTCGACATAACCGACTTTGACATAACGCATGTAGACTGTACTCGAATGGAAATAGGAGCATGCATCGATCATATCAACTTATACCGAAGGTTAATATAAACAGAACAGTATTCAAGGATATGTTAAATAGGTCAAACATTCCTGTCAAGACTGCGGTGAAAGCGTACTTATATTTATTGTAAGTATGTATTTTATATAACGTTGTGGTAGGACACCTACACCGGAGCCACCACGTATACATTGATATGTATGAAGGTCGAGACTATGCGAGTCTAGAAAATAATATTTCTATTTATCTCGCTTTTGCAGAACTACTGATCCCCTTTCTGTAATTGCAAAATTGATAGATCGGTCAAAAGACGAAGTGATTACCATATATATTACATATTGGACTGCGAAATAAGCTGGGCTTTGCTTTCAAATCACTGCGTGTGATTATTCGTGTGGCACTCCGTAGAACAGAAAAGCCTATCAGATTGTTTGTGAATGTCTATGTTGTGTTATGCATACCAATGGTATGGCCTATATACTTACCTAATTCCTGACAACAGTTCTTTGACACGTTTGTGAGTAAATAACGTGTTCAGATCAAGCAAATATACTTTAACGTTGTATCTTGTATCGCAGTCTTTTGTATTGTTTTGAAGTAATATGTGATAGCGCAGTGGATGCGCGTTCGCTTCAGGTGTGAAAGGTCCGGAGTTCGAGCCCCGCTGAAGCCGTTACGATTGTGCCCTTAGGCAAGGCATTTAAATTCCACGTTGCCTCTTCTCTCTCCCTCGTGGCGATGGATTCCATCAGGAATGAGGTCTCGAGAGTGATTAATATAAGTTGAAATAACTTGTTTCGCAATCGAGCTAAAATAAATTTGCATAACTAAGTAATATGCCCATGCGTATATGCAACCAATCCCCACTAAGTATATATATATATATGCATACTTTTAGTAAATACAGCGATTGCGAAATATGTTTTAACAACTTATTTTAAGCACCCTCGTTGGCATAGTTGACAGCGTATATGTGATCAATAATGTGTGAGGAAACCGGAGTACCCGGAGGAAACCCACCTATCCGATATAACCCGGGCTGCATTGGTGAGAAGCGAGCGGGCTAACCACTACGCTAATCGGACAGCATGTTGTATATTGTAGTTGGTTACCAAATAGAAAAGCTGTTGATTACTTGAAAGTGACGTCACACCACGAAAGAGATACATGTATTGTCATATATAGGGTAATGTTGCCACCTATGTTAGGATTCTTCACAATGGGTATCCGGGTCACAGTGAGTAAGGTCGCTTACTTCAAACACTTGTACTACATCACTATAGGTTCGAATCCCACTGATTCCCACTGGTGGTTTCCTATTCTTTATAATGAAGAAGCTATTCAGCTAACTTGCTGAATGGCGTTGATTTTAAGTTAAATACTTCTTGGGGGCGTAGTCGGAGTCACCACATGGCATGATGGTTGGATTGTAAACCCCAAATGCAAACACAGTAGTAATCGGCTCTTGTGGCTACGTGGCTAAATTCATAATGTGTTGTAATCTAGTACCAGTTTCAAATTTATTGGCATACTCAGCAACTATATTGCCTTTGGCCATTTACAATGATAGTATATGGTAATGACATCACAAAACATGTTACATGTATACATATATAAAGAAATACAATACATTTATGAAACAGTAGTAATTGACAGGGTATTACTACGTAATGACACAGCTTCTTTGATGTACTTACAAACATTTATCAAATATGTTTTTATTTTTGCATGACATGATAGATATACATTTATGTATTGAAGGCCATGCTATGTAGCACAAATATTTCAATCTGATATCTCTGTATTTTTCACAACATAATATAAAATGGTATTCTGATTCAATTACATTTTGATTGCATAATTTACATAATCTAGTGTTTCTATCAATCCCCATTAAATCTTCCAAATTCAATTTCTAATGATTCGAATACTGTGTTTTTAATTACGATGTTGTATTCATTTTTTGTTGTTGGGAGCAACATGTCTAATTGTCAATGATACGATTACATTCATACAAGCCTGACCAAACTTGTTTCGGATAGACCACTGAAAGCCGTGCAATGTTCAGAGCTTGTAAGTACTATGTTATGCATAGCAATGCTCTAGGTCCAGTTGTGCGAGTCTCAACGAATACCTAGAGCTCATCACAAGTTTCCATTACATAACAAGAATATACACACTGACTAAACATGCATGGCATCAGTCACCCAAGATAAGTGTTACTATGCATGTTGTCAATATCAAAACAAATATTAATTAATATTAATTAAGGAAGTATGTGAGATGGTACGGTGGTCGCCAGATCGGACACGTAGGTTTTCTCCGGGTACTCCGGTTTCCTCCCACACGAATGACCACATAATTATACGCTTTCATTCGCGCCAACGAGAGTGATTAATATAAGTTGTTAAAACTTGCTTCGCAATCATTGTAAAGTAAATAAAGTTTAGATTAAAACAAATATTCGACATTACTTGTATCAATGACTGCACCATTAAGTCCACTCTAAGACCGTTATCAACGCATTGTGTTTGGATGGTGTATCGCACAACCAGCTTGACTATAATATAGCTATTTTCCACGTATGCCTCCGAGCATTGGTTCGGACATAGGCGTGTAGAGGTATGACCAGTGGCCTTCCGCAAGCCAGCTCAGATATTAACCTACAGGAACGGTGGTGGATTTAATTAATGTAACTTAGTTACTGAGCCACGGAGGCGCCAAATAGCACCACATGCCTGTCCCGCTCCCTGTCAAACACGCAGAAGTAAGTGATAGTTCTCATTCTTACAACTTATTTGACGGAACCTGCTTGGTGTAGCAGATAGCCTTGTAACCGATATGTTGTTAGTTCGATCCCCGTCAGAGCCACGTTGTCCATCGGCAATACAATTATATTCACATTTCCTCATCCCTCGTTACGACGGATTCCCTCAGGAATGAGATCTCGAGATCGATTAATAGCATGTTGTAAAAACATGTTTCGCAATCGAGCTTAGATAAATCTATATAACTAGTTAATTACCAAGGCGCATAACCAAAATGATGTGCGTGTTACGTTTATTTATTGTCGCTACCGGTTGCCCAAATGCGCCTTCTGAAGAGATTAGTCATTTTAGATGTTTGGAGGATAGTGCAATGATACAGATAGTGACCCATTCCAGAGTCTCCTCTGGTTATTTTACGTGCACGATTTAACGTCCCATCTGAAAGACTATTAATTTTATTAGTGTCAGATGGGGGGTCGAACCTGCGATCCATGGATTACCAGTCCAGCGTGTTACCACTGGGCTACAGATCCGTATGTAATGGCTCGCATGCGAGCAATGTTATAGACGCGTGTGTGAACTCATGGACAATGCATATACTGCTTCACTGAACATAGCGATGTTACAGAGATACTATATTAGCACTTATACACCTGGATTATAGGGACATTTATCAGCAACACACATGTCGCAAACTAATGGATAGAGTCATTATCAAGCACTATTACACGGAATTAGATCTAAACACAGGAACCTGTTCTTCTGAAATGTCCAAATTGGAATGTTGTACGGCATTAAACAGATGCACTATGCTTCCATTTGCGATTCACGTCATTCCAATTAGCATTGCACGTGAAACACGCACACGGTGCTTTTGATTCATTACTCAACAGATCACATCGATGTTTCTCATTTTTTATTCAGTAACGTCATGTCCATATGTGTATTCACCCCACCAAATACTTCCCTATCGACTAACTTGAGCTGTTCATAACATGTGCGAAGTAATAGCGGTCTATGTTCGCACCCTTTTCTAGCAATATCTCTTATACGTCTCAAAAAAGACATGCATTATGTATTGTCTACAGCATCAATGTGTGACGCTGTCATGTTTATTTAAACGTTCCTGTGATGCCAATAGTCTTACAAGTGACCTTACAACTTAAAATGATATTTCATAAACATAGGCTCTAACACGAGTGGTGATTTCATACCATATTTGTTTAACGAGTGTTAGATTCTTTTTTTAGCGCATTACCATCTTGGGTGTTGATCATAGTTTTGCACATAATAACGCTGCTTCTGTCATTTTGGCGCCAATTCTGAGCGCAACTTGTAATGACGTCACTAAATTATCACGACGTCACTACACAAAGCAGCGTTGCAGTTTTGTTTTAAACAGCGTTATGATTGCGCCAAGACTTATTTTAAATAGTAGTTTGTCTTACCATTAACGATATGCACCATTTCTAAACGAACCATGCATGCTTTAAAGTTTAATTTACAAATTATAGCGAGTATTCGCTCAACCAATCAGAATCAGTGCAGGTGTTATTACACGTGTGTACATATAAGCAATTATGATATGGCTGTATTACACTGGATACAAGCAACGTTATGTGATAAAGCACATTATGCTGCAGACTTCAACAGAAAGTTTCCAAAAATAATATACTAGAACGAATATACTACTAGTACTACTAGTATTATATCATATTTAGAGGTTCTTAAACCGCGGAGGTGGGTCATTTGTGGATATTGGCGCACCCTATGGAGATATTGGCCCTCGGGCCTAACGGCCCTCGGGATAATATCGGATAGGTGAGCCAATATCCACAAATGGCCCACCGCAGTCGTTTAATAACTTCTTTATTGCATACATAGTCTTATGTTTCTTCTGCTGTTATTTGCTTATTTTGCTCAGCCATTTTACCGTCAAGAGACAACAATCTGTCAGACAACGATTTTAGTGTTGCTTCGGTGGCCTTGTTTACACAATGTAATTACTATGTTGTTGCTACCTGTGACACGTGCTCGTGATTCGTTTTCGGCGCGTGCCGGGCCAATATCAACTTATATTAATCATGCTCGAGACCTCATTCCTGATGGAATCCATCGCCATGAAGGAGAGAGAAGAGGCAATGTGGAATTTAAATGCCTTGTCTAAGGGCACAATCTTAACGACTCCAGTGGGGCTCGAAGTCCGGACCTTATGCACATAACGCTAACATGCATCCACTGCGCTATCACGACTTCGTTATGTGTATACCGCTATTGTATTTCATTCGATGAACGTACGCGTATAATTATACCCTATTTGAATCCATTTTCGTATGAATCTCCTCACTAATGGTATGCTGCTGACATGCGCACTCACTGTTACGGGCATGCGCATTCGCAGTGTTAGACAGCGTCCATCGAGAAAATGCGTTTCTTGCAGGTTACGCTGTTCCAAGAATGATGTAATTACCTGGTCTTACTCACGGTAAGTCGAAAATATGGCCTAAAGACATGTCAAATGCATAGTGTGCTATATTTTCCTTTATGTCCTTGAAAAGTAGATATATTACATGCACCATAATAGTATTGTACGTTGACATACACATACACCGTATCCGTGGCCTAGTGGTTAAGGCGTCCGTCCGCCTACGGAGCAGGAGGTCGAAGGTTCGAACCGTGTCAGGGGTTTGTTCTGATATGGCCGGTTTGCGAGCCGCTATCTAGTTACATAATGGTTACCGATTGCCTACATACATGCGCCTGACATACAAGCATAGGACTCGGGAAGTACTTTTGTTCATAAAAAGAAGTGCAAGAAATGGCTGGCCCTTTAAATGGGGATGACAATATAATAAACAAACACACATTAAACACACTCAATGTACTTTATAACCGATGGAAATTTGCCCGCGATTCGTTCATTAAATATATCGACAATGACATAAGGTGCAACCTTTCGTTTGTCTTCATTGCAAACGTTTATAGACACAATGACAATATACCTCCGTAACAACTATATCCAGTCAATTATTCGAAACAGTTATCAAAGCAATAAATCATGAAAAGACTAACTTGAATGTCTACACAAATGAAGACAAATGAGTATCATTTGAAACCTAATTATTCGTTCAGTCTCTAGTCTCTAACTAACTTCCTATTCCACAACCATTGGTAGAATACAGTATCATTATAATCACACAGATGAAAATTGATACCTATGGTTTCTTAATGTTTTTTATCATCGTTTTCTGGCTTCCCGGTTGTCAGTCATTATTTTAGCAATGAATCGCGGGTTAGTTGTTTTCCATCGTGGTATGAACTACATTGGACGTCGTTGGAATGAAGTGTGTGGAGGACGAAGGAATCCATAGCCATTGTGGAGATAGAGAATATGTCATTGAATTACAGTATCTTTTCCCTGAGACTATTTCAGGTTCCATCCTCTACTAAATCATGCTTAAGGAGTAAGTCGAACGGACCATGCATCGGCCACACTGGCACCAAGGATGCTCCGAAACAATGAATGCACTAATGTTGCACATGCGTTAGTTGTTGTTTCCATTAAGCAGCCAATATTAGCCTGGGAACAGGCGTCTATATATTTTGCTGATCAGTGAAATAAATATATTTTAACACCGATACTATTAATTGGGCCGTATTGAGTTGCCAGAAGTTAAAAAGTGAAACATCGACAGACTGGAACCCAGGCTAAGCCAATCTGTGCTAAGCAAATAGTTTCCAGATTCCCAATATGTTGTTTTATTATACATTGCCCTCTATTAAACATACAGTCACCTGTGCTAAGCAGTCATTTTATGTGAGTCATTTGTCTTGCTGCTTAAGACAGGTTCGACTGTGCGTTTATTTTGCGACGTGTGTTTCCTCAGAAGGTTTATTCCAATAAACATGATCCAACAGATGCATTTGCTGGAAGACACTGCTCTATAAATTGAGTATTTAAAGAATCCACATGCATTCAATGTGTTAAATGTAAATATAAAAATAAGATCTATAAACACAT
Source organism: Archivesica marissinica (assembly GCA_014843695.1). Lineage (NCBI taxonomy): Eukaryota > Metazoa > Mollusca > Bivalvia > Venerida > Vesicomyidae > Archivesica > Archivesica marissinica. The sequence goes on from CM026393.1 coordinate 12,754,061, forward strand.
ACATACTTTCATTGATGATTTTGTAAATCGAAATGTATGTACTTAATCGCAATTGTAAAATATGAATGTCGCAATAACTTGTCCATTCGTTGACTGAGCTGCAATCGGTTTCTTGCAAACTGAATCAACAATAATTGGGAAATGGAGATACACACAAATAGCCATTTATAATCACACTATCCTTAGAAGATCCCAGCCTGCAACAGTTTATTCCAAACAAGTGCATGCATGGACTTTAAGAATACGATCATATTATACAGTACAGCTAAACGGAGCAGTACAGAATAACAGTTCATCTGTATGGTTGTCAATTCATATTTATTGTGTGGCATCAAGCTTGCTTAGAAATAAGCAGTAAATGAAACAATTAGAACATTACATGGACATTGTTGTAATAAGATAATGGCACTGTCTCGGCAAACACACGTGTAGCAGCCACAAACTGAGCAACGGACTATACTAGAGGACATGGAAAACGCACACCTACATTATATACTAGAGGACATAGAAAACGCACGCCTACATTATATACTAGAGGACATAGAAAACACACGCCTACATTATATACTAGAGGACATAGAAAACGCACGCCTACATTATATACTAGAGGACATGGAAAACGCACACCTACATAATATACTAGAGGACATGGACAACGCACACCTACATTATATACTAGAGGACATGGACAACGCACACCTACATAATATACTAGAGGATATGGAAAACGCACACCTACATAATATACTAGAGGACATGGAAAACGCACACCTACATAATATATAGAGTACATGGAAAACGCACACCTAATAATATACTAGAAGACATAGAAAACGTACACCTACATTATATACTAGAGGACATAGAAAACGCACACCTACATTATATACTAGATGACATAGAAAACGCACACCTACATTATATACTAGAGGACATGGAAAACGCACACCTACATACTTACTAGAGGACATAAAAAAGTACACCTACATTATATACTAGAGGACATAGAAAACGCACACCTACATTCTATACTATAGGACATAGAAAACGCACACCTACATTATATGATTATTACATGAAAACGAAATACGAAGGATTCCATCAAAGATATATCACATCTTTATTACAAAACACAAACTGAACAACTAAAAATATTCCAAAATGTTTAAAACTATGTATTTATATAGTTATTGTTTTTCATGTAAAACACACACTTATCCAAAGTGTGCGTTTTGTATGTCCTCTAGTATAGTTGTCAGTAAAACTGCTGCTTTAGCTTGATTGCGAAACCAGTTGTTACACCATTCGCATAATCGCTCTTGAGACATCAGTTCTTGTGGAAAGCATTACCGTACGTGGGAGAGAGATGATGCAATGTGGATTTTACTTCACGTGAAATTATAGCAGCATTTTCAAATACAATATAAAAGTTAAGTTATTCGTTATTTTATTCTAGCGATATGAGTTTCATTTATCAGGATACAAAACAGACACGGTAACAGACGGGTATATTAGACAGCGATAATGAAAGTTATAGGAATGAAATTATGAATAATATATCGTCTTATTTATCTAATTATATACATGTATACCTGTTTATTATTATTTTGTTTAGTTGCCATGGAACAACGGGTTTATTTTTATTTCATATTTACATACATAGAAACATAAATACAATTTCACCTTATTACAGTTTAACATGTGTGGAAGTCGTGATAGCGCAATGGATGCGTGTTCGCTTCAGGTGCGAAATGTCCGGAGTTCGAGCCCCGCTGGAGCCGTTACGATTGTGCCCTTAGGCAAGGCATTTCAATTCCATGTTCACGCTTCTCTCTGCCTCGTGGCGATGGATTCCATCAGGAATGAGGTATAGAGAGTGATTAATATAAGTTGTATAAACAAACAACAACAAGCATTTGATATACACTTGAAGCACAGCTACAGAGTTCTAACTGTATAGAGATATATCTGTTTATGTGAACATAGGAGGATGAAAAACAGATTAGAATATAGAAAAACAAACATTTAGATCACAGTTTATATACAGCAGAATAGGGGAGGATAAGTAGAGAGAAATGAACATAGAGGACAATTCCAGCCACGCCATGCAAAAACATTGTCATAACTTGCATATAATTATTTACTGCTGTCAATAACTGTTTATACTGATACGTAATCAATAGTATAGGATCTTTATTGCGCATTAGGACATTCATTTAATCTCGGGAAACACACACCAGACTACGCATGTGGTATGTGTTGTTCTAGACAGATTAACATGTAGTAGTGTTCTATTGAAATAGTGTAGGGCACTCCGCTATTGAACGTGTTTATTTGGTTATTCATATATTGTATAATCCACCATGTCATGACCACCATCATAATATATGTATCTGTTATGTCATATTTATATTTCGGGTTTTACGCCTGCATCAGCACCATTTCGGGCTATAACGCCGGCGGGAAGTTTACCTAACAACACCTTTCCTGGGCAGGCTCCAGCAGTTAACCAGTACTTGGGTGCACCAACCTCCGTAAGAAACTGCCAACTTTTTCATATAAATGAGACACGGCCTGAGCGTGGCTCGAACCCGTGACCATCAGTGATGATAGGTTACAGTGGTGTACAAGTCAGCGACCTTAACCACTCGACCACAGAGGTGGACAATATATGTATCTGTGTGTTACGTTTATTTATCGTCGCTACCGGTTGCCCATACTATTATGAGCGACGCCTCCTGCAGAGATTAGTCATTTTAGATGTTTGGAGAATAGTGCAATGATACAGACAGAGAACCATTCCAGAGTCTCCTCTTGTTCCTTTACTTGCACGGTCTAAAGTACCGACGCGAGACCTCGGTTTAAAGTCCCATCTGAAAGACTGTTAATTTTATTACGGTCAGACGGGGGATCGAATCTGCGATCCCTGGATTACTAGTCCATAGTGTTACCACTGGACTACATATCCGTCTATTTGAAACAGCGGGTGAAGGGTTATGTTTAACACAATCGTTACATTGTAGTACTACTTTAAGAGAACGTATCCCAATTACGTGTATTCGTTCATTTTAGGAAAAATAACGCGTCAATGAAAGTCTAAATGGAATTAGAACGGAGTTCGAGCCCCGCTTGAGCCATTACGATTGGTACCCTTATGCAAGGCATTTTAAATTCCACATGCCTCTTCTCTATCTCTCGTGACAATGGATTACACCAGGAATGAGGTATCGAGAGTGATCAATATAAGTTGTGAGAACTTGTTTCGCAATTGAGCTAACATGAATTTGTATAAACAAAATGGAATTATGATATCGGTCGCATTGAACATTCTTGCACATTTTGTAAATTCCACACTTGAATTACTTATACTTGTCACAGAGAACACTTAGCGCATATGATTACGGTTATTCTTGGTACAGTTAATAAACCATAATGCAATTAAGAATCCGGAATCAAATTGAAGGTGTGTATTTGGTTTAAACATTATGTATTCGACAGTATATAACACAATTTTCAATTCATGGAAGTCGTGATAGCGCAGCGGATGCGCGTTCGCTTCAGGTGCGAAAGGTCCGCAGTTCGAGCCCCTCTGGAGCCGTTACGATTGTGCCCTTTGGCAAGGCATTTAAATTCCACATTGCCTCTTCTCTGTCATTCATGGCGATGGATTCCATCAGGAATGAGGTCTCGAGAGTGATTAATATAAGTTGAAAGAACTTGTTTCGCAATCGAGCTAAATACAATAAATGTGTATAAACTAAACTAACACAATTTACAACGCTTAAATATGTACACAATAAACACAAGTGGATTGAAATGAAAACTATAAGCTTATTGGGTTTCTCTACACGTGGTGTATTGAAGAGATATTATTATGTTCTACTTATTTATTAGTTCCGTTATTTATTGGCGAATAAAACATGGTTTGGATTTCTGACGTTATGCGTTAAGTGGTTACTTCCGGCTATCAGAGGGACATACCATGTTTTTGCGCCCAAAATATCTTAATTGCGCTACATACATTAGTTCTGTTATTGCTTAGAATGCGTAAATGACGTCACAAAACTAAAATAATGCTAGTAAAATGACGCCAAGTTTGACATCAAGCGCTAAACCATGTGTTATTGCCCATTTAAACACGGCATATTCCTTATTTGCGTATACAAACACACTGCCAAGTCATATTAGAACACGCATTAAAATAAATATTGAAATAAAACAATGTTAACTTTGTACTTGTTTGGACATGACCTACATTAGTCAATCAGTATATTTACAAATGGCCATTGATCAATGCGATTCCTGTTTTGATGCAAACGAATTCCTTAGGAGGGACTATTGTTATATCGATTGTCCTTGCGCTCGGTTAGAAACGCAGAACATAATAAAACAAATGTCCGCGTCATCGGTTCTCGCATATCGTTGCCTTATTTGTAACTTGTTCAAAGGAACGAAACTGTATATGGACGCAACCGTACAACACAGTTTCACGGTAACAATGGTATGCGTATCATTTGGCTGCACGTGTTTCTGAAACAAACGAAAGTTCCGTGGAACAGACGGTAATGGCGCCCATACTAAGTTTAGGGAGAATACATATATACGTCGTTTTTCGTTCTATTTATTCGTTTTATATTTCGGGTTTTAAGCCTGTATCAGCACCATTTTGGGCTATATCGCCGGTGTGCAGTTTACCTAACAACACCTTTCCTGGGAAGGCTCCAACGGATTGGTTAACGAGTACTTGGGTGCACCGACCTCCGTAAGAAGCTGCCAACATTTTCATATAAATGAGACACGGTTTGAGCGGGGCTCGAACCCGTGACCATCAGTGATGATAGGTTACAGTGGTATACAAGTCAGCGACCTTAACCACTCCACCACGGAGGCGGACCGTTTTTCGTTCTAATCCCTTGCAGGGTACTGCTGTTAAATTATATTTAAATTGTTCATTTCGTGATTACATACTGAAATAAATAATGTTCAAAATAACTAAATGTGTTACGTAACATTGTGGCCATACCTGATACGATGCAGCACCGAACACAGATATGAGAGTTGCACGTGAAAATGATGCGCATAACCTTGTCACAATGGGTTTGTTTGATCATTGCAAATGTTTTACGGGTAGATGAAATGGATTTGTACTTACGTAAGATATGGCTGATGTATCTTTAAATATACTAGAGGACATAGAAAACGCACATTTATATGATATGTTTATTATTAAATTAAAATGAAATACGAAGGATTCCATCAAAGATATATCACATATGTATTACAAAGCACAAACTGAACAACTACTAACTCTATTTCAAAATGTTTAAGACTATATATTTATATAGTTATTGTTTATCATGTTAAAACACATGTATTCGAAGTGTGCGTGTTCTATGTCCTCGAGTATATATTGCTACAGAAAAGATTGACATTTTGAAAACAATTAATATGTACACATATGTGTAATGCTTAGCTACAGTATGTAGATGTACACACGAAAGATAGTGTGTAAGCCTTGGCATAGTAGATACTGTTAAGAAATAAGATATTATAAATATCCCCACAGATGAACAAATGACCTATGATACAAACTATGTCCGACGCATTGACAATATGTGCCGCAATATAGCTGGTCCAGTAATACTCCAATCCGTAACATATTTATCGAGAAACGCATGTCGAACAACGTTTACTTATTTATTCACCAATTTTCCAATACTTGCGTAGTGCTTACTTGGTCACCCACTCAACACTTAAACACCTGGTACTCACTTGGTCACCCACTCAACACTTAAACCCTGGTACTCACTTGGTCACCCACTCAACACTTAAACACCTGGTAATCACTTGGTCACCCACTCAACACTTAAACACCTGGTACTCACTTGGTCACCCACTCAACACTTAAACTCCTGGTACTCACTTGGTCACCCACTCAACACTTAAACTCCTGGTACTCACTTGGTCACCCACTCAACACTTAAACACCTGGTAATCACTTGGTCACCCACTCAACACTTAAACACCTGGTAATCACTTGGTCACCCACTCAACACTTAAACACCTGGTAATCACTTGGCAACCCACTCAACGCTTAAACACCTGGTACTCACTTGGTCACCCACTCAACACTTAAACACCTGGTACTCACTAGGTCACCCACACAACGCTTAAACACATGGTACTCACTTGGTCACCCACTCAACACTTAAACACCTGGTACTCACTTGGTCACTCAGCAGACACTGGCCATTTATCATGTACTTACTAACTTCAGTTTAGAGCTAATTATGTTTTGAATAAACGGTTTTAGTCTAAACGTGAGATTTCTTCAAAATGATTCTTTGGTCTTAAATATATAATAAATTAAATCATTAGTCCTTTTAGCTATGCTTACTGTTATTAGAGCTGTTATGAGTTGTAGTACTTTGAATCTATTTCTTAAGCTGTATATAATATAATAATTTAGATGATTTTAAAAAATGATTGCGTAATATCTAGTCTCATGTAACTCAATGTTTGAGTGGCAGCGTACATTATGTTTTTATGTTTTTATATATGTACATGTTTGTATTGTATATATGCTGATGAGACTGAAATAAAATAAACTTCTCTGTAAAAGCTAATTAGGAGCCGGTTGTTTTGTGGAATAATTGACCATTGATCTCTAGCTAGGCATGTTAGTAAACTAATGAGAACAAATAACGACTAATATAATCAACAGCTTTGTACATGTAACACATTACTTAACCAGTAATTTATTGTATAATACTTAAGTTTTAGAGAAAGTTAGTGGTTATTACTGTAAGATAGGATTTTATTTCATCGAGTGGTCAACGACACTTGTATTTCGGTGATCAATCGATGAAATAACGCCACTCTCGTGGATATATAAATGTCGGTGACCACTCGATGGAATACAATCCTATCTTACACTAATACACACACATCTTCATTTTCTGTTATGATTTCCAATGCTGTTGGCTAATATAATATTTGTTTTCAAATTGTATTCATTTTTAACTACCCTCATTGCACTACAATACACAACAGCACAACCATGTATGAGTGTATGAACGTCCGTAATAAGAAATAGTCCAGGTATAATTGTTCCGGTTAGTTTCTGTTTGCTGTCAACATTAAAAGCTACAGACAAAACAGATTCATTAGACTATATTACTTTATAATTAACTATTCATGATTGTCAGAAAATCACTAAAATACAAAACATCCAACCGGAGGAATACGAAACTGAAGTAGTGCCAGAGAAAGATTTGTTTTACTGAGAACACTCAATCATTGGCAAGCATAAACGACTTGTTTCCCATCTGACCATGTGCATTATATATTAATGGATGGTATTACGAAGTAAAATACTGTTTAAGCTGATAAATAATGCATGTACAGTCATGTGAAGGAGAACACGAGGTAATGACGCACAGCATGTGTCAATCCAGACTGCTTCAGAGGGTACAGTGACATTTAGATTGCAAGCAACATGCGCTGAAGTCTGCCAACGATTGAATGCACGTATTTAGCTATCCCCATCAAAGAGCGCTTGTTGGTCAATTTAATACAAAAAGCTTTCCTAGACGCTGTAACCAAAATCAGAAGTAACTTAATTGAGACGAGCTTATAGAAGAAAACACAATTATAACTGGACGCATTTCTTTATAAGACCTGAAATAAAGCCGTCAATCTGATATGGTAGTCTACGAGACAGAAACATTTCTTAGAGAAAGTAATCAGGCTTAGAAGCAAGCTTGGATCGTAAATTGTGATGTGATGTGAACATGTAAGGAAGCTAAAGTCTTCATACCAGACATATACAATGCTTATGATCAAACCTATGTGATACTGTCTGTTGCAGTTACATACACAGTTTCTCAGAATGGATCTATTCTGAATCGATCACGAATGTACATCGTAATCTAAAGCTGTCATAACACAGAGGAGAAATGGGTTCACTGCACATGTGATAACCATACGTAATGTATTCCTTGTATATGTCGTAATCATGTTTGTTTTACGTTTATATTTCGTCGCTACCGGTTGCCCATATGCGCGACGCCTCCTGAAGAGATTAGTCATTTTAGATGTTTGGAGGATAGTGCAATGAAACAGAGAGAGACCCATTTCCAGAGTATTCTCTGGTTCTTTTATGTGCAAGGTGTAAAGCACGTACACGAAACCTCGGTCTGAAAGACTGTTAATTTTATTAGGGTCAGACGGTAGATAATGTCATAATCATATGTAGGGTAAGGGGTTTATGCGTGACATGTATCACAGTACTACATATTCATTGGCTGTCCGATTAGCGTCGTTGTGGTTAGGGCGCTCGCTTCTCACCAATGCAACCCGGGTTCGATCATCGGACCGGGATGTATGCGAGATGGTACGGTGGTCGCCAGATCGGACAGGTGGGTTTTCTCAGGGTACTCCGGTATCCTCCTACATGAATGACACCATCTACGCTTTCATCCGCGCCAGAGAGATATATTAATATAAGTTGTTCGCGCATTCCGGGATTTTTACTTAGAATGGTTATGTTTAGTGGTACAATACGACTATGTGCCTCCTGTTTTGGCACACACGAAGTTGGGATAATTCTATCAGCATTGGCAAGGACAGTATGGAAGTTGACCCCAACATTTCGGAAGGGAAGCAATCAAATTTTGTATCAACGTGCATCATCGGCATAATGATTTATGACTACTCCGCTGGCATGGTATTGTCTTACAAAATGTGATAATCATTTTGGATATGTTTCAAGAACAAACATTCTAGTTGGCGCTGGACTGGATATATTGTATGCTCTCTATTGACAACATGAACATGATTTATTGAAGCAATTTGACTAAGGAGCCAACGAAAGACATGTAGATTTTCAGATATTGTTTGACAATCCAGCTAGATCTCTATTTATTTTCTGACTTCTACTCATGCGTTGTTTCTTGGCTTTGGTAGATCAATAGTATTTGATCACATAAATGTGCTGTTATTCCGTGTAATACAGCCATCACATTTTTTATTGTATGTACACACGTGTAATACAACCTGGAAGGAGTCTGATTGGTCGCGGTATGATATCTTGGTTTTGACACATTCTTCATATAGTTTGCAACTTTGCCTTCATGTTATCGTTGTTGAAAATCAATCAAATGCCAAATATGCACTAGTTGAGTACAGTACAGTAATTAAAACTATTTTGTCGAATATTTGCATGGTGTTGTTTGATTGCCGGGGACTATTTACTACAGCGTACGGATGCCCATAGGTATGTGGTAAGGCTGAACGCATACTGGCAAACAGAAAACTGTTTTCCTATTTAGGTTGTTGTTACTGTGGTAATGCGGTGACAAGGTTCTTACACTAGTGATGAGTTCATGCCTTATTTTATTAAACTAGACTTGGAATTAAGAGGATATTTATTTTCTGTCAGTTTATTCACAATAAAAGTATGAACAATGAAAGCATTATATCACAAGTGGCCATAATTAGATGGCACTAGAATGTCGTGTTTGACGACCCAAGATGACGTCGTAATATACGTCACAAATCAAGTCACTGACATATTCTATACGAAATCGTTTGCTTTGACAACATTTCAACGTACAGCGGCAGGATACCACACATGCAAAGCAGTGAGAAATAAAATGTGTATTAATCCACTGATATTATTTTATTTTTTATACACATTTATTTTAGCTCGATAGCGAAATAAGTTATTTCAACTTATATTAATCACTCTCGAGATCTCCGTCATGATGAAATCCATCGACAAGAGGGAGAGAGAAGAGGTAACGTGGAATTTAAATGCCTTGCCTAAAGGCACAATCGTAACGGCTCCAGCGGGTCTCGAACTACGGACATTTCGCACCTGAAGCGAACGCGCATCCACTGCGCTATCACGACTTCCTGCGCTATCACGATATCATTTTATTAGGAAATTGAAATATATAGCGAGATATAAGTGGTATTAAGATAAGTAAACTATTTTTATTTTATAATATACATATTAGTCTCAAAAACATAGTAGTTTAAGATTATGTATGTCGAATGTATATTATGAACATAAGAAGCAAATGCATAAAACAAAACACAAATGTGTAGCCAACCTGGGGGTTCGACCCCGGGACAGTTCGCTTACAGGGAAACACTGTACAAACTGAGCTAGCCGTGGGTCACGTACACATAATCTAAAGAAAGTCAATGAATAGTAGCTACATGCACAGGCACTTGACATTTAATCTATAAGCACCAAGCATGTATATGTTTAAACGTTTATTAGGTTGCCCATATGAGCGACGCCTCCTAAAGATATGAGTCATTTTAGATTTGTGGAGGATAGTGCAATGATACCGACACATACCCGTTTCAGAGTCTCCTCTGGTTTTTTTTAATACGTGCACGGTGTACAGCACCGACACGAGACCTCGGTTTAATGTCCCATCTGAAAGATTGTTAATTTTATTAGGGTCAGACGGGAGATCGAACCTGCGATCCCTGGATTAGAAGTCCAGCGTGTTACCACTGGACTACATAACCGTCTGTAAAACACCAACATACATGTACTTTTATACTAGGACCCCTACCTCCTCTAGTGTACGTCACCCATAGCCCTTTACTTATATCCACTGGGACAGGGATACGTGTTCAATGGTGCCATATGGATTAAATCTGAGAGTTTCTTTAGTTAATACATTGTTCAGCTATTATTATGTTTTCTTATATAACAGTATATATTTAATGCTTTCACTGCCAATGTCGCATAAAAGTAACTTTGCAAAAAGCAGTGAACCCGATCAGAAAGAACAGAACATATGCTGATTGCTCTTCAGACAGTGGAGCTGAAGCATCTATCCGAATAGAAAATAACATAGATCCTGACCAAAGGCGTTCAAATTAAAACTCATTCGGATACTTCTACCGGGCATTATCGTTGGCTTGACATGTGCATTCAAATTGATAAATGTACGCGTTCATTGAGCGTCTGTTAGTTGTGATCAATCGGATGTCGTAAACCAGTCCAAACGGTGACACCGTGTAATTGGCATCAACTGTGAGATAGTATCGTATGAGCAAACCGAAAACAAATATTGGCTAGTGTTCTAGATGTACACACACACGCACGCACACACGCACGCACGTACCACGCACGCACGCACACACAATTTTATTTAACCCTGTATTCTACATTTTGTAATCCTTAGATTTGTATGTGTGTTATGTAACATGTTTATGTAAAGCACTTTTGAACGTGTAATTTTTATATGATAAGGGCGCTCAATAAGATTGGAATAATAATAATAATAATAATAATATACCATTGTATTTTCCTTTGTGTATATTTGTTGTGTATCTTTGTCTTAATATTAGTGAAATTATTTCTAATAATAATAATAATATACCATTGTATTTTCCTTTGTGTATATTTGTTGTGTATCTTTGTCTTAATATTACTGAAATTATTTCTAATAAGGCCATAATAAAATATTTCCTAGATTTTCATCCCCGCCCGCCCCCGTTTTTAGGGCCCGCCCCGATTTTTTTTATTACTATTTGAAAAAAAAAAAAAATCTTGTCAAGTTGAATCTTGTCAAAACACCATTTTATCAGCATAAATATCGATATCCTGAAAATATAAAATAAAAAATAAAATTTCACCCCCCGCCCCCATTTTCAAAAAAATTTGGATGAAAATCTAGGATTTATTTTATTATGGCCTTAAATAATAATAATATACCATTGTATTTTCCTTTGTGTATATTGGTTGTGTATCTTTGTCTTAATATCAGTGAACATAGTTCTAATAATAATAATAATATACCGCTGTATTTTCCTTTGTGTATATGTGTTATATACTGAGTCAAAAAAGAAACGATACCAAACTAAAAATGACGTAAAACGGATAAAACCATAGAAAGGTTTAATATATTAGTACGTATCAGTACCGGGTATCTTATTGCAACGTTAGCCAACCATAAACACAGGTAAATAAACACCCGATAATCCTGGAACGCCGAATTTCCGATTTGCACGTGCTCCTCAACAAAGACAACTTCCTACACATGTACAAATCGGAAAACCGGTTTATTGTACTGGTATTGCATTATCATCGAGGAAAAACACCTTACATACCCATTGTTACCTCTAACAAAATGCCTAGGCTAAACCGCAATCAGAGAATGCGTGCCATTGGCATGATTGACGGCGGTTTACGTCAGCGTGACGTCGCAAATCGACTCGGGGTTACGCGGATCACGATAACACGTCTACTTCGACGTTATCGAACACATGGATCGGTGGACGACCGTCCAAGATCTGGTCGACCACGTGTGACGACGCGTGAACAGGACCGTCACATTCGGACGTCACATTTACGTGACCGGTTCCTACCTGCTACGCACACAGCTGCCGTTACTCCTGGGATGACCAACAATCGCATCAGTGCACAAACAGTCAGGAACCGGCTCGGTGAACGTGGCATTCGTGCCTATCGGCCATACGTTGGACCCATCCTGACACGACGTCACCGTGACGTACGGCGGGAATGGACGACGGAACGTGCTCGCTGGACTCGGTTACAGTGGAATTCGGTGATGTTTAGCGATGAATCGCGGTTCTGTTTGCGTCGAGCGGATGGCAGAGAGCGGGTATATCGCAGATGCGGTGAACGTTACGCCGACGCATGTGTACGTCAGGTCGATCTGTTCGGGGGCGGAAGCGTTATGGCGTGGGGCGGTATCACCTTCGGCAGTCGCACTGAACTGTTAGTGGTGGACGGGAACCTAAACGCCCAGCGGTACTGTGATGAGATCCTTGCGCCAGTTGTTGTGCCGTTCTTTAACGCCAACAGAAACGTCACACTGTTCCAACAGGACAACGCCAGGTGTCATACTGCTCGGATTTCCACCACATTATTGGAGCAGAACAATATTGAAACCCTGCCGTGGCCTGCTTTGTCACCAGACTTGTCACCCATAGAACATTTGTGGGATACGTTAGACCGCCGCGTCAGACGACGTCAGCCGGTAACGTTAAACCAACTGAGGGATGTTTTGCGTCAGGAGTGGACACATATTGACCAGCAAGAGATTCAGACACTCTTCCGTTCGATGCGACGGCGGTGCATTGCAGTGAGAGACGCAAATGGTGCCCATACTCGGTATTGACGTCTGTGTGAAAACTCCATTAGACCCCTGTCCGACGAATTACGTCATCACGCAGCAGACAGTTTCGGAGGCTCATTATGCTTTATGTGCTCCTCTTTCAAACATGTTGGACTATCATCTTATGAATTTTCAAAGAATTTTCTTAATAAATGTTGAAATTATAGACACATAAACACCAGGTATCGTTTCTTGTTTGACTCAGTATATATACCTTTATATGACTTTATTACCTCCAATACTGGAGAGCAGAACAAGAAGTTTTCATATATAATTTACATAGAAATCAATACAAACAGAATGTAACATTGCATAGAAGATTACAAATAGAATTGTGGCAAGTCGGTGTAAGATCTCCATCGGTCAGACATGACAGTAGATCACCAATCCCTCATATATAAGCGATAAACATCTTCCACCGAGTCACTCTACATGTAATCCAAGATGTGTATATTATAATGCACACGTGGATAAATAATATTCAGGAGAATTCGTATTGAGTTACATTATTGAATAGTATAGTGTTTAGACTAAATCCAACCACGGGTGTCGAACCTTTTGTGTACAATTATTTATCCGTATATTCACTTGTTTTTACATGTGTGTCCGCACGAAACAGAGATCGAATCGGCACCTGAGGCGTCCCCTACCAAATTAATTGTGTGTGTTACGTTTATTTATCGTCGCTACCAGTGGCCCATATGAGCAACGCCTCCTGAAGAGAATAGTCATTTTAGATTTGTTGAGGATAGTGCAATGATATAGACAGAGACCCATTCCATAGTTTCCTCTGGTTCTTTTACGTGCCCGGTGTACAACACCGACACGAGACCTCGGTTCAAAGTCCCATCTGAAATACTGTTAATTTTATTATGGTCAGACGGGGGATCGAACCTGCGATCCCTGTATAACCAGTCCAGCGTGTTACCACTGGACTACAGATCAGTTTCAAGCTTGACATGAGCTGTATATCGCAATCTCAAAGTAAACATAAACCATATTTAAACAATAAACACTTACCATATAGTGCTCAGTTTAAATAAATTGGCAATATGAGATCGTAATGAAAACAATCAATCGGGACAGGGGTAGAAGTGGCACTATCTGTCTGCAACAAATAATGAAGCATAGGGAAATTATTGTTATCCAAATTACCGAGACAATTATTGTTCTATAACTCATATGGCTTGTTTCTATGTGTTGACGGCTGTCAATAACCACAACAGACAGTGTATAATTGTGCGTTTATCAGTCTGAATATAAGGTAGCATATGATATAACAATATGTTCTAAAGTGTATGTGCACATACGTCACATTCTGTTAGTTAGAACTATTTTCATTAATATTAACAATGATACACAACAAATATACACACAGGAAAATACAGCCGTATATTATTATTATTATTATTAGAAATAATTGGGGAAACCTTTTCGAATCCCTTTCCTTGGTTGGATTTTAAGATCACCCCCATCGATACTGGTTCGACTGCCAGGAAGGTTTTTTAATTATGTAATGTGAGGAAGCTAACCAACTTGGGGAGGTCAGGGTTCTACCTGCCTTCCTGTAATACTGCCCAGACGGGGAGGTCAGGGTCCTGCCTTCCTGTAATACTGCCCAGACGGGGAGGTCAGGGTTCTACCTGCCTTCCTGTAATACTGCCCAGACGGGGAGGTCAGGGTTCTACCTGCCTTCCTGTAATACTGCCCAGACGGGGAGGTCAGGTCTACTGCCTTCCTGTAATACTGCCCAGACGGGAGGTCAGGTTCTACTGCCTCCGTAATACTGCCCAGAGGGGAGGTCATGGTTCTACCTGCCTTCCTGTAATACTGCCCAGCGAGGTCAGCTCACTCCTGTAATACTGCCCAGACGGGGAGGTCAGGGTTCTACCTGCCTTCCTGTAATACTGCCCAGACGGGGAGGTCAGGGTTCTACCTGCCTTCCTGTAATACTGCCCAGACGGGGAGGTCAGGGTTCTACCTGCCTTCCTGTAATACTGCCCAGACGGGGAGGTCAGGGTTCTACCTGCCTTCCTGTAATACTGCCCAGACGGGGAGGTCAGGGTTCTACCTGCCTTCCTGTAATACTGCCCAGACGGGGAGGTCAGGGTTCTACCTGCCTTCCTGTAATACTGCCCAGACGGGGAGGTCAGGGTTCTACCTGCCTTCCTGTAATACTGCCCAGACGGGGAGGTCAGGGTTCTACCTGCCTTCCTGTAATACTGCCCAGACGGGGAGGTCAGGGTTCTACCTGCCTTCCTGTAATACTGCCCAGACGGGGAGGTCAGGGTTCTACCTGCCTTCCTGTAATACTGCCCAGACAGGCATACAGGGTCTTCATCCTACATACATTGTTTCAGTGCCGCCCCATGACATAAGCTGGCATTGCTACTTTAAGCATAACAAACAAAAGCACCAACACTATATATATAAATGTATGTACATTACCGAGACTATGCTTTGTTCAAAGTCTCTGTAATTCGTTTAAGAATACAGACTTCGGAATGGTACGGAAGAAATAACACAGATAGTGTTTATGCTGTCACACTGTAAATATAGAGGACGAGTACCACTTTGTTTGTATTTGCTCATATTGTACTGAACAAAACCAAGAACGCATATTACGCTTGTCTACTACGTACATCCGTATGTTATTCAAATATATAAATATAACAAATTGCGGTCTTGTTCAACTTAATCAGATCTCGTGTTAACTTTTGTAAATTCATGAAGGAAACACTGGATTACTAGAAATGTGATCTTAAATACTGTGGTCTAAATATATGTTCATCCTCCACATAATAGTTATATCAACTATTCAATTGTAAATCTAGTATGATCCAATGCAATATATTAGAATACTATAGTTTTATAGAACTTTATTTTAGCTCGATTTTGAAACAAGTTCTTACAACTAATATTTATCACTCCTGATGGAATCCATAGCCACGAGGGAGAGGGAAGAGGCAACGTGGAATTTAAAAGTTTAAACTTTATTTATTTTACAACGGTTACGAAGCGAGTTCTAACAATTTATATTAATCACTCTCCTTGGCGCGGATGAAAGCGTATATATTATCATTCGTGTGGGAGGAAACCGGAGTACCCGGAGAAAACCCACCTGTCCGATCAGGCGACCACCGTACCATCTCACATTCTTCCCGTTTCGCGGATCGAAACCGGGATGCATTGGTGAGTAGCGAGCACGCTAACCACTGCGCTAATCGGACAGCCTAACGTGAAATTTAAATGCATTGCCTAAGGGCACACTCGTAACGGCTCCTTGCCCGGAGTTCGAATACTGTAGTATGCAGTATGTTTTGCCTGGCAGTTTGTGCTTACGTAATACTATTGTAGCCACCGTAAATAAATAAATAAATAAAATTAACAATCTTTCAGATGGGACTTGAAACCGAGGTCTCGTGTCGGTGCTGTACACTCTGTACGTAAGAGGAGACTGTGGAACGGGTATATGTCTGTATCATTGCACTGTCCTCCACAAATCTAAAATGACTTATCTCTGCAGGAGGCATCGCTTATATGGGCAACCGGTAGCGATGATAAATAAATGTAAAACACATACTATAGTAGCATAATGCAATATATTGCAATATATTAACATAGTGCAATTCGTATTATGCAATGACTTGTTCTACTATTGATCATATAATGCAATGTAATCTAATTAAAGGTAGGATGGTGTGTGTATATTCGTGCATGCACACTTCTTTCTGTTGCTTTATTTCATTTCTTATGTATATACACAAAGTCGTGATAGCGCCGTGGAGTTCGAGCCCCGCTGGAGCCGTTACGGGTGTGTCCTTAGGCAAGGCATTTAAATTCCACATTGCCTTTTCTATCTCCCTCGTGGCGATGGATTATATCAGGAAAAAGGTCTCGAGAGTGATTAATATAAGTTGAAAGAACTTGTTTCGCAATCGAGCCTAAAATAAATTAATATAAACTAACAATATGTGTTGATAAGATGTACCTATATGTATAAGTGTGAAATAAAACTACAGTATGCTCTGTGCTATTCTATTTCTTATCTCATTGGTCAATGAAATTCGAATTAAAGCAGCATTACATCGTATGAAATAAAAGATATTTGAAAAATTCAATTTTTACGTATAGGTAGCAATACTGCTACACATTCTAACATTATACTTTGTATGCTTATGTTCATTTGGTAAACAGTGTTTTTTTGCGATAAAACAAACTCGAAACCGAAAGTAGGACTTTCCGAGTCGAACGGTCACGCATTTGTCTACAACTGGAACGCATCGTCCGCACGTTGTCTTTTTAAATTAAATTACTTGATATATTGATTCATACCTCTGTTATAGCTAAGTCTTTTAGGGACATTTCTATATCCCCGCGAGGGGTTCGACATTAGAGTAAGATAGATAGATAGTCTTTCATGTTCAAAATATATACGTTGTTTTCTACATCCTCTGTTGTGTCACGCATGCGCGCTGTGCGTGTTTTTTTTATTTCGTGTGTTGATAAACAAATTCGCGTATACGACGGTTTAAATTTATTGGAATTTTATCGTTTCTGAGCGAATATTTCGATTTTTGTAAACACACACACAGTAGTATTTATATTTTACCCAAAACATCCTTTATTACGATGTAATGCTGCTTTAAATATTATGAAAATCTTATATAATAGCTATCTGTTTACACGCAATGCGTTAATATTACGTTGTCATCAGCCGCGTCAGTTCAATTGATCGTCAGAACGCAATTATTATATATATTTTCCAGCAAATTACGCCGTTCATGTAGCTATGCACTCGGCAGAAAACAGCTATACAGAGGATGCAGTTATGGCGATACATAAATCAGTTCTATTCGAAACGGAAAAGACGATATAATACTCAACATCATATTAATGAAATGAGCTCCAGGGATTCTTTATTGAATCATTGATTTTTCCTAGTCTTCTATTCCGCCCAAATTGCCCAGTGCCAATAATCAAGCCTGTCAGGCATTTATATGACGCATCCAATATAATTTCGGAAATAAATCGTTTTAAGTGTGGACGCCACAGAAAGCAAATCATATTGCATTTACATTTTGAAAAATAGAATACTGAATGATTTACTTGCAATGAATGTATGTGTGCTTTCACCGCAGTATTGACATGAATAATTGACCTATATAACATATTATGTTCTGTTCTGCTGTACAGTCTGTACAATTTGACATGATCGACACATGCTCCTATGTCCATTCGAGTACAGTCTACATCCGCTATGTCAAAGTCGGTTTTGTCGAATTATCCGGATACCTCGAAATCGGATCAAAGTCCCGTATCAGACACTATCATTTTACATATAACTGGTTCCGTTTATATCGAATTTCGTTAAGTTAAACGTTGACTATGTTCAAGTATTGTGTTCGGTCGGACTGAATGCGAAATAACGGATGTAGAGTGTATATATATATTTCCGACATACAAGTTCGATAATTCAGACTTAACCTCAACATATGCATACACGTCTGCGCATGTTCCAATTCTGGTTATAATGCTTGCATAGTTACATGGATTATGACACTTGACGAAGGTCGATGTTTATTACACATTCAACAGCGGTAAGGAAATAATGGACATTTGTGTTTATTAGACTAAGTGTAATATAGGTAGAGAGAGAGATATAGGGAGGGAGGGAAGGAGGGAGGGAGGGATAGAGAGCGAGAGAGAGAGAGAGAGAGAGAGAGAGCGAAACATAATCACAATACTTGTCAACTATTCAACTATAGACAACTTTGGTATCATAAGGTGAGCCCTATTAGATAAATTAGTGCAATGTGTGAAGGATTATTTTCTTCACTCATGATAGTAAAATCCATAATATTATTTCTAAAGAATGTAAGGGACAAGTAACAGTTACTATAAAAGTGCACAGTTTTGATTGTGTCAGTATATTTGCTACACATGTATCACATTCATTTACTTGCAATCCTTTGATAAAACAATACTTGAATGCATGTATATGTATTAAGCTGACGAAACCATCGCTGTTAACGTATGCTATACAGTGACATAAGTCATGCAAGAGAATCAACAGAAATAAAAGATGAAAGACGTATGTCCTTAAACCATCGATCAATGTATCGATTGGTGTTAGCACTGCCGCCTTCTTTATTATTGTCCAAGATGATTCTCTGGTCAAGCGGATAGGTCAACAACAGTGAAGAGTGTAGTTTATTACAGTGGCTTGTCTGCTATGGGTAATGAAAAGGAAGACATTAGAAAATCAGCCATAACATTCAACAGTCTCATACAGGTCAGAAATGGCCGTCAAACTTGTGGTGTCGATTAATTTCGCTTAATTAATATGCACTGTTCCGAAATGCATAATATATCACGTATAGCATGTTAGAAATATCTTAAGTTAAACCTACAACGACCGACACCTAACATGTGTCGATACAATGTTCAACGTGTGCTAACTACGGTATTAATGTTTCGAAGGCCAACACTACACTGGAGGTCATATTAAAGTACAGCGTGTCCTGATTAAACAAGAAACATAACAAATAAAAACAATGGATTATTGTTTAATGCATTTTCATATGACAATGTTGGTGTAGTCCTATTGTTCCCATTTATATACAATTAGGTAAAAACGGGTGTGGGACGGATAGACATGCAGACAGACAGAATGTGTTTAAGAGTATTTAAGATCAAATACAATCAAACGGACGGACATACACGCAGACAGACAGCAACTATATATATACATACCATGAACCTGTAACCACCAACAACACGACTTTGTCCACCGCGTTTGTTGCGGACAAACTCAATTTGAACTTGTGCATTCGCCATAACTTTAAGTTGTATGCATATGGCATATATGTCTACTGGACAACAGCAAGTGGGAATAAAAGGATTAAACCACAATGTTGTCAAACCAATTTACTTCAAATGTTAACCATGATACTACACCTAATGCTCTACGTACATCACGTAATTTCATTTTGTTTGACAGCTGCATTTTGTCTTTCTGTCTTCCCAAATATGTTCTATATTGGTTATTATTCCGTTGAGCTATTTCTAAGATCATGGGAACATTTGTATTCACCATTTTTACAATAGTGGATATCAGGCCGTATAAAAAAAAAACTATTAAAATTGAAACAGAGGTTGTCATGGAACCTCAGTTAATCAGTACCAGTCGAGACGAATACTAATGTCGACAGATTTTTAAAATCCTAAGCAATTATTTTTTAAATAAATTAAACATATTATAGTAATCAATATGTCTGGTTAGCTGATCCTTGGAATAAATAGTATGTTACTAGCACTTTCTTAAGTATTCTCAGCTGTCCATTTAACGCAGTTCTTAGCGCGCGCGCTTCTCACAAATGTAGACCGGGTTCGATCCTCGGACCTGGCAGTATGTGAGATAGTATAGTGGTTTCAAGATCGGACAAGTGGGTCGTCTCACATGAATGACCATATATGTTTGGTGGTCACCTCTATTACGCACCCAACCTGTATTAAGCAGGCAGTTTTCCAGATTCCCAATATGTTGTTTTATTATACATTTGACACCCATTAAGCAGTCACGTGTGCTAAGCAGCCACTTTCCATGATTATATTGGTTGGCTGCTTAATACAGGTGTGATTGTAAAGCGTAGCATAGAGTATAATTGATTGATTAATATTAAGTTCCTAAATATTGTTACCCAATATTTGTATAATAAATAAATAAAGTATTCGCCTAACGAGGAATTGATGACAGAACTCTGATTATTAAGGATAAACTGGAACATATTAATATGCAATTTTGGGAATTTGAATTTCAGAGAATATGATATGCATGCGACCGCGCCAGATAGTACTGAAATATAGAGTCGCATCTCCATTGTACATACCACCAAGCACAAAACGAATTTCTATAAAATTAAAAAGTAAAGTGTTTGTGTATTATAGTGTCACCCCTATTTAAAGAGCCAGACATTTCTGACTTATGAGACACCTCTTTTTATGAACATCAGTACTTCCCGAATCCTATGCATGTATGCCAGATGCCCGGCTTGTAGGCAATCGGTAACCATTATTTAACTAGGTGGCGGCTCACCAACCGGCCATATCAGAACGAACCCCTGAGATACGAACCTTCGACCTAGGCGGACGCATAGGCCACGCAGACGTATATATAGAACATTCGACCTCCCGCTCCGTAGGCGTACGCAGAGGCCACGGATACGGTATATATATATAGATCCGTCGACTTCCCGCTCTGTAGGCGGACACCTTAACCACTAGGCCACGGAGACGACATATATATATATATGTATTCTGTGTTGTAGGTTTATTTATCGTCGCTACCAGTTGCCAATATGAGCGACGCCTCCTAAAGAGATTGGTCATTTTAGATTTGTTGGAGGATAGTGCAATGATACAGACATATACCAATTCCAGAGTTTCATCTGGTTCTTTTACGTGCACGGTGTACAGCACCGACACGAGACCTCGGTTAATGTCCCATCTGAAAGACTGTTAATTTGATTAGGGTCGGACTGGGGATCGAACCTGCGATCCGTGGATTACCAGTCCAGCGTGCTACCACTGGACTACAGATCCGTCTTACTTTACATATTCTTACACTCCGGACGTTTTAATACCATATTTTATGAAACGAGTTTCATTAATTGTGGTATGTAATCACGAGTGTAAGGACCTTTTCATTATACTACTGAATCCGTAAGAGCAAGCCTAAATTTGAAAGATACTCTTTTCTGTATACATTTGTGTCTTATTACATATCAAGGAAATCAGAATGATGCATCCGTACCCTATATACATTGCATATATATTCATTTGTCATAAGTATTGACATTGTCATTCTGATGTTGGTAACAAAATAAGAGCGTGGACGTGGTGGAAGTCGTGATAGCGCAATGGATGCGCGTTCACTTCAGGTGCGAAAGGTCCGGAGTTCGAGCCCCACTGGAGCCGTTACGAGTGGGCCCTTAGGCAAGGCATTTAAATTCCACATGCCTCTTCTCTCTCCTTCATGGCGATGGATTCCATCAGGAATGAGGTATCGAGAGTGATTTATATAAGTTGAAATAACTTGTTTCGCAATCAAGCTAAAATAAATTTGTATAAACAACAATAGGAGCGACATGGAACTGTGTCGGATAGTTGCTTAGAAATTAATAACATATTGTCCTCATGATTAATGGGCCATGAAGACGCATATCTCGAGTGAGTGTTTTTGTTTGTTTTAGAGCTTAAAGCTGCGCCAACCGCTTAGGTCATATGGCGACTTTCCAGTTTTTTTTGTTGGAGTAGGACATCAGGTGCCCCTCGTATTAATATTACAGGCATGAACATGCATATAGGTAGAACCACCGACCGACCGAAAGACAACGTCATAACGTCAAATAATTCGCAACCCCCAATGGATTCGAATATACAGCGGTAAGGGACAAGACACCTGAAGCCAACGTCCTTAACTTCTCATCCAAATTGACCCACCAGAGTGATTAATATAAGTTGTTAGAACTTAGTTTAGTTTTTACAAATTTATTTTAGCTCGATTGCGAAACAAATTCTTTCAAATTATATTAATCACTCTCGAGACCTCATTCCTGATGGAATCCATCACCATGAAGGAGAGAGAAGAGACAATGTGGCATTTAAATGCCTTGCCTAAGGGCACAATCGTAATGGTTACAGCGGGGCTCGAACTCCGGGTGTTTCGCACATGAAGCGAACGCGCTTTCACTGCGTTATCATGACTTCCACTAGCAACTTGTTAGAATTTGCTTCGAAATCGTTGTCAAATAAATAAAGTTTAAATCTTTAAATGGCCCCGGAGCTCGAGTAAACGACAATATGCATGTCTAGTAGTGCTCGAGTACCTATTACTTATATGTGCTTATATTACAAAAGAAAAAACACAATTTGACATTTCACAGAGAATCAATTATAATTCTGGCAATCATGAGCGAACAATATCCAAGTTTTGGTTTTCAAGGCAAATTTCAAAGAAGCGGACAACAATGTCCACATATAGTACACTATATTGCGATGGAGGTGAACACGTAATGTTGTCAGGAGGATTGTGACTGGTGGATAGTGTTTACCTTGCAGTTGAATTAAGAACTACAATTATATAACAGCAGAATAAAAAAGCCTATTATATATAAATATGTAATAGAACAACGATTGAAAACTCGCTATGCATAATACACACTGGGTTGGTGTATTGAGTGAATGTATATTCATTATAAAGTGCATAATGTAGTAATTAAATGCAATCATGTTTACAATAACATGAAACCCTGTCCAACATACTAGTATAATTATACCACATCCGCGAATCATTTTGGGAACCAAGAATTTGAACTACGTAAATAGATTGCCCTGGCCATTTCTGGATTCCAGCTCAAGCTTGTATGTCTATGACCACACCAGTGAAAACTTGGAACTAGTTCCCTGAAAACAATTGGCACTTTTAATACCAATAATACGAATACATAGCAGTCATTCTTATCACATAAAGTCCCATTCGTCCAGAAAAGAAACACATTTCGCAGCCTTCCGTGACCAAGTCACGTCGTCTAACATTGATATCACTTAAACATAGACCCTATAACCAGTGTCAATCAATACATAATTAAATACAACATGTAGAAACAAACGTACAACCATCGGCGATGTGGGGATACGCCAGTAGTGACACCATATTCCCATTTTGCCCTAATTGAAGTTAATAGTCCGAAACTGATATAGCGTTCCCAGAAACTATTGCAAAAGGACAGTAAATCATAGTGTATTAGCTACAGCATAATTATACTATGTAACAATTCATACATACCATTATTGTGTCAATGACAGCCGGGGGACAGACGGAGGCGCGTAATGGCTATAACATAATTAGAATATCACTATATCGATGTATTGTCACACAAAACGAGTAAGGCTACTAAACAATTTAAGGTTTCGTTATTATTTTTCTTCCGAATGTGTTTCACATTGAGCTATTCTAAAGAACGGATGATTACATATCGTGAGTGGCATCTGATATTTCCAGTTTTCAATAATAAATTATGCAGATTGTAAGCTAAGTTTTGAAGAGAACTGGTTTTGAGAAATGAATACTATATTTTATAAATAGCCTCCGGTTACTGATATGCAGTTAACGCTATTGTCCTGTACATCTGTATATTATTTATAGTCTCTTAATTATAGATTATGGAAGTTGCGATAGCGCTGTGGTAGCCGCGTTAGCTTCAGGTGTGAACTTCTCAGAGTTCGCGCCCAGCTGTAGGCCGTTACGACTGTGTCCGTAGGCAAGGCATTTACATTCCGCATAGCCGCTTCTTTCTCCCCCGAGAGGATGCATTTCATCAGGAATGAGGTATCGAGAGTGATTGATATAAGTTGTAGGAACGTTGACTTTAAATTTGAATAAACTAATAAACGTTATAGAGTAGCTACATGACGCGCAACATGTCTACGACCCCGCGAGGGGTTCGACATTAAAGGAAGATAGATAGACATACGATGTTGGTGCGACTTTAAACAAAACAAAATGAGAATTCGTTTGGAATTGCTAACCTTTGCTAACATTTTAGAAACTCAAAGTGTTTTGTTTATACTTTATTTATCTTACAACGATTGTGAAGCAAGTTTTAACAACTTATATTAATCACTCTCGTTGGCTCGGATGAAAGAGTATATGTGGTCATTCATGTGGGAGGAAACCGGAGTACCCGGATAAAACCCACCTGTCCGTTCATTGCGACCATCGTACCATCTCACATAATCCCCGGTGCGAGGATCGAACCCGGGTCGCATTGGTGAGAAGCGAGCGCACTAACAACTGCGCTAATCGGAGAGCCTTGTTTGTGTTATTTGTGTTGTGGGGATAAAACAAGCACGGATGTCGTATAACATAGGGCGAGTCTTCAGCTATTATTAACAAACGGATCTGTATTACAGTGGTAACACGATGGACTGGTAATCCAGTGATCGCTGGTTCGATCCCCCGTCTGACCCTAATACGATTAACAGATGGGGCGTTAAACCGAGGTATCGTGTCGGTGCTGTACACCGTGCACGTAAAAGAACCAGAGGAGACTCTGTAATGGGTCTATCTCTGTATCATTGCACTATTCTCCAAACTCCAAAATCTAAAATTACTAATCTCTTCAGGAGGCGTCGCTCATATGGGCAACCGGTAGCGATGAGAAATAAACGTAAACAACCAAAAACAAACAGCAATTATTAGTGCAGGAATACCCCGGATACCTATCTATGCAGTTGCACATGTGTGGACGTGGACAAGAGGCCATGCTTAAAGTTTAAACATTATTTATTTTACAACGATTGCGAAGACAGTTTTAACAACTTTATCAACTAATCAATCTCATTGGCGCGGATGAGAGCGTAAGTGTGGTCATTCGTGTGGGATGAAACCAAAGGAGGTCGTGTAGAAACCAGGTGGATATCTTCCTCACTTTAACGATTCAACATCCCCAGTGGGATTCGAACCTATATCGGTGATGGGCACATGATTAGAAGTCAACTATATTAACAAGTCGAACACGGAGGCCCAGTTGTAGTGGGATAAACAACGTGTGTCTTTAATGTGTCCCTCTAACATATGCCTTATACTTACCGTGTCTAGTAACAATTGTCTCACAGTAAATGATATATAATTACACTTCCATAACGCAGTATGGTGGCTTGAGGCTCATTCAAACTGGCTCTGCACGATCTCGACAATGGAAAAACACATTTGTTTTATGCAACAGTGCCACTTTAGTGTGTACAACAATTCTACTTGACAAATATTGTCCTAAGCTGTGTTTGTGTAGAATATGTATATGGCGAAAGAACTGCATAGCTCTTTATGCGTGTTGTTCTAATAACCGACCTATCGCATGTTCAATGACATCTTTGAATTCAATCCAATATATTTGTTATACTCGAAACTGCAGAGGCATTTGAGCGAGTAAATCGTCTAAGTCGTTTTTGTCTAATCTAGTTTGCGTAGTTGACTTCAGGAGGAGGCATCTTCTCTCTTCGCAGGGTGATATGTCCTGCGGTACGTCTATCGAAACGGGTCTGTTTAGAGCCAATCCCTCACTGTTAGTCATCTCACAGCAGCATATATAGCGACAATGATGTTAGCGATCAGCGCGTCGAATGTCGCTTCCCGGTCTGTACGTGTTGACCTTCCTGACTGCTGGACAATGCTGGATAAAGATATATTGTGAGTACTCGTAACTCCAGCAAGGTAATGTCGAAAAGACGATGCGCGCGCACACCGGAAGAGAATGCGACACGCTGAAGATCCACGTGCCCTAGGCTGCTGCTGCGAGATGTACCACAACCGCGACGTGCACGCCGTGAGGAGATCGGCCGTGGAGGCCTTTGAAAGATTACACACATGTTATAAACGTAACACGCAACCGGAAACCAACCACCGTATTTGACAAGACTAGCATCGTATCGGGCATATGACATAGCATTAGCGACTGCATGTCAATGTAATTTCATTAACGTGAGGAAACACCCGTCTAATTTCATGTTATCATTGGAGTTACGTGCACTGTCTGACTCAAATACATGTATCATGAAATCAACAACAGTCGTCTGGCTTACGGCACAGTTAAGGTGTTGTTTGCAAGTTTCCGATGCTCTAGGTTACAAATCATTTGTTATGCTACTTCACTATATCTAATAAGTATACATACTGCAAGGCATAAAGCAAGCATTAGATCTATACAGATATATAACTCTGATAATACAAACAATGTAATTCTAGATACTTAATGTTAATAGTTGGCCTAAATCTTTCAATCTTTCTATTATTGATGTTTCCGCCTTTCGGAAAGAAGACAAACACAGATCTCTGACTAGATAAGTGTAAGTCATGCAAATACGTTGTAAAACAATTCGATATTTTGGAAACCTGTTTTGTAGTGTTTGTCTTTCTAAGAGAATTACTAGCTTGTTTTATGTATTATATAGCATTGTCATACCGCTTCCAAACTAGTACATGTACAAGTGTGTCGGTATGGTAACCGAGGAGGTTTATGGTGGAGGTGTTGGTGGCAGTAAGGGGGTTGTTGTCGTGGTATGGGGCGGTTGTGCATGTGGTATGGGTTGTGGTGGTAGGGTGTTGTGGTAGTAGGGGGCTGTGATGGCAGATGGCGGAGATCGTTGTGGTAGATAAGGGCAGTAATTGTAGGGGCGGTGGTATGGTAGGGAGTGGAGGTGGTAGGGGGCGGTGATGGTGGTATAGGACGGTGGTGGTGGTATGAAGTGGTGGTGGAGGTAGGGTGTTATGGTGATGGTGTTAGAGGGTTGTGGTGGTAGGGGGCTGTGATGGCAGATGGCGGTGGTCGTCGTGGTGGATAAGGGCAGTAGTTGTAGGGGGCGGTGGTATGGTAGGTAGTGGAGGTGGTAGGGGGCGGTGATGGTGGTATAGGACGGTGGTGGTGGTAGAGGGAGGTGGTGGTGGTAGCGAGCGGCGGTGGGGGTTGTAGATGGCAGTTGTGGTGGTAGAGGATGGAGGTGGTGATAAAGGGCGGCAGCGGTGGTGGTGGTAGAGGGCGGTGGTAGAAGTGGTGCTAGAGGGCGGTGGTGCTGGTGGTAGAGGATGGTGGTGGTATATGGGCGGTTGTGGTGGCATGTCGTATTATAGTTATCACTATATCATATATCAAGACACTTTACATATAGTGATACTGTAAACTACACTGGAACGTGTACGCGTATAGTAGTGTAAAAGCAAACATGTACAACACTGGACGGATACTCGAACATACTCATATAGTCATGTACGAACAAACATGTACAACACTGGACGGATACTCGAACATACTCATATAGTCATGTACAAACACACATGTACAACACTGGACAGATACTCGAACATACTGATATAGTCATGTACAAACAAACGTGTACAACACTGGACAGGTACTCTAACATTCTCATATAGTCATGTACACACAAACATGTACAACTCTGAACAGATACTCGAACATACTCATATAGTCATGTACACCACTGGACAGATACTCGAACATACTCATATAGTCATGTACAAACACACATGTACAGCTATGGACAGATACCCGAACATACTCATATAGTCATGTGCACAAACATGTACAACACTGGACAGATACTCGAACATACTCATATAGTCATGTACACACATACATGTACAACACTGGACAGATACTCGAACATACTCATATAGTCATGTACGAACAAACATGTACAACACTGGACGGATACTCGAACATACTCATATAGTCATGTACAAACACACATGTACAACACTGGACAGATACTCGAACATACTGATATAGTCATGTACAAACAAACGTGTACAACACTGGACAGGTACTCTAACATTCTCATATAGTCATGTACACACAAACATGTACAACTCTGGACAGATACTCGAACATACTCATATAGTCATGTACACCACTGGACAGATACTCGAACATACTCATATAGTCATGTACAAACACACATGTACAGCTATGGACAGATACCCGAACATACTCATATAGTCATGTGCACAAACATGTACAACACTGGACAGATACTCGAACATACTCATATAGTCATGTACACACATACATGTACAACACTGGACAGATACTCGAACATACTCATATAGTCATGTACAAACAAACATGTACAACATTGGACAGGTACTCGAACATTCTCATATAGTCATGTACAAACACACATGTACAACTCTGGACAGATACTCGAACATACTCATATAGTCATGTACAAACAAACGTGTACAACACTGGAGAGGTACTCGAACATACTCATATAGTCATGTACACACACATGTACAACACTGGACAGATACTCGAACATACTCATATAGTCATGTACAAACAAACATGTACAACATTGGACAGGTACTCGAACATTCTCATATAGTCATGTACAAACAAACATGTACAACACTGGACAGGTACTCGAACATACTCATATAGTCATGTACACACACATGTACAACTCTAGACAGATACTCGAACATAGTCATATAGTCATGTACACACATATGTACAACTCTAGACAGATACTCGAACATTCTCATATAGTCATGTACAAACACGCATGTACAACATTGGACAGATACTCGAACATACTCATATAGTCATGTACACACGCATGTACAACTCTAGACAGATACTCGAACATTCTCATATAGTCATGTACAAACACGCATGTACAACTCTGGACAGATACTCGAACATTCTCATATAGTCATGTACAAACAAACATGTACAACTCTGGACAGATACTCGACATACTCATATAGTCATGTACAAACAATCATGTACAACTATGGACAGATACTCGCGTAGTCATGTACAGTTATTTAATGCAAATATGCACCGAGTTGAGGTCTCCATGATTTACACCTCACAGGACACACGATATTACACTAGATCAGTATGACTGGGATGATATATTACACTAGATCAGTATGACTGGGATGATATATTACACTAGATCAGTATGACTGGGATGAGATATTACACTAGATCAGTATGACTGGGATAAGATATTACACTATATCAGTATGACTGGGATGAGATATTACACTAGATCAGTATGACTGGGATGAGATATTACACTAGATCAGTATGACTGGGATGAGATATTACACTATATCAGTATGACTGGGATGTGATATTACACTAGATCAGTATGACTGGGATGAGATATTACACTAGATCAGTATGACTGGGATGAGATATTACACTAGATCAGTATGATTGGAATGAGATATTAGACTAGATCAGTATGACTGGGATGAGATATTACACTAGATCAGTATGATTGGAATGAGATATTACACTAGATCAATATGACTGGGATGAGATATTACACTAGATCAGTATGACTGGGATGAGATATTACACTAGATCAGTATGACTAGGATTAAATATTACACTAGATCAGTATGACTGGGATGAGATATTACACTAGATCAGTATGACTTGCTATGATATATTACACTAGATTAGTATGACTGGGATGAGATATTACACTAGATCAGTATGACTGGGATGAGATATTCACTAGATCAGTATGACTGGGATGAGATATTACACTAGATCAGTATGACTGGGATGAGATATTACACTTGATCAGTATGACTAGGATTAGATATTACACTAGATCAGTATGACTGGGATGATATATTTAACTAGATCAGTATGACTGGGATTAGATATTACACTAGATCAGTATGACTGGGATTATATATTAGACTAGATCAGTATGACTGGGATGAGATATTACACTAGATCAGTATGACTGGGATGAGATATTAGACTAGATCAGTATGACTGGAATAAGATATTACACTAGATCAGTATGACTGGGATTATATATTAGACTAGATCAGTATGACTGGAATAAGATATTACACTAGATCAGTATGACTGGGATTAGATATTAGACTAGATCAGTATGACTGGGATGAGATATTACACTAGATCAGTATGACTGGAATAAGATATTACACTAGATCAGTATGACTGGGATTAGATATTACACTAGATCAGTATGACTGGAATAAGATATTACACTAGATCAGTATAACTGGGATGAGATATTTAACTAGATCAGTATGACTGAGATGAGATATTACACTAGATCAGTATGACTGGGATTATATATTAGACTAGATCAGTATGACTGGGATAATATATTACACTAGATCAGTATGACTGAGATAAGATATTAGACTAGATCAGTATGACTGGAATGAGATATTACACTAGATCAGTATAACTGGAATGCGATATTACACTAGATCAGTATGACTGGAATGAGATATTACACTAGATCAGTATGACTGGGATTAGATATTACACTAGATCAGTATGACTGGAATGAGATATTACACTAGATCAGTATGACTTGGATGAGATATTACACTAGATCAGTATGACTGGGATTAGATATTACACTAGATCAGTATGACTGGGATGAGATATTACACTAGATCAGTATGAGATATTACACTAGATCAGTATGACTGGGATGAGATATTACACTAGATCAATATGACTGGGATTAGATAGTACACTAGATCAGTATGACTGGGATTAGATATTAAACTAGATCAGTATGACTGGGATGAGATATTACACTAGATCAGTATGACTATAATGGTTTAAACTACAAATGTGTCAGTTGTCGTACCATGTTTACCGTGTATAATTGGTCCAGTTAGTATGCAGTTATTCATAATTCGATGAATTGTATGTATGTACAATATACATAGTGGTCATGAAACATAAAAACAATATATATATGGTCCTCTCTACATCCGAATTTTCTGCTTAAAAAGCCTTTTTCAAGGAAAAATCAAAAATCATCCGGCTAATTAATTTCTTTAAAATAGTTTAACTTATTGCTACGTAACAATCTTAAAGAAATGAATTAACCGGATGACTTTAGTTTTCCGTGAAACGGGTTTTTTTGTAGCCGAACATTCGGGTGAAGAGAGGACCACGTGTATAATGGTATTGCTAGTTAGTTCCCTGTTAGGAACAATCAACATATATGTGCTTAAAACTAGTTGATAGGTTCCTGCGTACAATGTAGTTATTATCAGCTAGATAAGTGCAAGGGTTATACAAGTAATGTATAGCATATTTTTTTCAATCATCATATTATTTAGTGTACAGCTTGCATCATAGTGCTATATTTATCCTGTTGTATTATACCACTATGAAACTCCCACATATGGTTACATAGATGTAGTTATTAAGTAACTGATACTTGTAACAGTGGCTATTACTCGTACATGTTTGTGGCGTCAGTGGTAAGAGGCATATGGTCGGATTTGGAATCGAAGGTTCCCGGGTTCGATACTCGATCAGTGCACGTATATGGTGCCCTTGTGCAAGGGACCTCACACACATTGCTTAGTACTGATTAACCGCGTAGGCCCGTTAAGCCTGTCCAGGAAACATACACAGGTCCTCGTAAGGTGTTTGACATTAATGGAGTATATCTATTTCACCTGATTTACGATAGTAAAATAAGATAATTTCTATTTAGAACTAAGAATGAATAAGTTGCCGTAATGAGAAAGAATGCGAACATTCCTCTCACATGTGTGTGTGTTTTACGTTTATTTATCGTTGCTACCTGTTGCCCATATGAGCGACGCCTCGTGAAGAGATTAGTAATTTTAGATTTTTGGAGGATAGTGCAATGATACAGACAGAGACCCATTCCAGAGTATCCTCTGATTCTTTTACGTGCACGGTGTAGAGCACCGACACGAGACCTCAGTTTAACGTCCCGTCTGAAAGACTGTTAATATTATTAGGGTCAGATGGGGGACTGAACCTGCGATCCCTGCATTACCAGTCCAGCGTGTATTTTATGGGCGTGGAGGTGGGGAACGTCGCACCAACAACTTCCTTCATATAGCGACTCTCCGGCTATTATTGGTGGATGAAGCCCCGAATACCCGGGTATGACCATCGACCTTCCGCAAGCAATCTGGATAGCCTCCTCACATGGAATATTCGAACCTACAAAGGTGACTGGCAAGTTATTTGAATTCAATGACTTTAACAATTCGGACACGGGGGCCCTTAAAGCATGTTTGTCTGTATATTAACAGTTCACGTAAACTGTTAACATCCTTTAAGTTATATAACGTTTAGTTCTAAGAGGAACTTAATTTTAAACTTTATTTATTTTACAACGATTGTGAAGAAAGTTTTAACAATTTATATTAAGCACTCTCCTTGGCGCTGATGTTGTCCTTCTTGTGGGAGGAAACCGTAGTACCCGGAGAAAACCCACCTGTCCGATCTGGCGACAACCGTACCATCTCACATACTTCCCGGTCGGAGGATCGAACCCGGGTTGCATTGGTGAGAATGAGCGCGTTAACTACTGCGCTAAATGGACAGAGGAACCTGAATATAAATAACTTATTTCTTTTACCACAAACGAATAAAATAGTGTGTACTCTTTTAGAAAAATATTAGTAACTATCCAGTGTATGTATTCGGATAGTATACAACTGTTGCAAATGCTATTCATTTCATCACTATTGATTTGATAACGTTATTGATTACCGTGTGTCAAACAATTGGAGTGTAGTATTATTAATTAGCTGATGCAAATCAACCTCTAACGGCCTGCTCCAAATCATCCCAAAGTCACATATATTTCCTGATTCAATATAGAAAATAGATATGAACAATGTCAGGTATTTATCCGAAGACACCGTGCACGTAAAAGAACCAGAGGAGACTCTGGAATGGGTCTCTGTCTGTATCATGCACTATCCTCTAAAATCTAAAATAACAAATCTCTTCAGGAGAAGTTGCTCATATGGGCACCCGGTAGCGACGATAAATAAACGTAAAAACACAACACACACACTATCTGAAGACAACATTGTTAATTTATTTGGTATCTTGCTTGTTTGTGTCTGGTGTTTAAGATCGAACAAAACCAACAGCTTAGGTCATATGGCGACTACCCGACTATTGTTGATGGAGGAAGACACTGGTTGCCCCCTCCGAACAGTATTTCAAGTACCGACTCGTACCGGGTTGAACCACCTACCTTCCACAATTCAGCTAGATAGCTTCCTCCCTTGAAATCAATCTCGACTCCAGTGGGGTTCGACCCTACAGCGGTGAGGGGCAATTGATTTGAATTCAACGATGCTACTGTACGTTTAGGATAACGTGACAGTGACGTCACTCAATATTTACTCCCGTTGGCTATGTCCACAATACTAGACAGGTAAGCGGTGTTTCGGATTAATAATTAAAAATACATTATCATAATATCGATAACTATAAATTTACCTGAATTACCTGTACTGATAGGTATAGCCATTGTATGTCACTGTCAAAGTATCCTAAACGTACAGTAGCAACTCACGGCCGTTGTTTTGTTGTTTGTTGTTTTGTTTTCAAAGAAGGAAAATTAGATAATGTTGTTGCAGGGTTGAATGTCTACTCTCCATTTAATAGTAAACAGTTTACACTCTACACACATTATTTGTAGATGCTATAATCAATATAAACAGATGCCGTTAAACGTGGGCCGTTATACATACACACGTAAGGATATATACAGTCCAAATTAGGTTTTTACTTACCCTTTTATGTATAGAAGATATGCCGAAAACAATCCAATATGTAAAATATTAGACTGTATACGAGGCGCGTATCGCCGAAGACAGTACCAATAGTTTACATATTGGATCCGTTTGACTTATATCTTACTTAAAAACACACACTTATATAAAAAAATATCCTACAAATTAAATTTGTTAATTTCGTACATTTCCGCGTAGGATTTAATCTAATAATAATAATAATAATAATAATAATAATAATAATAATAAAGACTTTATTTAACGAGAGTACTCATTTAACAAAAGTTAATCTACCATGAGGCCCTCAACATATATACAAACATACTCCGGCCTTTTGACAGCAGTTCAATATTAATCATAATGGACTGCCAGTACAAAGGTATGACGTCACGACATTGTTTTAGGAAACTATAGCTAATAACTAATACGACTTGTTACAGAAAAATGAGACGAATCGTCTAAATATGTATGCATTCGTGTTGGTTACAGAAACATGAGACTAATCGTCTAAATATGTATGCATTCGTACTGGTTACAGAAACATGAGACTAATCGTCTAAATATGTATGCATTCGTACTGGTTACAGAAACATGAGACTAATCGTCTACATATGTATGCATTCGTACTGGTTGCAGAACCATGAGAATAATCGTCTAAATATGTATGCATTCGTACTGGTTACAGAAACATGTGACTAATCGTCTACATATGTATGCATTCGTACTGGTTACAGTACAGTCATGCTAAACGAGAGATCTTCAAAAATGATATTCCAGAAATGGATGAGACATAGCTTAGTGTGGTAATCTTCCTTTTCTCAGCGAAAGAACTACGTCACAAAGGAACTTAAATTACTAATAATAGTAACGCCGTTTCCGCTATAATTACACAGCAAACCATCCACACTGAGTAGGCTGAGGAGGAACTTAGGATCTACTACAATATTATACACCTACGTGTCTATGATAACATGGCTAATCTTTGTTCTTAGACATACATCGGAGGATTGGCGAGGACACGCAAAGGAAGACGAGTATGCAATTGATCAGCTACATGCCGCTACCTAGCGATCAAAATATGTGGTATCAACGTGACTACTAGCTACATACGACAGCATTGACGATGGCACCGTCAATGAAGAAGCTATGAAATACACATACATACGGGCTATTTTCGAGGGCAACCGGATATTGACATACTAGTTCAGAGACGTAGGGATGAATACCAAACAGAAGACCATGTCTGAGTCGGGTTCGATCCTCTGACCGGGAAGTATGTGAGATGGTACGATGATCGCCAGATCGAACAGGTGGGTTTTCGCCGGGTACTCCGGTTTCCTCCCACACGAATGACCACAGTTACGCTTTCATCCGCGCTAACGAGACTGATTAATATAAGTTGTTAGAAATTGCTTCGCAATCATTGTAAAATAAATAAAGTTTAAAAGAGATGTATGTGCATGAATGGAGCTTCTGCGCATTGACCGTGATTACTGCAGTCCAGTTTGCGCTTCAAGCTTCAGACTGAGACAGTTTGCTATTTTGGCCTCACTATTATAACGGTTCTTTAAATCTTATTAGGTACTCGCCGGGCCCACGCCTCTATGAATGAGCGAGCTATGCCCAGATAGTGGACTGACCTATATAAAGTAGAGAACGACCACACACGCAAGCACACACGCACGCACGCACGCACGCAGAGCGCTCACACACACATATATAATGAACTACCAAACACGAGTGGAATTAAATGATATTTTCAAATCAACATGATATTAAACTCGATATTTAAGATGGAATAAGCCAACAGAAACATAGACATCTGGTATATATATATATACCTATAATAGATGAGCTTCCACGTAATGCTGAATACTGTACTTAACATGTAGCGTTTCTTTAATTAATATGGTTTCTATGTCATGGTATATTTCGTGATGGCCTTATTTGTAGCAGCCATGTGTTATGTATGTAAGCTGCCTCGTAAAATAAAGTATTTATTATTATTTATATATTATTATTATTCTACTCATAATCAGCATAGTGTTCATACCAAGTTATGTTTAGCTCGATTGCGAAACAAGTGTTTACAACTTATATTAATCACTATCGAGACCTCATTCCTGATGCAATCCATCGCCACGAGGGAGAGAGAAGAGGCAACGTGGAATTTAAATGCCTTGCATAAGGGCACAATCGCAACGGCTCCAGAGGGACTCGAACTCCGGACCTTTCGCACCTGAAAAGAACGCGCATCCACTGCGCTATCACGACTTCCACAGTGTATGCATTGGCAGAATAATCCACAATGATTGATATTTAGCCTATAATCAAACCTGCCTTAAGCAGCCAACCAAAGGAATCACAGAAAATGGCTGCTTAGCACAGGTGGCTGCTTAGGGTCAAATATATACTAAAACCACATATTGGGAATCTGGAAACTGGCTACTTAATACAGGTTAACTGCTTAATAGAGGTGACCATTAACACAGGTTTGACTGTATATTAGTTGTTAAATGCACTTGCTGTTTTCTATATTTATGAATTCAGTAATAGTGCCGTCTTTTAATTATTTGATATATTGATATTAATGTAATGGACACAATCTAGCACTTGTCTGTTTATGTGTATTTATCGTCGCTACCGGTTGTCCATATGAGCGACGCCTCCTGAAGAGATTTATTATTATATATTTGTTGGAGGATAGTGCAATGATACAGACAGATACCCATCCCAGAGTCTCGTCTGGTTCTTTTACGTGCACGGTGTACAGCCCCGACACGAAACCTCGGTTTAAAGTCCCATCTGAAAGACTGTTAATGTTATTAGGGTCAGACGGGGGATCGAACCTGCGATACCTTGATTACTAGTCCAGTAGCACTTGTCTACGAACATGCCTATATTTATCTAAACACAACAATTACATGTTCAACTCTTAGTGAATTGTGTTTATCAACATTGAATACTAACTTAATTTTGAATTGACGACTCATTTAATTAGATATCCTCGTTAATAACATCAGACTGAAATGAGAATAAAATGCTCGACGTTTAGTAAGCATAGACGGCTGTGTAATTTAAATATATTTAGATTACTTAACTAGATTTCAAATTTGAATGAGATCGTCACGTGTTTATCCTGTTATTTAACAATTACAGACGTGTTCAACTTACTATAAATTGACACGCAGCAATGTTTGAATAAAGAAAACTAGATGTTAATGAACTAGTAATAAAACATACATGCATACCGTTCAAATATCGTCTATGCATGATGAAACAAAATGAACAGTTAAAGTCATACAACTTGCGATTGTTGTCATAGTATAACGTAAACATGTTCAGTTATTTTATAAAACGCATTGCATACTATTATGATCTTATTCTTTTACACTGGCAGACAGAACCACACTCGCACTATCTTCGTTATTTGTATAACTAGTACGTATTCTATCAAAAGTCGTTCAACAAGCTTACTTACATATAATCCTCTGCACGACTACCCAATCAGCATTGTCTTAGTCATTGCTATTCCTAACACAACACTATGTATGCTTTACCTTTGATTTTCTAAAACTATATATCCTACTTATTCACAACAGTACACCGTAACATGACAACTATTCCAATCTGCTTATCTCATGTCAGTTATTCCAAAACGCTCTAACGAATGCGATTTAAATGACACCACATTTCAGTGTGTACTTGTTATCCATTATGCTATTCAACTTGCAGTTAGTGACAACGCCATCATTACCACCGCTGTTTCAATTTCTATTAATAATTTATAGATAATAAATCAAACTACGTTTGTCTAACGAAGTTGTTTGTTTATAAGCCTAGTTCGAATAACTCCCCTAAAACATGTGTGAATATTTCTTGCACACGAGTGAGATTTTACATTGTATTTGTAGCTGAGCACTCTTTCCAAGTCAACTGTTTCTAACTTACTGCATCCCAAGTGCTCGCAGTCGCAATATATCGCAGATCATTTGTGTGGATTTTAGACCGATAGTTCAGTTCTGTCCTTGCCGAATGAATACAATTAATTAAGATGTTGGAACTGTGCTGCCTTATCGCCGACTGCTGATCGATATTTTATTATATATAGTTTCTGTCTTGTGCTGTTGTGTCTTGGTTCCACTTTCGGGGAATTAATAAATTTGGTACACTATATATCGGATTGTTCACTGTCCTTTTGAGAAGTATTTCATGTGAGAAACGGATATAGTCTTGTGGCGATTACTCCATCAGGATCA
Organism: Archivesica marissinica; assembly: GCA_014843695.1. Taxonomy (NCBI): domain Eukaryota; kingdom Metazoa; phylum Mollusca; class Bivalvia; order Venerida; family Vesicomyidae; genus Archivesica; species Archivesica marissinica. Next base: position 12,792,679 of record CM026393.1, read on the forward strand.
TTATCAGGAAAAGACAATATTATTAGATGAAAGCTAATGCCCAATGGCGCAGCGAAACAACGCAGGCAACACTGTGAAGCTTCATGGCGGGACATCGTGATGGCGGCAATATCAAGCGTCTACAAGCGCAGCACTTAGTAGTAATACGATGTGTGTCCGTGGCTTGTAGATGAATGGGCGACTTTGATTTGTCAGTGAACTGTAGTGAATATCAAATGAATATATCAAATACGTTTCTCTCCATTTTGCGCCAACTAGGACTGTATTATCAAATGTTAATTTCATGTAATCCCCATTTCATTTCATCCCATTTACTAATTTGCCATACCTTCCAATTCAGTTCACCACCAATTAGTGCACACATGATGACAAAACTTGTTACAAATTGCCCCACTAATCACAAGTACGCATGCAAGCACCTAGTACCAATCGGGGCTAAATAACTTAAAACAATGCCCGTCATGTCTTAACTAACCGCTCTAAATGCTGACAACTGTATATTGTAACATCCTCATGGAAAGGAATTTACATAAGCTCTCAGCTTGTTTTCCAATCCATTTCAAATATCCTGTGCATTGTATACTGTACATATAACTGAATCAAATATGTTTACATAAGCTCTCAGCTTGTTTTCCAATCCATTTCATATATCGTGTTGTATTTATATACCGTATATTGAATGAACTGAATAAAATATGTTTACATAAGCTCTCAGCTTGTTTTCCAATCCATTTCAGATATCGTGTTGTATTTATATACCGTATATTGAATGAACTGAATAAAATATGTTTACATAAGCTCTCAGCTTGTTTTCCAATCCATTTCAGATATCGTGTTGTATTTATATACCGTATATTGAATGAACTGAATAAAATATGTTTACATAAGCTCTCAGCTTGTTTTCCAATCCATTTCAGATATCGTGTTGTATTTATATACCGTATATTGAATGAACTGAATAAAATATGTTTAAACTAAGTGTTGGTTTAAACATATTTATTCGATAATAATGTACATTACATATACATTGTATACAAAACGAAAATGGATTAAATTAAAAATAAAGTGTTAATGTGTCATAGTGGAAGGTCAGCATATGGGGGTGTTAGCATAGCATTTTTCATTCATTTTCTACGGGATAACACACTTGCTATACTATTGTGGCCATCTGAAATCTCATTCTAGATTCGTCATAGCTTAGTAAGTTTTGTAATACTTTTCTATAATGTCGCCAAAATCTGTACATTTGGTTTAAACATATTTATTCGATAATAATGTACATTACATATACATTGTATACAAAACGAAAATGGATTAAATTAAAAATAAAGTGTTAATGTGTCATAGTGGAAGGTCAGCATATGGGGGTGTTAGCATAGCATTTTTCATTCATTTTCTACGGGATAACACACTTGCTATACTATTGTGGCCATCTGAAATCTCATTCTAGATTCGTCATAGCTTAGTAAGTTTTGTAATACTTTTCTATAATGTCGCCAAAATCTGTACATTTGGTTTAAACATATTTATTCGATAATAATGTACATTACATATACATTGTATACAAAACGAAAATGGATTAAATTAAAAATAAAGTGTTAATGTGTCATAGTGGAAGGTCAGCATATGGGGGTGTTAGCATAGCATTTTTCATTCATTTTCTACGGGATAACACACTTGCTATACTATTGTGGCCATCTGAAATCTCATTCTAGATTCGTCATAGCTTAGTAAGTTTTGTAATACTTTTCTATAATGTCGCCAAAATCTGTACATTTGGTTTAAACATATTTATTCGATAATAATGTACATTACATATACATTGTATACAAAACGAAAATGGATTAAATTAAAAATAAAGTGTTAATGTGTCATAGTGGAAGGTCAGCATATGGGGGTGTTAGCATAGCATTTTTCATTCATTTTCTACGGGATAACACACTTGCTATACTATTGTGGCCATCTGAAATCTCATTCTAGATTCGTCATAGCTTAGTAAGTTTTGTAATACTTTTCTATAATGTCGCCAAAATCTGTACATTTGGTTTAAACATATTTATTC
>CM026393.1:12795740-12840905 GCA_014843695.1 Archivesica marissinica
TCATTCATTTTCTACGGGATAACACACTTGCTATACTATTGTGGCCATCTGAAATCTCATTCTAGATTCGTCATAGCTTAGTAAGTTTTGTAATACTTTTCTATAATGTCGCCAAAATCTGTACATTTGGTTTAAACATATTTATTCGATAATAATGTACATTACATATACATTGTATACAAAACGAAAATGGATTAAATTAAAAATAAAGTGTTAATGTGTCATAGTGGAAGGTCAGCATATGGGGGTGTTAGCATAGCATTTTTCATTCATTTTCTACGGGATAACACACTTGCTATACTATTGTGGCCATCTGAAATCTCATTCTAGATTCGTCATAGCTTAGTAAGTTTTGTAATACTTTTCTATAATGTCGCCAAAATCTGTACATTTGGTTTAAACATATTTATTCGATAATAATGTACATTACATATACATTGTATACAAAACGAAAATGGATTAAATTAAAAATAAAGTGTTAATGTGTCATAGTGGAAGGTCAGCATATGGGGGTGTTAGCATAGCATTTTTCATTCATTTTCTACGGGATAACACACTTGCTATACTATTGTGGCCATCTGAAATCTCATTCTAGATTCGTCATAGCTTAGTAAGTTTTGTAATACTTTTCTATAATGTCGCCAAAATCTGTACATTTGGTTTAAACATATTTATTCGATAATAATGTACATTACATATACATTGTATACAAAACGAAAATGGATTAAATTAAAAATAAAGTGTTAATGTGTCATAGTGGAAGGTCAGCATATGGGGGTGTTAGCATAGCATTTTTCATTCATTTTCTACGGGATAACACACTTGCTATACTATTGTGGCCATCTGAAATCTCATTCTAGATTCGTCATAGCTTAGTAAGTTTTGTAATACTTTTCTATAATGTCGCCAAAATCTGTACATTTGGTTTAAACATATTTATTCGATAATAATGTACATTACATATACATTGTATACAAAACGAAAATGGATTAAATTAAAAATAAAGTGTTAATGTGTCATAGTGGAAGGTCAGCATATGGGGGTGTTAGCATAGCATTTTTCATTCATTTTCTACGGGATAACACACTTGCTATACTATTGTGGCCATCTGAAATCTCATTCTAGATTCGTCATAGCTTAGTAAGTTTTGTAATACTTTTCTATAATGTCGCCAAAATCTGTACATTTGGTTTAAACATATTTATTCGTCATAATATACACACTATACATATACATAATTAACACAAATATATTTGCAATGACTAGTGGATTGAATTGGAAGCTATACTAGCTTATTGAAATTATCTCCATCTGTACATGTGTAAATAGTACGTGTAGTTCATTCGTTTAGCAAAGTATGTATGTGTTGGTTATTTTTGCAAAAATACTAAACTGATTAGTAAACTAGTACAGTGTTATATTATTAATTATAGCATGTTTTGAACTATGGCACGCTGCTCTTGTCAGATATATTTGTCCCATTGTAATTTATTTCATTGAGTAATCACCGACTTGTATAACACATTATTTCGGTGATCAAGCGATGAAATAAAATACTCTTTCTCTAATTCTAATAAGTACATATCTTCTTTTTCATTTAAGTTTACCAACGAATTTGGGCTAATATAGTTTTATCCACTTTTTTTTAATGCCCTACCCGGAGCCTCATTTCGCTACAGGACACAGCCACACAACCACTTGTGTTAGTGTGAACGTTAGCAATAAAAACGTGTAATTTAGTATAAGTTAGCACAATGATCAAAATTGAAAATATCAGCAAAACATTAGAGAATACTAATTTATAATTAACGCAGCCATGAATATGTAGCACAATCAATTGAACGGAAAATGCCACCTTCCACTGTTTCCAAGCAATAGCAGTTAGTTTTCTGTTTCATTGAGTAAACTCAATACTTCATTTGAAAACACTTAAGACATACTTTATGGTATGCTTTCCAATGGAATATAGGAAACAATGTGTGCACTAGAATGTGTTATTTCACATTGTATTTAATCGATCGCATTCCGTCAGTGACGTCATTCATGATGTCATCTAATTGCGATGTTCTACCGTCGTTTGATATCATAACAACAACTTTCCAATATAAAATAAACAAAATAAAAGTGTCGCTTCTTTAAACTTTGGTTCCTGACTAAACATTGAGAATTGCCATATGTACACGTGCTCTGAGCGTCGTACCAAGATTGGTAAGTGTAGGATTGAATTGTATTTCATGCATGCACATTAGCAGCTAAATAACCATTACCACTAATGCATGACGCCATTCATGATAACATTGCTTTCAATGTGCATGACCCATATATAGAGAATATTGGGTTACTGTCTTATACTCAGACGGATCTGTAGTCCAGTATGTTGTAACACACTGGACTGGTAATCCAGGGATCGCAGGTTCGATCCCCCGTCTGACCCTAATAAAATTAATAGTCTTTCAGATGGGACGTTAAACCGAGGTCTCGTGTCGGTGCTGTACACCGTGCACGTAAAAGAACCAGATGAGACTCTGTAATGGGTCTCTATCTGTATCATTGCACTATCCTCCAAATATCTAAATTGACTAATCTCTTCAGGAGGCGTCGCTCATATGGGCAACCGGTAGAGACGATAAATAAACGTAGCAACACACACTGTCTTATAAATTTTAGGCGAGTTGAAGAATCTGTATTTTTCAGGGGAGAATAGCCTAATCAATTAAAATGTATATGACAGTAACCTAATATCCTATTCTATTTACCCTATCTTCTGATAAAAAAAGATGATTTAGAGAAGAAAGATTACCGAATAGTCACGACCTTCTGAAGTTTATCATACCATATGTGAACTTAAATGACGTCATACACGCAGTGTTATGACGTCACGAAAGGTTTAGTAGGCACTGACTAATAACGCAACGTTTCTTAGGCAGGATGTGTTTGACCATTATTATGCAACGAGGTAGGATGACATCGATTATGAAAATAATTTTGAACTAACCCTGTGGTAGCTTCAGTGTATTATAAACGCACGTTGGTACATTCCAATGTCCCATATCAAAATATCTATGTTACAAAAACAAAGCGAAACATACTGTTTGGACAAACAAATGAGACTACAGGTGTATATCCGCTGTATACACTTATCCACCTCTTATTGAAATAATTGTCTTGCCATACTCTAGTGCAATCATGTACATGTATGTCCTAACCATTTTCCGAGGGTACAATATTATAGCTGTGTCATATTATGGCGCTGTTTGCTTGATGGCGTTTGTTATTTTATACCCACCTTCATTAACAAAATATGTTATACATTTCTATAATGGATCCTATTACATGTGATATTGCCATGTTTCACATATTATGTGGGGTTACCATGTTTCACATAGTATGTGATGTTACCATGTTTCACGTATTATGTGGGGTTACCATGTTTCACATAGTATGTGATGTTACCATGTTTCACGTATTATGTTCATCACATACATGTTAAGCACATATCCTTGACTCAAATGCATAGTCCCTATACGGTACTGACGGCCCCGGTCTGCAAATTGTCACATTCAAACCAGAAATGCAATAAAATGTGTAGTGGGTGTAGTGGGTATTGGCACGTCATGCGGTATAGAATCTAGACATACAGTCACATATATCACGACACGATCATATATTTAGTTAGTCAATTCATCTCTGTGTAGGACAATTATAGCCTTAATTTGATATCATTTTGAAAAATAGATCGACATTTGAACGTCTAAAATGTATATCAAACTATGGCAGAGTGCACAATGGACGTTTTATGATTCAACATGCCCACATACCCATCCAGCACCACCCTACCGTAGGTACTCAAATAAATGGTCGGCTAACTACGCCCCCTGACTGTGTCAAGGGCGTTGAACATATGGGGGTGGATCAACATACACATACAATATAGTTGTTCAGATGTATCACTGCAAAGCGAAGTCGTGGTTTACCATGGTGGTGCGGGGACTCAAGCCTTACCGACAATGTCACAGTGGCTAGGTACAGTCCATTACGAACGAAACTGAGAAAATACATCGGGTACTTCCTTGTGTGTGTAACTATATCACAGCAAAAATGTGACAGAACATTGTGATTGGTTCGATACGTAACTCGTAAACTATTATTCGACTAATTAAGCGCTTTTGATTCAATTTATATGTTCACTTTATGTTTATAGAGAATTCTTTACCTCCCCGCTGCACTTCTTTATGATTATTTTGTCACTAGTCTGACCGTAAAACCGCTTCCTTACAAGAGCAATAAATGAAGCAAATATCTACCAATTACTAGTGTACAAGATATCTACCGAGGAACTGGTTCTGGCTCTACCATTGATTTCTTCTTTTATTAGAAACGGTCGTTTTGTTAAAGTCTACGCAGTAATTGAAATGTCTTGTTGCGCGCTCTGACGTATTGATTCTGATTTGACAAGAATATTAAATCGAGCACATGGCGGAAGGATAACTGGTACAGAGGAATTGTTTGAGTAACAATCAACGAAGCCGGAAATCCTTTATCACGTGGACTGTATGTAACGGCTTCACTGTTTGGGCCACCATGATGTTATGCCCGATCATAAGTAGGTTTATATAGAGGTTGGAACATTTGACCTTGGAATGTGAACCCATTTCCATTCATTGCCTATCGCTAAATGGGCATACGGCGGACATCGACTACCATGTAAAGGAAACGAGAATTTCCGCCAACACGAAACATAATATTGAGAATACTAGCATTTACAAACGTTGATCGGATATTAATAGAATTAGTCATTGGGGTTGCGTCTGACCGTCCATGGAGTTGTGTGGGGTCAGTCAACTGTATGTGGAGTGGGGGAAGCGTTTGATACCGATGCATTTGACTAAAGTAAGTTCAGAAAACAACTAAACACTTCTAAAATTATGAGAATTTTAGAAATCAGCCATTTTTGTTAGTCATGACCATCCAAAGTATCATATAGGATCACCACGTGACCACCTTTAACCAATCCAAATGATAACATTTCCTGGAAGGTGCAATGCAATTTGTTAGTCGCCAATGTTGCGTTTCTCTTCGATCAAATTTCTTGAGTTGAATAATATTGTATATTATTATGTAAAGATCAAATACATTTGTATTAAATTTATTCCTAAAACTAATTGGTTTATAAAGAAAGAGTTGCGAAATTAGTTTTTACAACAATACATGCACCCATTCCCGTTGTAATCCTACGCCATAAACGTCATACGCGCCTTAAACTAATTCATAATGCATATAAAGAATATCTGTGCATGGAGGCGAACACTAGCCCACTTCCCCAGAGATTTAGATCAAGTACAACAATATTCCAGATAATGTTAATTAGCTTGTACGAGTGCGTGAACTATTATTACAAATTTCCACATGCTTTGAATCGTTTTCATTTATTTATGGTCGCTGCCGGTTACTAACATAAGCTGGGCGTCGTGAAAAGGTTGAACAATTTAAGTTTTTTGGCGGAAGGGAGAGAGTAACATATTGAACCACATTACATAACATTATCGTACATTTTACACAAAAGCACTGACGCCAGAGTTCGACTTAGAGTAAAATTTGAAATGTTATATTCGTAATTGTATCATGGTATATCAGCGAATCGAATCTACACTCTCTGGAAAACGAGTGCAACGTGTTAGTCACTGGATCACAAATCGGACAAACCCGTTCCTTATTCTAGTCGCATACAATGGAATGAGATGCCCACGTGGTCAAATGGTTACGGTCGTTGAACTGAACTCACTTGATTCTCACAGCTTACGACACGTCGGTGGTTTTACGCGGTGCCCACCAGTGATTGACGGGCAATTCAAACAAGTCCGACCCAAACATATAACCGCATATAGGAATAATACGAATATTTTATTCGGCATAAAACGTTCTACAATATACATAACCTAATAGAATAACATACTAATATAATAGTGAACATGTTCTTAGCAAATAAATATACAGATGGATCTGTAGTACAGTGGTAACACGCTGGACTGGTAATCCAGGGATCACAGATTCGATCCCCTGTCTGACCCTAATAAAATTAACAGTCTTTCAGATGGGACGTTAAACCGAGGTCTCGTGTCAGTGCTTTACACCGTACACGTAAAAGAACCAGAGGAGACTCTGGAATTGGTCTCTGTCTGTATCATGCACTATCCTCCAAACATCTTAATGACTTATCTCTTCAGGAGGCGTCGCTCATATGTGCAACCGGTAGCGACGATAAATAAACGTATAACACACAAATAAATATTAAACACTGATATGTCTTACCCAGATACACCTATATGTACATGTAGTATAATTATATTAGTTTATACAAATTTATTTTAGCTCGATTGCGAAACAAGTTCTTACAACTTATATTAATCACTCTCGAAACCTCATTCCTGGTGGAATTCATCGCCACGAGGAAGAGAGAAGAGACAACGTGGAATATAAATGAATTGTCTAAGGGCACAATCGTAACGACTCCAGAGGGGCTCGAACTCCGGACCTTTCGCACTTGAAGCGAACGCGCTATCACTGCACTATCACGACTTCCACTGTAAATAGTAGTATATATTCACAAACAAATACAATTAATTTAGGTAATATGCTTCCCATTTATAAAATACAGAAATTTTGACAAAGAATAACTATTTTTCTTAGATATGGATGATAAATGATCACGTGTATGTGATGGTGGCCAATGACAGCAATACGTTGCATGTTATTTATTTCTAAGATCACGGTAATGCGGATAAATGGGTAACAAGTGGTATTCATGTTCCGTTTTCTTTCAGACGTTGTTCGCGTGGCGTATTATACCTTCCAGTTTCAATATAGATATTGTGTGAGGATGCTCTGAGTGTAGATAATGCAATAACGTTGTGCTCTTGAAAGTGACATTGCATAACTTTACAGCCTCGGGGAAAACAACAAACTTAGCAATGGTGTCAAATGAGATAATTGGAAAAATGTACAAAGGAAACTTCTCTATTCGTCCATGACCTTACTAGTATTAACATTGTGTTTGTTTGTTTTAGAGTTTAGTTTATACACTTTTATGCTCGATTGCGAAAAAAGTTATTTCAACTTTTATTAATCACTCTCGAGATCTCACTCATGATGGAATCAATCGCCATGAAGGAGAGAGAAGAGGCATGTGGAATTTAAATGCTTTGCCTAAGGGCACAATCGTAACGGCGCCAGTGAGGCTCGAACTCCGGACCTTTCGCACCTGAAGCGAACGCGTATCCACTGCGCTATCACGGATTCCACATAATATTTAGAGTTTAAAGTCGAACCAACGGCTTATGTCATATGGGCACATATTCCCCGCTAGTATGATTCAGCCCCCTTTAGTTGGATGTCTACAATATAATTTAAAAAGACACTACATCAGTGAAAACGCAACATTCTACAGAATGTATTTTCCTATTATAAGGTATCCGAATATTTACCTCAAATGCTGTGTATTTCAACTAATAAACAACCGTCGTATAATAATGCAATGTGTGTATTCTGAATAACACGATTGATGTTACAGATTTACCGTTATATGCCAGCGATGTAATGTCGCTATAAACCAGAGTTCATATTGTCGTACTCATATACGTAAGCGATGCAATGTCTATAATTAATGCGAATGTAAATTATAATGTATTCTAACACGACCCAGCAAATAACATACATACTTGTAGAGTAAAATCTACCTCGGGTTATTCTGTGATATACCTACCTTGAACTATGCTACGCCGCATCGTGTTTTGGCTCTTCCATTTATACAATGCGTGTAAAGTTTTATGAATGAAAGTCCCGTGATGTTTGTAAATACTACCGTGGGAATTCGCGGATGTGAGCTACTAAGTGTTTAGAATCAGATAATCTATTGTCCGTCTTGTTTTTCTGTTAAGTAACGTTTCAGTTACTATTCTGTACATTTTTATTTGACAAAATAAATAAAATTATTGATCAGTTACAACTTTTGTTCATTTATGCACTAGATTGATATTTTCCATACAAAATAACGTCATCACCCCTTACGCTGGAGGACATTTCGAAAGCCAAATGCAACGGAGTAGCACCGCGTTTGAAGAAAATACTCCTTTGATTCTCGTCTAAAATTATTAGAAGTAAGTCGTGTTAGAATCGAAATAATAAGTATCAACCGCGTAATATCGCAGAATAACCCGAGTTTGAAGTTATTATGCGTAGATAGTCTGCGATATATCACGGTTAATACTTACTATTTCTTAATTATATGTATAGTTTATTGTAGATATTTTCAATACTGTATATGACTTTCTCATAGTGACATGTGAATGCTTTTATGTGTATATATATATATATAATTATGTTGTACAGTGATGCACTTATTTAAGTTTCTTCTTCTATGCTTGGCGGAGGAAGATTACTTGTGTAGTATGCTCTGCACTATTATTATTATTATCATACCTAATTTATATATCACTCTTTTCATATAGCAACATACGTTTAAAAGTGCTTTACAATACATATACAAACACAAATAACAGAATTATACAACTATAATCATGATACTACTGTCCGCATGCCAGCTACTTGAACTGCTTCGACACACCATTGGGATTCGAACATACAGCGGTGAGGGGCAGGTTATTTGAGATCAAGCATTTATCACATAACTCTGGTTTTAATCAAGACGACTGTAAACAGAACTCATACATTTTCTTTTTAATACATACATTCTTAAATTTGAAGCATTACACATTTCTTCTGCATATTCTTGTTGGTGATTGTCTATGTTGTGTGTATAAGAGGTATTGAGGTATTTGAAGCATTACACATTTTTTCTGCATATTCTTGTTGGTGATTGTCTATGTTGTGTTATGTTATGTTGGTGATTGTCTATGTTGTATTATGTTATGTTGTGCTATGTTATGTTGGTGATTGTCTACGTTGTGTTATGTTATGTTGGTGATTGTCTATGTTGTGTTATGTTATGTTGTGTTATGTTATGTTGGTGATTGTCTATGTTGTGTTATGTTATGTTGTGTTATGTTATGTTGGTGATTGTCTATGTTGTGTTATGTTGTGTTATGTTATGTTGGTGATTGTCTATGTTGTGTTATGTTATGTTGTGTTATGTTATGTTGGTGATTGTCTATGTTGTGTTATGTTATGTTGTGTTGGTGATTGTCTATGTTGTGTTGTGTTATGTTGGTGATTGTCTATGTTGTGTTATGTTATGTTGGTGATTGTCTATGTTGTGTTGTGTTATGTTGGTGATTGTCTATGTTGTGTTATGTTATGTTGGTGATTGTCTATGTTGTGTGTATAAGAGGTATTGATTTGGATAGTGATGTTGAAATGGGGAAATTAAATAAATAAAAGGTACCATATTAAGGACTCACATGCAACATATATTCATAGCAAACACTGTGTTCAAATCAATCTAGATGTATTGTTTTTGTAGAAGTCGTGATAGCGCAGTGGTAGCGCGTTCACTTCAGGTGCGAAGGGTCCGGAGTTAGATCCCCGCTGGAGTCGTTACGATTGTGCCCTTAGGCAAGGCATGTAAGTTCCACATTGCCTCTTCTCTCTCCCTCATGGCGATGGAGTTCCATCCGAAATGTGGTCTCGAGAGTGATTAATATAAATTGTAAGAACTTGTTTCGCAATTGAGCTAAAATAAATTTGTATGCACTAATCTAGACCACTTTATGTTATTTATTTTGTCTAATTTGTCATTCATTACTGCCACTTCTCTGCTTCTAAAGTTATTCTTAAGTTTAAATATCAAAATGCTCAATGCACGGCGTATAGTTTTCTATATGTCATTCATTGTATGCCAAATTACTTAAGATTATGGCATGTCTGGTTATTTTACCAAACATATATCTTTAAATTTGAACTCAACCCCCATTCATTTTTTAAATTTAAATGATCACCCAGTAGTTTCCAAAAACTGTTGTATATTTTGGCACTCCCAGAAAATATCTTCAATACTTTCAACATTCATATTGCAACAATCGCACAAGTCTGTAGTACTTAATTTTCATTTATATAAATATTTTATTTTTTGTCAGAAATTTATATTGAACACATCTTAGTGTTGTATCCATATATGCAAAGTGTGGAATTCAATGGATAGTTTTCCATACGATATTTTGTTGATGTATAACAGTTGACCATTGTCTTCGTATTTTAATGTTTCCCTATTTGTATTCTCCATTTGAATATTATAAAGACATTGATTTGTGTACTTATGCTTTCCAATGAATATATATAATGTAGAACTATATCAGTTCAATACAATTTTGTTGAAAGCAGTGGAAGAACACATTATATGTATCACTGCTTTGTACTTGTGGTACCCAGCTGTTGCATGATGATATGCTGTCAACGTCTAAACTAAAGAGCTCGTTTATCACCAATGGAACCCGGGTTCGATCCTCGGACTGGGAAGTATTTTAGATGGTGCGGTGGTCGCCAGATCGGAGAGGTGGGTTTTCTCCTGGTACTCCGGTTTCCTCCCACACGAATGACCACATAACTATACGCTTTCATCCATGTGCCAACGAGAGTGATTCATATAAGTTCTTAGAACTTGCTTCGCAATCGTTGTAAAATAAATAAAGTTTAAACTAAACGTCTAAACACGATGCTATAGCGCCATGTATACTAGATGACATAGAAAACGCACACTTTGAATAAGTGTGTTTTTACATGAAAAACAATAACTGTATAAATACATAGTTTTACACATTTTGGAATATTTTAGTTGTTCAGTTTGTGTTTTATAATGCAGATGAGATATGTGTTTGATGGAACCCTTTCGTTTTCATGTAATAATAATCATGTAGGTGTGTGTTTTCTTTGTCCTTTAGGTTGCAGAGTTTTCTATGAATACTCATCCAAACACTTTGTTCAGCCTTACAGAAAAAGAAAATCTTGTAAGAAATGAAACGATCGAATACTATTTCAGTCATGAACATGCAAGGCTATTAGTATCACCTGTGACTAGCGCATCTTTTGAATATAATGCTTTCAATGTTCATTCGGTGAACTATAATTAGATGATTCACTGAAACAAACATTATTATGTTATATTTCGGGTTTTACATCTGCATCAGCACCATTTCGCGCTATATCGCCGGCGGGCAGTTTACTTAACAACACCTGTCCTGGGCAGGCTCCAGCTTTTAACCAGTACTTAACCGTAAGAAACTGCCAACTTGTTCATATAAATGAGACACGGCCTGAACGGGGCTCGAACCCGTGACCATCAGTGATAGGTTACAGTGGTATACAAGTCAGCGACCTTAACCACTCGAGCACGGCGGCGGACTTGAAACAAACATATACCCTCTTATTATTTCACTGATACATGTTTGTACTTAATTTAAACTTTATTTATTTTACAACGATTGAGAAGCAAGTTCTAACAACTTATATTAATCACTCTCGTTGGCGCGGATGAAAGCGTAAATGTTGTCATTCGTGTGAGAGGAAATCGTAGTACCCGGAACAAACCACCTGTCCGATCTGGCGATCACTGTACCATCTCACATACTTCCCGGTCCGAGTATTGAACCCATGTTGCATTGGTAAGAAGCGAGCGTGCTAACCACTGCGCTTATCGGACAGCCATTTATGTACTTCAATGGAATCCATAAAATAAAGTATCAGCATAAACGTTGCATGATCGTCTGTTCTCCGTTCTAAAGCGATAGTGGCTCATCTCAAAATGTCATATTATCTGGTATTGAAAAAGCCATCAAAGTATATAAAATGCAAACAGATCACAGAGTATACACTATGTAATGTCAACGCCGTATCACTCTAATATAATAGTGAATGGTATATGTGGTAGACTGCAGACACTGTTGCTCTCAGTGGGTATGTGTGGAACCAAACATACAATAAAACCAGACAGTGCACACACATACGACAATAAATTTGATAGGTGAAATGTTCCTCACAGTAATATAGTAAAACGCATATGGCTATAACATTGACTGGGTCAGAAAACAATAACGCGGAATGCTTCATCGTAAACCAGATAGAAAACGCAAAGGGATGTGTCTACTACATCTCAATAAGCAGTCGGATATATCCTGATATCGTAGCATTTGCAAGTGACATAATTGAGCCAGATCGAACAAGAGAATCTGCGACAGAAAATGAAATATGTCGAAATAAAGAAATCAGTGTTTAGCATTGAATTTGAAAAAGTTCATTGTCATACAAGGAACCAAACATGTACATGCTTACAATACAGAGTTATGTTTGTTTTTGTTATGTTCTGTTATTAACAGTTGGTTGCACAGCGGTGAGTGGAACATGGTTTGCAATTAGCGGCATTAACCACGCGGTCACGGATTTCGAGGTACTCTAGTAAACCCCTAAAGAACAAATGTGTGTTATTGTAACATAATGGGGTTATATTTTGATTATGTTAATTAATTACCTCCATAATTATTTGTATAGTATGATACATATTCATGAGTACTGGTCTATTTCTAATAATGCTGTATACGGTCTTTATAAAAGACATTTATGCACGGAACTGCACCGACGGTTTATGTTGGCCGAGAAGCAAGTACATTTGGCAGAGAAACAAGTATATTTGGCGTGGACATCCCTTACATGTATGCCTGATCAGCATATTAAAGGTTTCCCCACACATGTGTGCTATTACATCAGAAATTTCTCTATAATATTTAAGCATGAATATTACAGTGTAAAATGTTAACTTGTTATTTTCCGTACAAGCATGTGTTTGCACCAAAACAATATATCCGAATTGATATATTGAGTGACAGTTATATCAAACATGTTTACTGGAACATCTGTAGCTTGACATTTTATTGAATACATGTCCAAGCTTGCTTCTCATTAAAGATGAGATTAAATCTGCGAACTTTCGATCTACAAACTTTGCAAATACATAGCACTTCTTTTGATGGAACAATGGACCTAAACATTTAAAACTGCCTTACCTGTTCGATTGGCAGCGTAATAGTCATCATTACTCTAATGCTTCTCACGTTTTGTAGAATTATCCAATGCTAATTGGTATACATTATCGTTCCATCATCTAAAACATTAAAAAAGAGGATTTACAATATGAAATACATTGGTAATATACGTTTGATCTGCACATATTAATTTACAAGGTCTCACATGTATTGAATATTAAGCGTTACATATCATTCCAGAAATAATTGAAAGTGATATATTAAACAGGGATCGATACATACATACATAATGAATGGCTTTGGAAGTCGAGCTTATTTAGAACAGCCATCGATGGGTAATTAACATATGGGGCTATAATAAGATCCGATGATAACTGTGTGCAACGTGGCCGATATTATAACAGCTTCAAGATTGCGCTTTACCATGATAGATCGGTTTCAATATTCTCGCCACTAATATATATGTCTAATTGTCGATACTTCCCCATAGTGTGTGGTGTCGATTAAGATCACCAATAACAATAAAAGGTTTTGAATGTCGAATTACGGTATCTAGTTAATTCATCGATGGTTTACTGGCTTAGTGAGATATAAATATAGGTGCTGATGACTCTGTGCAACGTGGCCGATGTTGCAGCAGCTTGACGAGTGTGCTTTACTTAGATAACTCGGCTAAGCATTTTATTATCGACAATGATGCTTGGACAACCAAATACCTGTTCTGCATCTAGAACGGTGTAATCATTTACAGAATAGTGTTTGAAATATAAACTGCTGTTTGGTTTTTGAATGGTTTCTGTGTTCACAAACTACAACTACATCTAGAACGGTTTATCATTTAATAGTGTTTGAAATATAAACTGCTGTTTGGTTTTTAAATGGTTTCTGTGTTCACAAACTACAACTGCATCTAGAACGGTTTATCATTTAATAGTGTTTGAAATATAAACTGCTATTTGATTTTTAAATGGTTTCTGTGTTCACAAACTACAACTGTATCTATAACGGTTTATCATTTAATAGTGTTTGAAATATAAACTGCTGGTTTGGTTTTTAAATGGTTTCTGTGTTCACAAACTACAACTACATCTAGAACGGTTTATCATTTAAGTGTTTGAAATATAAACTGATATTTGGTTTTTAAATGGTTTCTGTGTTCACAAACGACAACATTTAGTAATTAAACAGAGAATTTCAATACAACATATTATTTACCGTGGCAATTTCACTGAATAATATATTGCCTATTCTTACATTTGATATCGCTAAAATATGGAGAGTCACACACAACGTGTAAAGAAACATGGCGTATCAGTCCTGCATTACATAGTAGGGATGCAGCCTCTTCATCTTAGTTTCTTTCCGGAACGATGTTGATGGGATATTTTCATCACCAATATCGTACATAGCCTTTATATACCTTTCGTTTGGCAGTTTAGTCACTGTGGTAAAAGGTAGGCAGTGGTATGAGATACTAAGAATATTCATCCTTCACAATACATCGTATTACATTTCGATTTCGACGTAATGCAACAGTATTTACGTGTGGATGTTGGGGAATTACAACAACAACAACAACAACAAAACAACAACAAGACAACAACAACAAAGAAACAACAAAGAAACAACAATATATATATATAGAAAAGAGTCTAATATGAATTACCGTTAATTGCATCTCATATAATTGTCATGTTTTATGTTAATGATCACAAGTATTTATGTATAATTATGTTCTTCTATGTGAATAAAAGGGGCTTTGTCATCGAGAAAAAAGAAAAAAAGATATCGCTCATAACGCTATGTCTATTCCGGCTGACGAAGAGATCATCTCCACAATGCTTGAACTTATCGAACTTCTAGTAATGCAATTCTATTCGTGGTGCTTGGTTCACCATATTATCGTAAATTGCCCGAAGTTGTTGGTGCTAGTGTAGAATTACACGACGATGCTGCAGATGATGCAGTAGCATTGAGAATACTGTGATGATGATTTATGAAGACGTAGTGCAACTGGAGCTTTTGGTGTTACAGTAGAAGACGAGGATACTTATAAACCGGGAGTGGTGGATGCGCAGTAGACAGGTACAGAAGATCGCATACACGAATCAATACACTGAGCTCATTTGCTTGCGTCTGATTTAGTTATTGATGAATATGTTGATGCTAAGTGTTGTGCATCTAGAATTGTCAATTGTCCTAGCAACCCGAAACCCAATTATGTGCGTGAATATAACGCGGAGACCATCAAGCTCTATTTTCCCAAGTCGAACTGCGATACATGGCTGAATCAGGTTCACTGCATTTTAAACACTGTCTGGATAAATGGTACATTTGTATATGTGCATGTTGTATTTGTTAGAATGGCCATTACATGCACAGATATGACACACCATGTCAGTTTTACATTTGATCTTCTTAACTTGTTTTACGCCGTAGCGCCGCGTTTGATCAGGATATATGCTGTGTGCTATTCGGACAGGTGCGTCCGTTCCACTGTCTGAAGAGCAATGAGCATTTATCGTGATCAAACGTTTCTTTCTGGTCTGTCTAATCGGAATCTCTGCTTTTTTTCAAAGTCGTTTTTATGCGCCATTGGCGATGCAGGAGCTAATCAAGTTGTAGTATTGTAGAGGAATTGAGTGACGCATGTCTACATTGATAAGTGAATATACGATGTGGTATGATATGAGTGCAGACTATGAGTATGCATGATTGCGGTGGTTTGTATTTTGCTGTTGTCTATTATCACTATGATGCATTTAACAGCAGTGATCTGGTGGTCGTTAATCATATTCAGAAGCAACGAGGCACTGCGAAGTCCTACCAGTGCAGTACCATTAATACCAGGAACATCTTCTCCGGCTTAAGGCTGGTAATACAGGGATCGCAGGTTCGATCCCCCGACTGACCATAATAAAATTAACAGTCTTTCAGATGGGACTTTAAACCGAGGTATCATGTCGGTGCTGTACGCCGTGCACGTACGAGAATCAGAGGAGTCTCTGGAATTGGTCTCTCTGTGTATCATTGCACTATCCTCCAAACATCTAAAATGACTAATCTATTCTATATCGGCAACCGGTAGCGACGATAAATAAAAGTAAAACACACACCGGCTTAAGGGGTACCACCAATGTCGTGTTATCACTTATTTTAACGTATGTGTTGTTGTAATACGTAAATATATGTGTCGGTGCTATAGTATAATACAAACATATAGTATACTAGAGGACATAGAAAACGCACACCTACATTATATACTAGAGGACATAGAAAACGCACACCTACATTATATACTAGAGGACATAGAAAACGCACACTACATTATATACTAGAGGACATAGAAACGACACTACATTATATACTAGAGGACATAGAAAACGCACACCTACATTATATACTAGAGGACATAGAAACACACCTACATTATACTAGGGACAGAAACGCACACTCATTATCTAGAGGACATAGAAAACGCACACCTACATATATACTAGAGGACATAGAAAACGCACACCTACATTATATACTAGAGGACATAGAAAACGCACACCTACATTATATACTAGAGGACATAGAAAACGCACACCTACATTATATACTAGAGGACATAGAAAACGCACACCTACATTATACACTAGAGGACATAGAAAACGCACACCTACATTATATACTAGAGGACATAGAAAACGCACACCTACATTATATACTAGAGGACATAGAAAACGCACACCTACATTATATGCTCATTAAATGAACACGAAATACGAAGGATTACATCAAAGAGTTATCACATCTTTATTACAAAACACAAACTGAACAACTAAAAATAGTCCCAGATGTTTAAAATTATGTATTTAATATTATTATTATATCGAAGTGTGAGTTTCCTATGTCCTCTCGTATAGTATGTTCCGAATGTACATTGCGTTTGAATGTGTGCTTGTTGTATTAATACATGTATATATAGTCTTGTAAAAAAGTTTAAACTTTATTTATTTTACAACGATTGCGAAACAAGCTTTATCACTTTATGTTAATCACTCTCGTTGGCGCGGATGAAACCGTAAATATGGTCATTCGTGTGGGAGGAAACCGGAGTACCCGGGGAAAACCACCTGTCCGATCTGGCGATCACCGTACCATCTCACATGCGTCCCGGTCCGAGGATCGAACCCGGGTCGCATTGGTGAAAAGTCTTGTAAATATGTGTAAATAATGAAATTAATAAATATATGTATCAAAATGAAAAAAGGTATTTGCTACATTGACTGTGATATAATAATAGTGTTATCTAAGATACAAACATTGATGAGTAAGCTAACTACAAAATAATCAACTTTGTATTCACTTATTAAGCATTTCAAACACTTCAAAGGCATTGATATGTTCCACACTGGGATATTGCCACATAAAACCGCAGATAATCTATGTTAGGAATAGGTGTCTTAAACTCATATTGGTTTTCACATCATTAATTAATAACAAGTTATAGAAGGAATGTCCACGTATGAATAAAAATGCTGTTTTGATCTCTTATATGTGTTTATTTCTACAGAGTAGGAGTTTAAGTTTAAACTATTTATTTTACAACGATTGCGAAGGAAGTTTTAACAACTTATATTAATCACTCTCGTTGGAGCAGATGAAAGCGTATATGTTGTCATTAGTGTGGGAGGAAACCTGAGTACCTGGAGAAAACCCACCTGTCCGATCTGGCGATCACCGTGGGAGAGTAGGAGTTGGGTGTCTGAATGCCAGAGAAGATTGTTTTGATGGGGAGTGGTACTTCATTATTTTCATCTAACATAATATTGCATGTGAATGTTAACAGAGTTATGAAACGTATACTTCATTGGCTTAATATTGATGTATTGTGTTGCTAGCTGTTGTGTGATTGATGCATGGTGTTGTGTGATTGATGTATGTTGTTGTGTGATTGATGTATGTTGTTGTGTGATTGATGTATGGTGTTGTGTGATTGATGTATGATGTTGTGTGATTGATGTGTGTTGTTGTGTGATTGATGTATGTTGTTGTGTGATTGATGTATGTGTTGTTGTTGTTTTGTGTGTGTTGATGATGTGTTGTTGATTGATGTTGTTGTTGTGTGTTGTGTGTGTGTGTGTTGTGTTGTGCATGTTGTTGTGTGATTGATGTATGATGATGTGTGATTGATGTATGTTGTTGTGTGATTGATGCATGGTGTTGTGTGATTGATGTATGGTGTTGTGTGATTGATGCATGGTGCTGTGTGATTGATGTATGTTGTTGTGTGATTGATGTATGTTGTTGTGTGATTGATGTATGATGGTGGGTGATTGATGTATGTTGTTGTGTGATTGATGTATGGTGTTGTGTGATTGATGTATGTTGTTGTGTGATTGATGTATGGTGTTGTGTGATTGATGTATGTTGTGTGATTGATGTATGGTGTTGTGTGATTGATGTATGATGTTGTGTGATTGATGTATGTTGTTGTGTGATTGATGTATGTTGTTGTGTGATTGATGTATGGTGTTGTGTGATTGATGTATGTTGTTGTGTGATTGATGTATGTTGTTGTGTGATTGATGTATGATGTTGTATGATTGATGTGTGTTGTTGTGTGATTGATGTATGATGTTGTATGATTGATGTATGATGTTGTGTGATTGATGTATGATGTTGTATGATTGATGTGTGTTGTTGTGTGATTGATGTATGATGTTGTATGATTGATGTATGTTGTTGTGTGATTGATGTATGTTGTTGTGTGATTGATGTATGATGTTGTGTGATTGATGTATGTTGTTGTGTGATTGATGTATGATGTTGTATGATTGATGTGTGTTGTTGTGTGATTGATGTATGATGTTGTATGATTGATGTATGTTGTTGTGTGATTGATGTATGTTGTTGTGTGATTGATGTATGATGTTGTGTGATTGATGTATGTTGTTGTGTGATTGATGTATGTTGTTGTGTGATTGATGTATGATGTTGTGTGATTGATGTATGTTGTTGTGTGATTGATGTATGGTGTTGTGTGATTGATGTATGTTGTGTGATTGATGTATGTTGTTGTGTGATTGATGTATGTTGTTGTGTGATTGATGTATGGTGTTGTGTGATTGATGTATGTTGTGTGATTGATGCATGTTGTTGTGTGATTGATGTATGGTGTTGTGTGATTGATGTATGTTGTGTGATTGATGCATGGTGTTGTGTGATTGATGTATGTTGTGTGATTGATGTATGGTGTTGTGTGATTGATGTATGTTGTTGTGTGATTGATGTATGGTGTTGTATGATTGATGTATTGTGTTGTGTGATTGATGTATGTTGTTGTGTGATTGATGTATGTTGTTGTGTGATTGATGTATGGTGTTGTATGATTGATGTATGGTGTTGTGTGATTGATGTATGTTGTTGTGTGATTGATGTATGTTGTGTGATTGATGCATGTTGTTGTATGATTGATGTATGGTGTTGTGTGATTGATGTATGTTGTTGTGTGATTGATGTATGGTGTTGTGTGATTGATGTATGTTGTTGTGTGATTGATGTATGGTGTTGTGTGATTGATGTATGTTGTGTGATTGATGCATGTTGTTGTGTGATTGATGTATGTTGTTGTGTGATTGATGTATGATGATGTGTGATTGATGCATGTTGTTGTGTGATTGATGCATGGTGCTGTGTGATTGCTGTATGTTGTTGTGTGATTGATGTATGTTGTTGTGTGATTGATGTATGTTGTTGTGTGATTGATGTATGATGGTGGGTGATTGATGTATGATGTTGTGTGATTGATGTATGGTGTTGTGTGATTGATGCATGGTGCTGTGTGATTGATGTATGTTGTTGTGTGATTGATGTATGGTGTTGTGTGATTGATGTATGTTGTGTGATTGATGCATGTTGGTGTGTGATTGATGTATGTTGTTGTGTGATTGATGTATGTTGTTGTGTGATTGATGTATGATGGTGGGTGATTGATGTATGGTGTTGTGTGATTGATGTATGTTGTTGTGTGATTGATGTATGGTGTTGTGTGATTGATGTATGTTGTTGTGTGATTGATGTATGTTGTTGTGTGATTGATGTATGGTGTTGTGTGATTGATGTATGTTGTGTGATTGATGCATGGTGTTGTGTGATTGATGTGTGTTGTTGTGTGATTGATGTATGTTGTTGTGTGATTGATGTATGTTGTTGTGTGATTGATGTATGATGTTGTGTGATTGATGTATGTTGTTGTGTGATTGATGTATGATGTTGTGTGATTGATGTATGTTGTTGTGTGATTGATGTATGTTGTTGTGTGATTGATGTATGTTGTTGTGTGATTGATGTATGTTGTTGTGTGATTGATGTATGGTGTTGTGTGATTTGTGTATGTTGTTGTGTGATTGATGTATGTTGTTGTATGATTGATGTATGGTGTTGTATGATTGATGTATGGTGTTGTATGATTGATGTATGGTGTTGTGTGATTGATGTATGGTGTTGTGTGATTGATGTATGTTGTGTGATTGATGTATGTTGTTGTGTGATTGATGTATGGTGTTGTATGATTGATGTATGGTGTTGTATGATTGATGTATGGTGTTGTATGATTGATGTATGGTGTTGTGTGATTGATGTATCGTGTTGTGTTGTGAACAGCTTATGTTCAGTCTATAAACATTTAGTTTAGCTCTATTGCGAAACAAGTACTTATCACATCAGTTTAATCGCTCTCGAGACCTCGATCGCCATGAGTAAGAGAAGAGGCAATGTGCATTAAATAAGAGCACACTAGTAACTGATTCAGCCTGGTTCGCACTCCGGGCCTCTCACACCTGAAGCGAACACACTACCCCTGTGCTTTCACGATGTTCGGTAGAAACCGTCCACAAGACACATGGGTAGCCTCGTCACTTTAAATAATTCGCCAGTTTAAGTTGGATTCAAACTAACAGAGATGAGAGACACCTTATTTGAAGTCAACCGCCTCACCTCTCGACCTATAAAGGTTCCTGATCTTGCTGGACATTAAAAATATTGCTCTACACAAAACCTCATCAGTATATGTACCAAGACTATTGCATATTCCACATATCCGGGTAATTAAAACCATCTGACACAGAGACGAAATCGTGATTCCTGGAATTGCATTGGACACAACTAAACGGAATTCAGGGGCGATCACCCTGGCTACACATAACTTTAGTTCAAAGGTTACGGACATAAAGAGAACCATCGTCGATAAAACAGAATCCATCTATTTCGTATATCTGATAATGTCAGGTAACCATTAGAGAGCATGCCGATATTGTCACCACTCTGGTAGATACTGAAACACCTAATCTACCTGCACATTATGATAATCAATTTCAAAATAGTACATGGACTTTTGTGTGTTATTTACATTACGTGTATTTATCGTCGCTACCGAATGCCCATATGAGCGACACCTCCTGCAGAGATTTAGTCATTTTAGATTTGTAGAGGATAGTGCAATGATACAGACAGAGACCCATTCCAGAGTATCCTCCGGTTCGTTTACGTGATTGGTGTACATCACAGACACACACGAGAACTCGGTTTAAAGTCTCATCTGAAAGACTGTTAATGTTATTAATGTCAGAGAGGGGGATCGAACCTGCGATCCCTGGGTTACCAGTCTGCTAGTACATGCAAATGATATCTTAAGTATCGACTTTGATAATAAAATCATAAGCAACATTTATCACATAATCACATGCATCGACGAAGCAAGGAATAAATCAAACGATACTGATGTTGGTCCATATTAGCAGATATTAAAATATTTATCATCATATTCATTGGTTGCATTGACATAATTATGTTTTCAATTAAATATGGTAATCGACCCGATTCATTGAAAGAAGACACTATGGCACTACACAACATCCTAATTAGTATATTCCTAATTAATGAGGTGAAGTGTAGAGCAATGGACCGTGTGTGTTTTACGTTTATTTATCGTCGCTACCGGTTTCCCATATGAGCGACGCCTCCGGAAGAGATTAGTAATTTTAGATTTTGGAGGATAGTGCAATGATACAGACAGAGACCCATTCCAGAGTCTCCTCTGGTTCTTTTACGTGCACGGTGTAAAGCACTGATACGATACCTCGGTTTAACGTCCCATCTGAAAGATTGTTAATTTTATTAGGATCAGACGGGGGATCAAACCTGCGATCCCTGGATTACCAGTGCAGCGTGTTACCACTGGACTACAGATCCGTCTGTGCAATGGACCGGATGATTGACTGCCGACTTGTCTGGTAGCTAGTCTCTAACAATTTGATTGTCCAATTAGCGTAGTTGTTAGCGCGCTCCCTTCTCACCAATGCAACCCGGGTTCTATCTTCGGACCGGGAAGTATGTAAGATGGTACGATGGTCGCCAGACCGGAAAGGTGGGTTTTATCCGGGTACTCCGGTCCCCCCCACATACACACACGAATGACCACATATACGCTTATCCGAGCCAAGTTGGTATAGCTTGCTTAGCAATCATTGTAAAAGAAATAAAGCTTTAAAAAACAAAACAATTGATTACTGAATTATAAAGTGAATTTCTGATGGAATGAAGTATATCCGACTATTTAGTAAAGCTGTAATAGCTCATGGTACAACAGTTATAATGAACTCCCATATTTAAAGCGACACTTCATCATGGAAACGCAAATTTCTGTCTGCAGAATATAATTTGCTATCATGTGAGTGTTAAAGCAACATTACATCGCAAAAAGCAAATAAAATGCATTTTTTTCACGTATAAATGCATTGCTTCCGAATACATTAGAACACTAATATTGAATCAATAAACAATGTTTTTAAGGATTGAAAGTATGATTTCATATACCGGTCATCCATGCTCCTGAATTGACGTGTGTTTGTCGTCGGACTCAATACTAAGCGCTAGATAATGTCGTTTAGAGATACTTTAACTAAGATTAGTATACAAATAAATAGACACAAATGTGAGATATAACGATAAATCTGTACTATAAATCGTGATATTCTGGATACACTAGTTGTATTACGCATGTATATTTACATTATTTTGCTATGTCAATAAACAGCGTATACGACGTTTGTGTATTAGTTGAAATACTCAGTATTTGAAGCAAATATTTGGATAAAAATTATACCATATAATTGGAAAATATATTCTGTAGAAATTTGCGATTTCACTGTATCAGATGTAGTGTCGTTTTAAACATTCATAAATGTCATCCTATTATTTCTGAAGCAAAGTTTCGATAAATAAATCGTTCATTCTTCATTTGCAACATTTTAAAGCAAGATGCATCAAGGCAGTACACAGTGACTAGCGCTACACCATATATCATTCCCCAGAAGGTATGCGGCTCTACTAGGAAACTCTATAATCGGCGAGCGCGAGGTGGCTCGGGTTATATCCAGACGACTTGAAAATTGACAGTGTTGCATTATTACTCGGAATAATGATGATATACAAAATAGGCGAATTATATTTATGGCTAGAAAATCAATGACGGATCTGATGCCAAATGTTGTATGTTGTGAGAAAGGCCATCTTGAAGTGTGAAGTCAGTGAGTATACGCAATTTGTACATGATGGTTAGAGAAGCGTTACGTTGCCGTTATTGGCGTGTTTTACGCTTATTTATCGCCACGAAGAGATTAATCATTTAAGATTGTTGGAGGATAGTGCAATAATACAGATAGGGATCCATTCCAGAGTCTCCTCTGGTTCTTTTACGTGCACTGTGTAAAGCACCGACACGAGACCTCGGTTTAATGTCCCATCTGAAAGACTGTTAATGTTATTAGGATCAGACGGGGGGTCGAACCTGCGATCCCTGGATTACCATTCCAGTGTGTTATCATTGGACTACAGATCCGTCTGTAGTTGCAGTTATGATAAATACACAAGTTTATATATTACTTTTAATATTAATTTCTTAAAATTGGTGTTGGGGTTTAAGCATAGGGTGTAAGCTGAAAGCGATGAAATATGTAACATAGTACATATTGGATCAGTTTGAGGCTTATATCTTACTTAAAACACACACTTATATAACAAGATCCTACTAATTAAAATTGTTAATTTCGTACATATACGCATAATATTGAATATAATACTCTGGCCTTTTGACAGCAGTCCAATATTAATACTACTGGACTGCAAGTACAAAAGTATGACGTCACGACAGTGTATTAAAGTCGGTTTAACTAGTTATGTTATATGGCGACTCTCCAGATGATGACATTGGGAGCCCCATTAGCAGCATTTCAGGCACGGACTGGCTCCCAGTTAGTACCACCCACCGGTCTTCCTCAAGCCAGCTGGACTAGTTTCCTCAGATTAAATAGTTCGACACCCCAAGGTGGACTTAAGCCTACAGTGACGTTGGGCAGGTGATATGAAATAAACGACTCAAAAACAGAAACAAACACAAATAGTTTGCTATGATTACGAAGCACACCAAAGTTGCAATGAATGGTAAAATTTATATTACGGTACGGTTGTCGCCAGATCGGACAGGTGGGTTTTCTCCGGGTACTCCCAGTTTCCTCCCACACGAATGACCACATATACGCTTTCATTCGCGCCAACGAGAGTGATTAATATAAGTTGTTAGAACTTGCTTTGCAATCGTTGTAAAATAAATACAGTTTAAACTAAACCTTATTTTATCGGGAGCGTCTCTCATGTGGGCAACCGGTAGCGACGATAAATAAACGTAAAACACAACATTGTATCGGGCGGAATATCGAATCAAGTTAGAAGAGTTATACGTGGAAAGCAAATAGATAACATGTACGAGACATGTGTACACACATTATTCATGCACAATAATAAAGTTTAGACAGCTACGGTCTAGGTTACAATACCCACTATTCTCTTTATGTCCGTACCATTTCTCATAATACACAATAATAAAATTAATTATTTCTCACGCAGAATCACTCATGTCTCTTGATTCGCAATGATACAAGTTATTATTGCTCATATACAGTGATAAGATCACTCATTTCCCATGATTCACACTAATACATCTTTTTATTCTCATATACAACAACAACACTCATTTCCCATGATTCACACTGATACCATCTATTTATTCTCATATACAATGATACGATCACTCGTCTCTCATCATTCACAATAAAGTAATCACATCTGTTCATGCGTAATTACATTTGACTATTAATGACCTCCTTACTATTGTTTAAATATGATTACTTCTATTTGTAGATTATCAACCACAATCTGACGGATAAGAGTCAATCATAAGTTTCTGATAAGACCAATCATGTCGTTACTACAACAATTCATTAATTGCCAGTGTGATAACCATCCTCAACTGAATATATGGACACATAACGTTCGTCCAATGACGATCATGCTTTGCATTAGTAGGTCGTGGAATATACTTAAAGCAGCATTACATCATATGAAATAAAAGATATTTGGAATATTCAATTTGTACGTATTGGTAGCAATGCTGCTACACATTCTAACATTATACGTTGTATGCCTATGTTCATTTGGTAAACAGTGTTTCGTTGCGATAAAACAAACTCGAAACTGAAAGTAGGACTTTCCGATTCGATCGGTCACGCACTTGTTTACATTCAGAATGCATCGTCCCCATTTATCCCACGTTGTCTTTTTTAATTAATTACTTGATATGTTGATTCATACATCTGTTAGCTAAGTCTTTTAGGGACATTTCTACATCCCCGCGAAGGGTTCGACATTAGAAGAAGATAGATAGATAGTCTTTCATGTACAAACTATATACGTTGTTTTCTACAACCTCTGTTGTTACACGCATGCGCGCTGTGCGTGTTTTAATTTCGTGTGTTGATAAACAAATTCGCGTATACGATGGTTTCAATTTATTGGAATTTTATCGTTTCTGAGCGACTATTTCGATTTTTGTAAACACACACACATTAGTATTTATAGTTTACCCAAAACATCCTTTATTACAATGTAATGCTGCTTTAAGCTGAACATTAGGAAGAAGAAGAATGCTTTAATAACTTAAACTGTACAGTGTTTCGTTATATACAAACATACAATGCTACATTCTATAACAATGACAATGATGCGACGGTGAATGATGATGAAATTATGGATTTATACATACAAATTTAACATTGAACGATGAGGGTAATGCTTTCAAAAACAAACACGTCTATGTACATGATTACGTAATTGTATTGCGTAATGAAAGCGCCTCATGGATAAATTTACTAATATTTAGTAATTCGTTGTAATTTGTGCATTGGAACAGCAAAATCAGTTTATGCATACTCGGACGGATTCTATACAATCGTTTGATTTTTTTTTTGTCTTAATGCAGTAAACACAGAATATTTAAACATGAAGTGAAATTCGTCTTCGATATCATTGTTATTGCATAATAAACATAGGCGTTCATTTTGTTCAATACTATCTATCTATCTTCCGTTAATGTCGAACCCCTCGTGGGGATTTAGACATGTTGTGCGTCAAAAATACAATTTCTACCATAGCGGCCTGTTTCTATTCTTAGATTAGGCTTCGTGCTAGTATCACTATTTATTAGAATGTAATCACTTCACAATGAGTAGAAAACGTTAAGACTCCAAGTATTATAATAGAACATATTTTATTTTGTCGCCATTATGAATCCAAAGGTGAAAAATATACATAGTTATAGAAAACTATGTCTATTTATGAAAGAAAATGTAGAGCATTTTAAGTAATGCACTATCAAAATCATATTTATTTTTGAACACTTTAAAAACAGCTTACTCTCCGGATGGGAAAATAAATTTCAACACAACAACAACCTCGTATTTATTTATAATTATATATATGCATGTATATGTTTTCTTTTTATTTGTCACCCATATTATCATGCACACATGAACTGAGTTAATAATATTATTGTATTATATTGCCAAGAAGATTTGTTTGTTTGTATTTGTGATTTAATTCTCACTAACAGTGTAGGTCATATGGTATTTATGAATAGTTTATATTTATTTATTTATGTCTCATCAATGTATAACAATAACAGAACAACATTAAAATAATACATGGTATAGTACATTTTCACTCATTAATGAGTTTCAAGAGACGGTATTTATCAAAGTATAAAACACATCAAATTATGCAGTTGTAATAATATAGTATGATATAACACATGTATATACATACATGTATTTGTAAACAACACATGATAACTCTGAATAGCCTACGCTAATCTAGCCTAAAATAAGCTTACAATATAAATGATATCATAAAATGCTGATGATTCTATGAGAGCACTATTGCGCATATTAATGTTTTTTTGAAAAAGTAAATATCAACTCTGATCAGATCAGAATTGAACTGATTAGCATAGACTATTCAGCTGGTATTAAAAATACATTGGATTATAAAGAAAAATTGAAGCATTATGTTGAAAGGTAAATATAACGTCTTTGTAGAATATTAAAACAGGTTTTGGCACTTAATCTCATAATTTCTGCGTTGGAAAATAAAAATATTAGCTTATCATTTGGAGAAAGAGCAGCAAAGTAAATGTTCATCTGTGTTGCTTTCTTAAATAGGATTTGTCTTAAATCTTTATACAGCATACATTCAAAAATCACATGGGCCTCAGTTTCAATACAATTGTCACAAAAGGGACATATACGATTTTCTAATGACAACTTTTCATATCTACCTGTCTCTAGTCTCAATGGTGCTACACCACATATGTTATATATATTAATGTATATGTGTTCTATTAATTGTCACTCATATCATGTAGACATGAACTGAGTTAATACCATTATTATATTGTATATGACGACTAAGCAGCTATCATTGTTGGAAGAGGACCTAGGGTGCCCATACGAGCAGTATTCCAGACACGGATGGGCACTCGGCTAAATCACACGACCTCCAACAAGCCAGCTGCCTTACATGAACGTATTCGACAACCAATTGCGATTCGAAGGAACATCAGTAATGTACACGTGGTTTGAAGTCAACGGCCTTAACAACTCCACGGTAGACCTTTACCGTAAGAAGATATTTATTCACGAGTTAACAAATCATGAATGCCATTAGCACCAACTCAAGCGGAAGCCCACATAGAACACAATTATATTATAAATATATTTGCAAGCGTTCACTTCAATCTGAGTTGGTGACCTAGTTTTATGTCGCCTACGTTATACGACATACACATAAGGCACGTAATGTTCGTTTGCGTCTCTCTGTTTAACCTGGCTTGTATTGTGGATTTTGTTCTCCTTTCCGTTAAACCTATTACTCTCCCAAGCCTTCGTTAGTTCAAATACCCATTCAAAGCAAATACAGGCAATTACTGTTTGAGTTATGTCCATTTGAATATACTCAAGAGTTTTCAAATGCAATCCTGACACGGTATGCAGTTTTCTCTACAAATAACGCTAACATATTTATCCCAGCGCCATAGAATTGTTTATGTCGTGACTTCATCACCATGATCAGAACAATTACTCGTATTGTAGCTTTAAAAGTTATGGGATGACATTATAAAATGTTCTGAGATAGAGACTACATCTGTGGATTCTTTCTGCAGTGCGTCAATTGTTAACGTTTTAGCGATAGCTCGATAGCTTTTCAACCAGATCGGCTCGACATCCCAGACGACTGTGGTATCAAAAGCAAATTAACGGTCCTTAATTTGGTATTAGGCTTGGGCCTTAGGGAGCTGGTTTTATAATATTTGTGAAACCGTTCACTTGCATTAGAATAACTGTTAGTTATTTGAACATTTGCGTATTGACGACAGCTACGTCTAAAACACTTATACTTTTTCGCAATTACGACACTGACATGCTATTAAGCATGACTTCAAGTATGAATGCTCTATAAATCTTTAGTATATGCAAAGCATATTTAGCTCGATTGCGTAACAAGTTCTTACAACTAATATTGATCACTCTGGATACCTCATTCCTGATGAAATCCATCGCGACGAGGGAGAGAGAAGAGGCATCGTGGATTTTAAATTCCGTACATACTCGTAACGGCTTCAGCGGGGTTCAAACTCCGGGCCTTTCGCACTTGAATTGAACGCACTACAAATGCGCTATCATGACTTCCGCTTAATATGGAATTATGCTTGGTCCTTAGGAAACTGATTTTTTCAATATTTGTGAAATCTTTCAGTTCCATTGCTGTTAGATATTTGAACATCTACGTGTGGACAACGGCTACGTCTGTAATATGTCAGTTCCATTGCTGTTAGATATTTGAACATCTGCGTATGGACAACGGCTACATCTGTAATATTTCAGTTCCATTGCTGTTAGATATTTGAACATCTGCGTATGGACAACGGCTACGTCTGTAATATTTCAGTTCCATTGCTGTTAGATATTTGAACATCTGCGTGTGGACAACGGCTACGTCTGTAATATTTCAGTTCCATTGTTGTTAGATATTTGAACATCTGCGTATGGACAACGGCTACGTCTGTAACATTTCAGTTCCATTGCTGTTAGATGTTTGAACATCTGCGTGTGGACAACGGCTACGTCTGTAATATTTCAGTTCCATTGTTGTTAGATATTTGAACATCTGCGTGTGGACAACGGCTACGTCTGTAATATTTCAGTTCCATTGTTGTTAGATATTTGAACATCTGCGTATGGACAACGGCTACGTCTGTAACATTTCAGTTCCATTGCTGTTAGATATTTGAACATCTGCGTGTGGACAACGGCTATGTCTGTAACATTTCAGTTCCATAGCTGTTAGATATTTGAACATATGCGTGTGGACAACGGCTATGTCTGTAACATTTCAGTTCCATTGCTGTTAGATATTTGAACATCTGCGTATGGACAACGACTACGTCTGAAACATTTAATCTCTTTAGCAATGATGACACTAACACTAAGTATTGCTCTATTATATGTATAGTAAATCTTTAATATCGTAATAATTGTTTTATATCTTAATATATTGCTTAGTTCACAAAATGTGTCCTGTCATGCGACCATGGTTCCCTCCATGCGACCGTGGTTCCATCCATGCGACCATGGTTCCCTCCATGCGACCATGGTTCACTCCATGCGACCATGGTTCCCTCCATGCGACCATGGTTCCCTCCATGCGACCATGGTTCCCTCCATGCGACCATGGTTCACTCAAGAGTTGAAGGATCTCACATCCGCGTTAAATACATGTTTATATTGGAATTTAAAACAACATGCTTGCTCTGCTACCTGATATGGACAGAACTACATCAAACGAACAGAGCACTACCCGCTGCACTCACATACAACAATACACGAACTTCTGATATGAACGCAAATGATGTCAGGGATTTCTAGCTCATACAACAATTGTTGTTTACAGATTACCAATAGCTCCGCCCAAATGACTGAAAGACTAAAAGGATTACCGGTAAAATGATATAGTTCTTTTGAACTATTAATTTGTTAACGAGCGTCGTATATGATGTTTGTTTAGTATTTGAAATACTCGTAGTTTCTCTGGCAAATATTTGGGGGGAAATTATATAATATAATAGGAAATTACATTCTGTAGATGCACTTAAGCTAGACTGTATGAATTCTAAAATACATGTACCATACACTGATGCTAGACAATCGATTCTTTCTTACATTACTTCAAAATGGCAAACAACTTGGAATAACATACAATTCAATAAACTACAATTAATTAAACCACACTTTGGTTTAAACAGTATTTCTTCCAATAAATGTACATGTATAATACAAAAAATGTTACAAATTACATACATTGAGAAAGGCTTGGATTGGAACACAAGTGTTCAGAAAACTTATATTAATTCCTATCCAAAAACAAAACATTGGTAAATCATCTTCTGTCTATCACTCCAATCATAGAGAGGAAACAGTAATGTCACGGCTGATACATGGACATACACCTAATATGTGTATGATTCTATATGTAGCGCGGGGTCCCGCAACACCGTATACATTGGTACGATCTGACTTTAATACCTAAACGGATGCATCTTTCAATGCATACAATTAGTTTCTGTTCGATATTCATGTATCGTGCAATAAGTAATGTGTTGGTTGTAAGTTAGTTAGTGCGTGTTACGTGTCCTATAATTTAGCTGATTATGTACTAGTACCTGTCCTATAATTTAGCTGATTATGTACTAGTACGTGTCCTATAATTTAGCTGATTATGTACTAGTACGTGTCCTATAATTTAGCTGATTATGTACTAGTACGTGTCCTATAATTTAGCTGATTATGTACTATGTACAAGTCTGATAATAAAATGGTGTTCCTATATATCATGCTTTCAAACTTAGAGAGCACAAATAAGGTAATATATATTACTATGAAGTTTCATCCCATGCAGCATTATTTGATTATGATTGGTATATAAGTTCTTCCTTGCAAATGCTGGTTATACTTGCGAATTTATATTTCACCATATTGATTGATGCTTAAGGCTATAAACATGCACATGTTTCATGCAAATAAACTTTATGTTATGTTATGTTAATTTAGCACGTGGATCAGTATGTATCACCTGAATGGATTTGGTTGCAAAAGTACACACAATATAGACGAACAGTATATGAAGACGGTATTTGCTACAGACACATTGCATAGTCCTAATTTAATGCCATCATTTATTTCTTGGTATATATTTATAATGTATTAGCTTAAACTTTATCTAGTTTACAACGATTGCGAAACAAATTTTAACAACTTATATTAATCACTCTCGTTGGCGCGGATGAAGGCGTAAATGTGGTAATTCGTGTGGGAGGATATCGGAGTACCCGGAGAAAATCCACCTGTCCGATCTGGCGACAACTGTACCATCTGACATACTTCCCGTTCCGAGGATCGAACACGGGTTGCATTGGTGAGAAGCGAGTGTTCTAACCACTGCGCTAACCGGACAGCCTAAATGCATAATGTATTGCATTGCAGTGGCGTTTTGTGTAGAAAATAGGAAAACATTTACGCAATATCTAAGTCTAAGTATAAGCCTATAGTCATTGTGAATACAATCAGCCTCATTTGGTGCTAGACATTTATACATTTAAAAAGTGTCGGGATTAGGACAAAGTATATACAAAAGCTGCTTTCCCTAATACAGCCATCTATTTGCTCCCAGTACAATCTGTCAATAATACCATGTAAGCTTTCGATTAGGGCCCAAGGCAGTTACTTTTTCACCCATAAAGGAAATGTTTGCTAAGTGCGTTTATCTGTATAGTTTCTCTAATATTGTCAATTTCTTTGGTTACGTTTCTGGTTAGCTAAGAACGTGGTGTGGTATATTAGATACATCTTTGAAGTATGTCGTGTGATGTCTTTTAACGACATATGTACAGCTGGTCGTGATATGTCCTTTGACATAAACTAGGTCACGTTTTGTATTTTAGTAGCATCTAAGCAGTATGTCCTATGATGCCCTTTAGCAACTCTTGTAATATACCATGTGATGTATTTTAAACACATCTTTAAACTACGACGAGTATATCATTCGATGTCCTTTAATAACACATGTAAATTATGAATACTATATTTTAGGAGCATCTGTAATGTATGTCATATGCTATATTTTACCAACATCTGCAATGTATGTCGTGTGGTGTATTTCAGCATCATCTGTAATGTATGTCGTGTGATGTATCTCAGCAGCATCTGCAATGTATGTCGTGTGATGTGTTTTAGCAGCATCTGTAATGTATGTCGTGTGATGTATTTCAGCAGCATCTGTAATGTATGTCGTGTGAATGATGTATTTCAGCAGCATCTGTAATGTATGTCGTGTGATGTGTATTTCAGCAGCATCTGTAATGTATGTCGTGTGATGTATTTTAGCAGCATCTGTAATGTATGTCGTGTGATGTATTTTAGCAGCATCTGTAATGTATGATGTGTGAATGATGTATTTCAGCAGCATCTGTAATGTATGTCGTGTGAATGATGTATTTCAGCAGCATCTGTAATGTATGTCGTGTGATGTGTTTTAGCAGCATCTGCAATGTAATGTCGTGTGATGTATTCAAGTAGCACGTGTAAAGTATTCCATGTGAAGTATTTTACCAAAGTCTGTAGTGTACCGTGTGATATATTTTAACACTATCCGTAAATACCAATATATAGTTCTGCTGAAGTTCATTATGGATTCACATTCAGAGTGAAAATCAATGTCAAACTTCAATAATTAATCTAGTTCTGAATTAAACTACTCCGTGTCGACAATTACCGCTATCTTCCCAGTGGAAACATTTCCTCTGATGCTAAATTACTTCATATGTATCTTTTTGCATGCTTTTGAAAGACAACCAGCTAACGGATAAATAATTAAGGTTTTTATTCAATATCACGCAATATGTTGGAATGTGCAATCTACCGACGGGCCGGAGATTAAATTGTCCTTTCTCTTCACTTCATTTACCTCTTTCTGTCCAACAATTGCGTTGATTCCTCTGGGGAGGGACACAGGGCTGACGTCCTGCACCGTGCTCTCATGATTTGCAGGCTTTGCTGTTTAATTATCGTGGAGAAAATGAAATTCATGTCCGACAACAACTAGACATACGTGCCCGTGAATTGAATGAAGACGTTAAGGAATCGGTACAAATCAAATAGGTTGTTCAAAGTACATCTAATGCGAGCAGTTTCAATGTAGTAATAATTAATACTGGGAAAGTCTGAGCAAAGGCCTTATTTTACTTACCAATACATGTATCCATATTTGCAATACTAGGAACTACTCTCATTTGTTCGGACACAGTTAAGATAATTCTGATTTGATCATTTTTTTTCTCAGAATTAATTCACTCATTTCCAGATTTCGAGCAAAAGAGGAAAGTAATATTTTGCTACAGTCACGTATTAATGAGCATAATTATAATCTCACATCTTAGTGAGCAAAAAACAGTCACGTATTAGTGAGCATATACAGTCACGTATCAGTGAACACATACAGTCACGTATTAGTGAGCATATACAGTCACGTATTATTAAACATATATAGTCACGTATTTGTGATCATATACAGTCATGTATTCGTGAGCATATACAGTCACGTATTATTGAACATATACAGTCACGTATTAGTGATCATATACAGTCACGTATTATTGAGCATATACAGTCACGTATTATTGAGCATATACAGTCACGTATTATTGAACATATACAGTCACGTATTAGTGATCATATACAGTCACGTATTATTGAACATATACAGTCACGTATTAGTGATCATATACAGTCACGTATTATTGAACATATACAGTCACGTATTAGTGATCATATACAGTCACGTATTAGTGGACATATACAGTCACGTATTATTGAACATATACAGTCACGTATTGGTGAACATATACAGTCACGTATTAGTGATCATGTACAGTCACGTATTAGTGAACACTACATTCACGTATTAGTGATCATATCCAGTCACGTATTATTGAACATGTACAGTCACGTATTAGTGAACATGTACAGTCACATATTAGTGAGCAAATATAGTCACGTATTAGTGAACATGTACAGTCACATATTAGTGAGCAAATATAGTCACGACGTATTAGTGAACGTATGCACTACGGCTATGTGTAAATTGAGGAATTCTCAGAGCACTATAAGTATATAGTTCTTTTTAGATTAGTAAAAATGTAATACAGTTGTGGTGATTGCGCAGTGCATGCGCGTTCGCTTCAGGTGCGAAAGGTCCGGAGTTCGAACCCCGCTGGAGCCGTTACGAGTGTGCCCTTATGCAAGGCATTTAAATTCCATGGTGCCTCTTCTCTCTCCCTCGTGGCGATGGATTCCATCAGGAATGAGGTCTCGAGAGTGATTAATATAAGTTATAAGAACTTGTTTCGCAATCGAGCTGAAATAAAGTGCAGTGTTAAGGGGGCAGTAATAATTATTTTCGGGCTTGTGGGCTCAGCCATTTTTATGGCCTCAATTGTGAAGACATTTTCATAACATTATGCTCGATTAAGTAGTAAGTATATAAAATGACTGTGTGTGTGTATTTTACGTTTTATTTATTGGATGTTCATATGAGCATCACCTCCAGCTCGTTTACTTACA
This sequence comes from Archivesica marissinica, assembly GCA_014843695.1. Taxonomy (NCBI): domain Eukaryota; kingdom Metazoa; phylum Mollusca; class Bivalvia; order Venerida; family Vesicomyidae; genus Archivesica; species Archivesica marissinica. The sequence continues at coordinate 12,830,836 of CM026393.1, forward strand.
CAGTGTACAACACCGACAAGAGACCGCGAATTAAAGTCCCATCTGAAAGACTGTTAATTGTATTATGGTCAGATTGGTGATCGAACCTGCGCTCCATGGATTCACAGTCCAATGTGTTAACCACGGAAGTACTCATCATTCTGTATCAAATGACAACTGACGTACTGTGGAAGAGGTCATCCTAGTAGTGTTGTTCTTATCGAGAATATGTGAATACTATGATATTTCCGAGTTCCGTAAAATCAACACACTAGTCAGAGTCAGAGAATAACTGCCATTGCTTAAGCTAGGCAAGTGTACCGGCTTATCAATGACACTTGACTGTCACAACGGCAAACTTAACAAAGGTCAAAATATCACTTTACAAACCGCTAACGTACTGGAATTGTTGACATTTTAAATGAACGAATACTTTAAGGCGACACATCCCGTACATCTTAGTTACTGAATACAAACTTGCTTTTGCGAAAACATTCCCAAGCAATGGAAAACGGGACTCGTCACTGATTCACTAATGCAAAGTAAGTTGTAAATGTAAACCAAATCCAATCACCAACCGTACAATCACTCTTCATCTCTACTTCAAAAACAAGCGTAAAGGTCAGTACCCAGCGCGTTAATAATTTCTTGAACATTGGTCCCCAGACAATCTGGAATGATCAGCACCATGGCACTCAGAAGGGCATTAGATGCATTGCAGCCTTAGTAACTGATTTATCGACAAATTGAGCGTCAATCAGACGTGTTTGTTGTGTTTCTAAATATACGAGATGTATATTGTGTCACGAGGGACTACATCATAAACTGGGGAACTTTGGAATCACAGATAAACGCATGCGATTGCTTGCGTAATGCCACTCTGGAATAGTATAGTCCCATACCAAGTTATGATACGCAACCCTCTCAAAGTCTACCAGGTGGTATGTTTATGTCAGACCGGCGTGATGCATACTACCACTGCGCTTTCAAAGTAAAGTAATAACGGTTGTAAACAAACATTCGATACACTATTGCATTATAGGTAAGTCAGGTATAACCTTCGTGATATATTTCTACGCATAAGAACTTCAAACTCGGGTTATTCTGCGATATATCACGGTTGATACTTATTAGTTCGATTCTAACACGACTTACTTCTAATAATTTTAGACGAGAATCAAAGGAGTATTTTCTTCAAACTCCGTGCTACTCCGCTGCATTTGGCTTTCGAAATTTCCTCCCGCGTAAGGGGTGATGACGTTATTTTTTATGGAATATATCAATCTAGTGCATAAATGAACAAAAGTTGTAACTGATCAATAAGTTTATTTATTTTGTCAAATAAAACTGTACAGAATAGTAACTGAAACGTTACTTAACAGAAAAACAAGACGGACAAGAGATTATCTGATTCTAAAAATAGCTCACTTCCGTGAATTCCCACGGAAGTATTTACAAACATCACGTGACTTTCATTCCTAAAACTTTACACGCATTGTATAAATGGAATAGCCAAAACACGGTGCGCGCGCAGCATAGTTCAAGGTAGGTATATCGCAGAATAACCCGAGGTAGATTTTACTCTACAAGTATGTATGTTATTAGCTGGGTCATGTTAGAATAAACAATAACTCAGAGTACCTGTAAGCTATCGTATATTGCCTTACCTATATAGTAGTGTAATATTTCAACGGTATTATTACTTTATTTTGAAAGCACAGTACCCGTAAGCTATCGTATATTGCCTTACCTATACAGTAGTGTAATATTCCAACGGTATTATTACTTTACTTTGAAAGCACAGTACTACTACTACTACTACTACTAATAATAATAATAAATTTAACATTAATGAGATAACTCATTTGAACAATTAATTCAATCGAGATAGAACATGAAATAACACACTGCGACATATAAACATTGACCAATAATACTGACATGTGAAATGAGATTTAAGCTGCAAGAACTAATACTTATGATGTCAAACAATTCACGACGAGCTACCAGAGATGGGACACTATCTCGATTACCACGACGACCATATATGGGGCAAGATACTGACTCCTCCCACATAAAATCGCTCTATTGTAAAGCATTCTCGTCTATGGTTGACATTGTTTATCGCTATTTCATAATATTGCGATATAAAATATACGTACTGAAGTCATGTACTATGGCATTTCCTAAGTGAATTAGACGAGATTCATTCAAGAAAAATGTTTGTCTTTCTGATATATATATTGGTCAATAAAATAATGTTTGGAGCTCTGACACGCAGGAATTAATCACATGCCTTATGCCTAAGTGGTTAATTCCGGCGCTCAGAACGACGCAACACGTTTTATTCGACTATATATAATGCAATTACAAATATGATTTCGCTTCTGACTTGACACAACTAGATATAAAGCCCAACGTCACACTGAACAATGTTATTATTGCAGATTTAAGTATGAGTTATGTCTGCTGTGGCTAATATACGGACAGAACGCCAAGCCATATATACAATGCTAAGTTTGTCATAGAACATGTATCTAACATCAAGCAGCGTGGAATAGGATAGTACACCAATATGAACAACCGTTTTACTGAACCTTGCAAACAAACATGAACAGCTCTTTCTATTTGCATTTGCCAATGATTGTGGCTGTCCGATTAGCGCAGTGGTTGCCGCGTTCGCTTCTCACCAATGCGACCCGGGTTCGATCCTCGAACCGGGAAGTATGTGAGATGGCACGATGGTCGCCAGATCGGACAGATGGGTTTTCTCCGGGTACTCCGGTTTCCTCCCACACGAATGACCACATATACGCTTTCATTCGAGCTAACGAGACTGATTAATATAAGTTGTTCAAACTTGCTTCGCAATCATTGTAAAATAAATAAAGTTTAAAAAAAAATATTATTACACCGCCATTGTTCCCGAAGTCGCACATTCACGAGAAACTATATAAGGATCTGAGTAACTGCTAACGGATCTGTAGTCCAGTGGTCAACACATTGGACTTGTAATGCAGGGATCGCAGGTTCGATCCCCAGTCTGACCCTAATAAAATTAACAGTCTTTCAGATGGGACTCTAAACCGAGGTCTAGAGTCGGTGCTTTACATCGTGCACGTAACAGAACCAGAGGAGACTCTGACATGGATCTCTGTCTGTAGCACTTAATCCACTAACATTCTAAAATGACTAATCTCTTCAGGAGGCGTCGCTCATACGGGCAACCGGTAACGACGATAAACGTAAACACACAATTAACGGCTCCGAACTTAGTGGCAGAGCAAATACAGGAGCATCCATGTTAAGCTGTATAAAACACATAACATCCAAACGACACATGGCTTGACATAAAATGATGGGTAGATAATAAAATGTGCATTCATATTTCGGATTACTCACTCAGTCTATGTTACTTGCTTGTCTGTACTTTATTGTCTCAAGGAGATAGTTAATGCAACAGTTCCAATAGTTCTTTAATCTACACGCATGCGTCGCTTTCCCAGAATATTAATCTACATTTCACTTATGTTAATATTTAGTAAATATCTACGAAATTCTTCTCCAATCTATTTTTAGTTTAGTTTATACAAATTTAGTTTAGCTCGATTGCGACACAAGTTCTTAGAACTTATATTAATCACTCCCGATACCTCATTACTGATGGAATCCATCGCTACGAGGAAGAGAGAAGAGGCATGTGGAATTTAAATGCCTTGCCTAAGGGCACACTCGTAACGGCACCAGCTGGGCCTTTCGCACCTGAAGCGAGCGAGCTATCACTGCGCTATCACGACTTCCAACCTATTCTTGAATATCGTCAATAAATTCCAGGACGAAGCTGTTATCTAGCTAGAAAAGTTGTAAACATTATACGAGTACATGACTGTGATTACAACATTCTCAAACTCGTTGAAATAGTATTATTGTTAGTGGTGTGTCCCATAATATTGAAATTCTATATGGCCAATGTTTTTGCATACATACATGTAGTTTTTGTAGAAATTGGATACAATCCCTATCATAACTTGTCCGTTGTCATTTAGTGAATGCGTGTTCATTCGTCTACATAAATCTGATTTCCAAGCATAGCTATCTGGAACTTGTTTATCCCACAAGAAAGTCTACAGTACATTCATTTGCTTAGCGTATATTTCCTTAAACCTAGTATAATTGTGTCTGGTGTGAAGCCCCGCCCGTTGCTAGTGCTTCCTATAATGACCTCGAAGTTACATCTGCATAACGGCTGAACTCTCTGAGCTGCATTGACATTTGGCGATGCTTTAGATAAAGCATACACTTTATTTAGTTTACATCGATTGTGAAACAAGCTGTAGCAACTTATATTAATCACTCTCGTTGCCGCGGATGACATCCTATGTGTGGTCATTCGTATGAGAGGAAACCGGAGTAACCGGAGAAAACCCACCTGTCCGATATGGCGACCACCGTATCATCTCACATACCTTCCGGTCAGAGGATCGAACCCGGGTTGCATTGGAGAAGCGAGAGTGCTAACCACTGAGCTAATCGGATTATATGCTTTTTATCGAAATATTAGTTTATCTATTCCGAATGTAATTATTGGCAGATTCAGCATAGTTTCTGTCATATCTGATCCGGAACGCATAACATTACCTTCAAAAATGTTGACCATAAATTGTTGGAACTTGTTAATTCATACCCAGAATATCAAATGTGTGGACATGTTTAAATCAAAATATAGCATATACCAATTTAATGTTGTAGTACAAGTTAGCAGCCGTTAATTGATTAAATATTCTCAGAGAGCAATCCCGCATCTGCCTCTGAATTGAAAGATGAATTGAAAGATTTTCCACAGCGTTAACTGGCTTCATCAATTGTTGTTACACAGTTCCTATCGTTGCTTAGAGTAACACTCCAAGTGATTTATGGTAAAGCGTGTTGACCTGTTTCAACATCGTATGATTATCCGGTCTTGCTTTGTGGGGAAGGTAATGGCAACACTCTTATCAGTGACATATTGGAACTCCCATTCATGAGTGAATCGATCAGCAATTATCAAAAGGCTTTTCATGTTTTGAGTGATATCTACAAGTGTTACATCGTCGACCAAAGTGGGGCGGCTACAATCAGTTCTTCTAGCTAGCGCTCCAACACTTGTTGAGTTGTTTTTGCGTAATATGTTACGTTTCATCAATGTTAGATAAAAGCAACTGGTGGCTATAAATCCTTGTCTTACACCTTGATGAATGGAAACCTATTTAAATTTGAAATTGTTATCACGGAAACACTTTGAATGTCCTTTTAGCAGAGCAATGCACTTTTTCCAGAGTATCAAATACGTTTTTATATATTTATGACATTTGTTGATTGCGCTAAGTATGCATCTACAGTGTAATATTGGCATTGCCTTATTCCATGTATTCATTTAAGCATATACCACTCGTGTACAGTAGGTTTCGCTTCGTAAACCATTTGATATGATCGTAGTGGTTTCGGAGACTGCATGGTTACTGTGCGCCCCAGTTTCAAACACACTACTTTTACATCTGAGTAGTTTCAAACACACTACTTTTACATCTGAGTATGTGTATACATGTTGGTCATATCGTCCTGTTAGGCTCAATCGACTTGCCACGCCACTCACTCCCTGTGACATAGCTTACGATCTTAAACTTTCTTCTATTTCTACCAACTATTTTAGAAGATCTTTGAATTGTCCAGCGTAGTTTTTAGTTTGTTTCCAACAAATATATTTCAAATGTATGTCAGTTATGTTTGTGGCTCGTGTATAATAGAACGGGTACATCAGCGATCCATTCCCACCCGTGTCGGTTCATCGCATATCCGGCAATGTTTGGGTTGTGAACTGACACACTGTATTGCTTAAGTTATGTTATATTTATGTTATAGTTCGGGTTTTACGCCTGCATCAGCACCATTTTGGGCTATATCGCCGGCGGGCAGTTTACCTAACATCTTTCATGAGCAGGCTCCAGCGGTTAACCAGTACTTGGGTGCACCAACCTCCGTAAGAAACTGCCAGCTGTTTCATATAAATGAGACACGGCCTGAGCCGGGCTCGAACCCGTGACCATCAGCGATGATAGGTTACAGTGGTATACAAGTCAGCGACCTTAACCACTCGACCACGGAGACGGGCTGTATTGCATAAGTATCCTTTGCATTCATGCCTTGGTTATTTGCTCCGGTTATGTGTCACAATTTGGAATCAACGGTGGGTGGCAAATACAATATGCCATACGATCATCACTAGGACTCGACGACATCATAAGGATCAGGAATTGGATGGAACTTGAGATGAGATGTCCTCTCACATATAAGCCATGTGCAAGGTGAATTACTGAATGATGCATCGCTGCATAGACACATAATATGCCTAGATGCTTATTTAAGTAGTTTACACGGTTACACGTTTTGATATTAAAATAAACAACAATGTTGTGGCATCCGTGGTCCAGTGGTACAGCGTCGGATTTGGAATCGATCGGTCCCGGGTTCGATACTCGGTCAGGCCACGTATGCAGTGTCATTGAGCAAGGCACCTCACACACACATTGCTTAGTACTGGTTAACCACTTAGATCGGCTACACTTGCCCAGGAAAACATGTATACGCCCCCGCAAGGGGTTTGACATTAATGGAACATACATAAATGTCGTAACCCAGTATATAAATTTGCTATATGCTATTATTGAAAGTATATGACAAATATTGAATACCAATTTTGAATAAGTAAAGTAAAACCCCGAGCGTTGAATAATGCTTTTCGATTTCAAAGTGTAAGTAGCATTGTATTCACTTTTGTCATTTTAGAAAATTACACAATGGAATTAAATAGCGCTGGAATCAGTATTCCTTTTGTGCCTGAAGCTAAATGTCTTAGAGAAATTGTCTAAAACAAACTTTAGTTTATTCATCACTTGCAATATTTGAAAGCACGAGGCCTCAAGGCAATGGATCTCATCAGCGGTAGAAGCTCATACAAACAGCAGATTTGATCGATAGGTCCTAGATAGTGCATACTGTACTCGTACAATCTAAACTCTATTATGGATTTATATTTTGTAGATCAAGAAGCCTAGCCTGGGAACAAACATCGATATATTTTGCCTGGTCAGTCAAATACATATATTTTAACACCGGGACTATTAATTGGGCTGTATTGAGTTTTTGATAACGTCATTTTGCCAGAAGTTAAAAAGTGAAAAATCGCCAGACTGGAACCCAGGCTACAAGAAGTCCATCATATATTAATATACAGGCTTTCTAATTGCACTCGTAGCTGTCAGAACATTACAAATGTATAGTCTATATGGCCATGCGGAGCCCCTGTCGCCGAATTGACTTCAAATCACGTGCCCCTCATCGCTACTGGTTCGAACCCCACTGGGGTTTTCGAATTATTTCATGTGCCTGGAATATTGTTGGAAAGGACACCCTGGGTTTACCTCCACTAATAATAGCTGTACTGTCGCCATATTGCATAGGCTGTTTGTGCGACGTAAAACCACAAATACAAACAAAATCAAAACTGTTTGGCCAAACAAATAAATCTGAGCTTTGTCTCTGGTGTGATACCATATCTCTACAATATGCCTTTCAATATAAATACAGCACCGTAAGCTTAGCATACAAAGCCCTGTTTGTTCAAAACAAATGCATTTCGTACGAAACAACGCCAATGGCGTATATACGCCAAAACCGCATCAAGGAAGCAGAGGTTATCATTGCAAATGTACATAGCGCCATTATATCAGAAATACATCCATTTGACCTGTATAATACCAAAATGTTGATACGTATCCATGACAATATGAAGTCACAAAGATATATTCCACATCAAACTCATCTGTCACAATTTCTAATAAAGCTACCACCATACAATTCGTTATATAACACATTGTCAAGCTTGTAATTCGTTATATAACACATTGTAAGCTTGTAATTCGTTATATAACACATTGTCAAGCTTGTAATTCGTTATATAACACATTATCAAGCTTGTAATTCGTTATATAACACATTGTAAGCTTGTAATTCGTTATATAACACATTGTCAAGCTTGTAATTCGTTATATAACACATTGTCAAGCTTGTAATTCGTTATATAACACATTGTCAAGCTTGTAATTCGTTATATAACACATTGTCAAGCTTGTAATTCGTTATATAACACATTGTCAAGCTTGTAATTCGTTATATAACACATTGTCAAGCTTGTAATTCGTTATATACACTTGTAAGCTTGTAATTCGTTATATAACACATTGTCAAGCTTGTAATTCGTTATATAACACATTGTCAAGCTTGTAATTCGTTATATAACACATTGTCAAGCTTGTAATTCGTTATATAACACATTGTCAAGCTTGTAATTCGTTATATAACACATTGTAGCTTGTAATTCGTTATATAACACATTGTCAAGCTTGTAATTCGTTATATAACACATTGTCAAGCTTGTAATTCGTTATATAACACATTGTCAAGCTTGTAATTCGTTATATAACACATTGTCAAGCTTGTAATCGTTATATAACACATTGTAAGCTTGTAATTCGTTATATAACACATTGTCAAGCTTGTAATTCGTTATATAACACATTGTAAGCTTGTAATTCGTTATATAACACATTGTCAAGCTTGTAATTCGTTATATAACACATTGTAAGCTTGTAATTCGTTATATAACACATTGTCAAGCTTGTAATTCGTTATATAACACATTGTCAAGCTTGTAATTCGTTATATAACACATTGTCAAGCTTGTAATTCGTTATATAACACATTGTCAAGCTTGTAATTCGTTATATAACACATTGTAAGCTTGTAATTCGTTATATAACACATTGTAAGCTTGTAATTCGTTATATAACACATTGTCAAGCTGTAATTCGTTATATAACACATTGTCAAGCTTGTAATTCGTTATATAACACATTGTCAAGCTTGTAATTCGTTATAACACTTGTAAGCTTGTAATTCGTTATATAACACATTGTCAAGCTTGTAATTCGTTATATAAACATTGTCAAGCTTGTAATTCGTTATATAACACATTGTCAAGCTTGTAATTCGTTTATATAACCATTGTCAAGCTTGTAATTCGTTATATAACACATTGTCAAGCTTGTAATTCGTTATATAACACATTGTCAAGCTTGTAATTCGTTATATAACACATTGTCAAGCTTGTAATTCGTTATATAACACATTGTCAAGCTTGTAATTCGTTATATAACACATTGTCAAGCTTGTAATTTCGTTATATAACACATTGTAAGCTTGTAATTCGTTATATAACACATTGTCAAGCTTGTAATTCGTTATATAACACATTGTCAAGCTTGTAATTCGTTATATAACACATTGTCAAGCTTGTAATTCGTTATATAACACATTGTAAGCTTGTAATTCGTTATATAACACATTGTCAAGCTTGTAATTCGTTATATAACACATTGTCAAGCTTGTAATTCGTTATATAACACATTGTAAGCTTGTAATTCGTTATATAACACATTGTCAAGCTTGTAATTCGTTATATAACACATTGTAAGCTTGTAATTCGTTATATAACACATTGTCAAGCTTGTAATTCGTTATATAACACATTGTAAGCTTGTAATTCGTTATATAACACATTGTAAGCTTGTAATTCGTTATATAACACATTGTCAAGCTTGTAATTCGTTATATAACACATTGTCAAGCTTGTAATTCGTTATATAACACATTGTCAAGCTTGTAATTCGTTATATAACACATTGTAAGCTTGTAATTCGTTATATAGCATATTGTCAAGCTTGTAATTCGTTATATAACACATTTGTCAGCTGTAATTCGTTATATAACACATTGTCAAGCTTGTTATTCGTTATATAACACATTGTCAAGCTTGTAATCGTTATATAACACATTGTCAGCTTGTAATTCGTTATATAACACATTGTAAGCTTGTAATTCGTTATATAACACATTGTCAAGCTTGTAATTCGTTATATAACACATTGTCAAGCTTGTAATTCGTTATATAACACATTGTCAAGCTTGTAATTCGTTATATAGCACATTGTCAAGCT
>CM026393.1:12841905-12915663 GCA_014843695.1 Archivesica marissinica
AAGCTTGTAATTCGTTATATAACACATTGTCAAGCTTGTAATTCGTTATATAACACATTGTAAGCTTGTAATTCGTTATATAACACATTGTCAAGCTTGTAATTCGTTATATAACACATTGTCAAGCTTGTAATTCGTTATATAACACATTGTAAGCTTGTAATTCGTTATATAACACATTGTCAAGCTTGTAATTCGTTATATAACACATTGTAAGCTTGTAATTCGTTATATAACACATTGTCAAGCTTGTAATTCGTTATATAACACATTGTCAAGCTTGTAATTCGTTATATAACACATTGTCAAGCTTGTAATTCGTTATATAACACATTGTCAAGCTTGTAATTCGTTATATAACACATTGTAAGCTTGTAATTCGTTATATAACACATTGTCAAGCTTGTAATTCGTTATATAACACATTGTAAGCTTGTAATTCGTTATATAACACATTGTCAAGCTTGTAATTCGTTATATAACACATTGTCAAGCTTGTAATTCGTTATATAACACATTGTAAGCTTGTAATTCGTTATATAACACATTGTCAAGCTTGTAATTCGTTATATAACACATTGTCAAGCTTGTAATTCGTTATATAACACATTGTCAAGCTTGTAATTCGTTATATAACACATTGTCAAGCTTGTAATTCGTTATATAACACATTGTCAAGCTTGTAATTCGTTATATAACACATTGTCAAGCTTGTAATTCGTTATATAACACATTGTCAAGCTTGTAATTCGTTATATAACACATTGTCAAGCTTGTAATTCGTTATATAACACATTGTCAAGCTTGTAATTCGTTATATAACACATTGTCAAGCTTGTAATTCGTTATATAACACATTGTCAAGCTTGTAATTCGTTATATAACACATTGTCAAGCTTGTAATTCGTTATATAACACATTGTCAAGCTTGTAATTCGTTATATAACACATTGTCAAGCTTGTAATTCGTTATATAACACATTGTCAAGCTTGTAATTCGTTATATAACACATTGTAAGCTTGTAATTCGTTATATAACACATTGTCAAGCTTGTAATTCGTTATATAACACATTGTCAAGCTTGTAATTCGTTATATAACACATTGTCAAGCTTGTAATTCGTTATATAACACATTGTCAAGCTTGTAATTCGTTATATAACACATTGTCAAGCTTGTAATTCGTTATATAACACATTGTCAAGCTTGTAATTCGTTATATAACACATTGTAAGCTTGTAATTCGTTATATAACATATTGTCAAGCTTGTAATTCGTTATATAACACATTGTAAGCTTGTAATTCGTTATATAACACATTGTCAAGCTTGTAATTCGTTATATAACACATTGTCAAGCTTGTAATTCGTTATATAACACATTGTAAGCTTGTAATTCGTTATATAACACATTGTCAAGCTTGTAATTCGTTATATAACACATTGTCAAGCTTGTAATTCGTTATATAACACATTGTCAAGCTTGTAATTCGTTATATAACACATTGTCAAGCTTGTAATTCGTTATATAACACATTGTCAAGCTTGTAATTCGTTATATAACACATTGTCAAGCTTGTAATTCGTTATATAACACATTGTCAAGCTTGTAATTCGTTATATAACACATTGTCAAGCTTGTAATTCGTTATATAACACATTGTCAAGCTTGTAATTCGTTATATAAACATTGTCAAGCTTGTAATTCGTTATATAACACATTGTCAAGCTTGTAATTCGTTATATAACACATTGTCAAGCTTGTAATTCGTTATATAACACATTGTCAAGCTTGTAATTCGTTATATAACACATTGTCAAGCTTGTAATTCGTTATATAACACATTGTAAGCTTGTAATTCGTTATATAACACATTGTCAAGCTTGTAATTCGTTATATAACACATTGTCAAGCTTGTAATTCGTTATATAACACATTGTCAAGCTTGTAATTCGTTATATAACACATTGTCAAGCTTGTAATTCGTTATATAACACATTGTCAAGCTTGTAATTCGTTATATAACACATTGTAAGCTTGTAATTCGTTATATAACACATTGTCAAGCTTGTAATTCGTTATATAACACATTGTAAGCTTGTAATTCGTTATATAACACATTGTCAAGCTTGTAATTCGTTATATAACACATTGTCAAGCTTGTAATTCGTTATATAACACATTGTAAGCTTGTAATTCGTTATATAACACATTGTCAAGCTTGTAATTCGTTATATAACACATTGTCAAGCTTGTAATTCGTTATATAACACATTGTCAAGCTTGTAATTCGTTATATAACACATTGTCAAGCTTGTAATTCGTTATATAACACATTGTCAAGCTTGTAATTCGTTATATAACACATTGTCAAGCTTGTAATTCGTTATATAACACATTGTCAAGCTTGTAATTCGTTATATAACACATTGTCAAGCTTGTAATTCGTTATATAACACATTGTCAAGCTTGTAATTCGTTATATAACACATTATCAAGCTTGTAATTCGTTATATAGCACATTGTCAAGCTTGTAATTCGTTATATAACACATTGTCAAGCTTGTAATTCGTTATATAACACATTGTCAAGCTTGTAATTCGTTATATAACACATTGTCAAGCTTGTAATTCGTTATATAACACATTGTCAAGCTTGTAAGTAAATCAATCCATCATGTTTAACAGTTTGATGTACGTGATACATTGTTGACAACTATATAAAGCCAAACATGTATGGTGATCATCTCTATTAAGCAGCCAACCTGTATTAAGCAGCCATTTTCCATATTCCCAATATGTTGTTTCATTATACAGTTTACCTCTATTAAGCAGCCACATGTGCTTAAGAGCCACTTTCCGTAATTCCCTTGGATGGTTGCCTAAGACACGTTTGAATGTAATCTTATTTTGTCTTTTTATCATTCGGCGCTCTTAGTCGCTCGGTACCAAATCATATATGAGATGGGATGGTGGTCGCCAGATCGGACAGGTGGATTTTCTCCGGGTGCTCCGGTTTCCTCCCACACGAATGACCACATATACACTTTCATCCGCGCCAACGAGAATTATTAATATAAGTTGTTAGAACTTACTTCGCAATCATTGTAAAATAAATAAAGTTTAATTTTTTTTTTAAATGTGTACACGTACATCACTTGTTGGCATGATTTTTAATAGTGCTGGCATAAAATACGGAACACTCTCATATAATGAAATTTCGTTTTCTTGGAATATAACATTAAATCAGAATAAAATGCAATCGGAACCATCCTTGTAGACTATAATAATACCATATATACACATTTGCATGAAGCGATGGTAGCGAAGTTGGCTATGTTGACGTAAATAACATCCATTATTCAAAATTACGGCTTTCCGACCACGCTAGATGTAAGGACTATTGAGTTAGCTTTGAATGGTATTGATGTATAGTTTGGCAGATAATTTACGATTCTAACTATTTGTCTGTACTGCATTTCATCAGACAACATGATATTTCAAAGCCATCTAATTCACAAATTGGCGCCACTCTGGTCGAGTGGTTAAGCTATCTGACTTCAAATCATCACATGCCCATCTGCTCTGAATGTCCGAACCCGACTGGGAGTGTCGAATTCCGTCATGTGAGTAAGCCATCTAGCTGGATTGCCATACGGTATTGCTTCTATCCGGGTTCCATTCGACAAAACTCATCAGAGGGGCACTCCGAGATATAAATAAATAATATCTAGTCTGTGTAACATTACAGACGGATCTATAGTCCAGTGGTAACACGCTGGACTGGTAATCCAGGGATCGCAGGTTCGATCCCCCGTCTGACCCTAATAAAATGAACAGTCTTTCAGATGGGACGTTAAACCGAGGTCTCGTGTCGATGCTTTACACCGTGCACGTAAATGAACCAGAGGAGACTCTGGAATGGGTCTCTGTCTGTATCATTGCACTATCCTCCAACAATCTAAAATGACTGATCTCTTCAGTAGGCGTCGCTCATATGGGCAACCGGTAGCGACGATAAATAAACGTAAAACAAACAAATGTGCAACATTGAGTCCAAACACAAATCTCATCAGAGGGGCACTCCGAGGTATAAATAAATAATAACTAGTCTGTGCATCATAGGTCCAAACACAAATAATCAAATTTTCACATTACTTATCACACATACACGATGTGCACTAAAAAGGTTATATATACAGACTACATCCGTTATGTCGAATTCCGTCAGACCAAACAAAATACTTCGACATAACCGACGTTTTACTTAACGAAATTCGATATAAACAGAGTTTTATATGTAAAATGATAGTGTCTGAAACGGGACTTTGATCCGACTTCGAGATAACCGGATAATTCGACATAACCGACTTGGACATGTAGACTATATATGGATCCCGATGAAATTAGTGATTGAAGTGCAAAAAACTGGCGATTTACTGTTAAAATGTCCAACGTCTAAGACACCATAGACATACACTAGACAGTCCTGCTTAAAGTACATCAACATTTTAACGACAATAAACGTCCATCAATGAAATCAAGTTGGACTGAATAAATGACCTTTGCTGAAACAGTCGTAGTACAACATAGATTGTGATGCACCCTTTTTGCTCAATTATGTTAATGAACAGGGACTGATCCATAGTGTGTGCACTATGCCACCCTTCCACAGATGTGAAACATATGTTTATTGACACACTTATTTCAGTTTCGATACAATGCATTTTAACTGTAGGGCCTATCAATGAAGTAGAATAGAACTATTAGAGAGTGTTATTACTTCGTGTGTGTGTTTTACGTTTATTTATCGTCGCTACCGGTTGCCCATATGAGCGACGCCTCCTGAAGAGATTAGTCATTTTAGATTTTGGAGGATAGTGCAATGATACAGACAGAGACCCATTCCAGAGTCTCCTCTGGTTCTTTTACGTGCACGGTGTAAAGCACCGACACGAGACCTCGGTTTAACGTCCCATCTGAAAGCCTGTTAATTTTATTAGGGTCCGACGGGGGATCGAACCTGCGATCCCTGGATTACCAGTCCAGCGTGATACCACTGGACTACAGATCCGTCCGTCCGTTATTGCTTCGCAAGCAGTGCTGCTATTTATTTGTGTTGGCATTTTAGTATTACAATTGACATTATGTTATAGCATTTTAACACATGCAATTGTTAACTATGTTTATTTGTTTCTGTCTAGGCTACGCGACGCGACTGTGGAGGTATCAGTGCAGTTCATATGCATTCATCTACGATATAGTGCTCGCTTCAGGTGCGAACGGTCCGGGATCGAGCCCCGCTGGAGCCGTTACGAATGTGCCCTTAGGCAAGGCATTTAAATTCCACATTGCCTCTTCTCTCTCCCTCGCGGCGATGGATTTCATCAGGAATGAGGTCTCGAGAGTGATTAATTCTAAGAACTTGTTTCGCAATCGAGCTAAAATAAATTTGTATAAACGATATAGCTACTGTCTTAAATCTGTATTTTAGTAATGATACAATGTAGCTACTGTTTTTAGATTGTGCTTAATTAATGCTATATAGCTACTGTTTTAAGATTGTGCTTAATTAATGCTATATAGCTAATGTTTTAAGAGTGTGCTTAATTAATGCGATATAGCTACTGTTTTAAGATTGTGCTTAATCTTCTAACTTTGTAACATTAGTCTTACAAAGTGTCAACTTTATTTACCTATATTTTCTCGTAACTAATTAATGGCTGTCCGATTAGCTCAGTTGTTAGCGCGCTCCCTTCACACCAATGCAACCCGGGTTCGATCCTCGGACCGGGAAGTATGTGAGGTGGTACAAAACCCACCAGATCGAACAGGTGGGTTTTCTCCGGGTACTCCGGTTTCCTCCCACACGAATGACCACATATACGCTTTCATCGGCGCAAACGAGAGTGATTAATATAAGTTGTTAAAACTTGCTTCTCAATCATTGTATTTTAAATAAAGTTTAAATAAAAACTCATTAATGAGTAGCTTTGTATTTGATTTGATAATACCTGTATAATACCAAGCCTATTGTGTTTAATAGTTAAGCTGTATCAAGTTCTGTACAATGGTGAGACTTTAATAAAATATGTGTATGTCTGTCTATACATATAGATGTGCACGTTATGGAGTGGAGTAAGTTTGACCTGTATTTGTGATCGTTACCTTACATTATTCAACTTTGACCGTTTGGAGTACCACACTCTGCCATGTCGTGTGTGGCGTCCGTGGTCCAATGGTAGAGCGTCGGATTTGGAATCGAACGGTCCGGGATCTATACTCAGTCAGGCCACGTATGTTGTAACATTGAGCAAAGCACCTCACACACATCGCTTAGTACTGGTTAACCGCTATGGTCGGCTAAGCATGCCCAGGAAAACATGTCTAGGTCCCCGCAAGGGGTTTGACATTAATGGAACATACATGCATGTCACCGTAAGCAAATGTGTGTGTAATTAATAGTTGAACATAGTTTTATTCATTTGCGTTGAGTGAAATACTAGATACAAAGTGGATTCATTTGCTTGTGCCATTATTTAAGTAAAACTGGTTTAAGTGGGCGTGTCCCCTACACATTGACATTGACATAGCTACCTCCGTTTTGAACCCAACACAATGTCATATCATGGTGAACCCTGGTATGCATTTAAATCGGTAGATAAGCTATGTGGGTGAAGTTAGCAGTGAGCAGTGTACTGCCAGTGTACTGCTGTACTGCTGACAGTGAGCAATGCACCGCTGTACTGCTAGCAGTGAGTAGTCTAATCCAGCACTGAGTGGTGTATTCTAGTAGTGAATGATGTGTGAATGCAAATTCTGCACAAAAACAATATGTTTTTATTTATTTTTTAATAAAATAAAAGTTGGTGTAGAAGCTATATAACTAACACGAACGAGTCATTGCACGAGTATGTAGGAAGTGTATTTGATCGCAAATGGAGACCTCATACGTAGCCTCTAGCTTCTCGCATAGCGTTATGAAATTTTCAAAATCAGTATATGCATCTTTCAGAGCGAAACTAATATACAGATCGACTGACAAACATACATACGGAAAAGCACATTAATACTGTACCGAATACAGGTCATAAAACACTATGTAAATTTCTACTCTCCTGCAGGCAATATGGTTGCGTGTTTCAAGCAATAGTTGGTTATTCGCGTTTCCTGTTATTGCAATAATGTGTTGGTAATAGTCACATTAGCATTGCAATGGGATCGTAACACGGAACTTAACTCGCACACAAAACTGTCATTTAGACCAATTTGTACACGAATTTCGTTTTCAGTTTAAATAGAAGCAATATAAACTGTTGCTAGAGAAAACGTACAAGCTTAAGAGTGATTGTATTAGGTAATATAAATGTGCATGTAGATGGAACCATTAAACATGGGCAATAATGGAACATGTAACAGTAATAAATGCAATGAGTTCAGTTTGTGTATCGCTTCATACTATATAACATACATTTATCCCAGTCGTATGCTGCTGCGGAAGTTGTGATAGCGCGGTGGATGCTCGTTCATTTCGGATGCGAAAGGTCCGGAGTTCGAGCCCAGCTGGAGCCGCTACGAGTAAGCCCTTAAGCACGGTATTTGAAATTCACGATGCCTCTTCTCTCTCACTCGGGCGATGGATTCCACCAGGAATGAGGTCTCGAGAGTGATTAATATAAGTTGTAAGAACTTGTTTCGCAATCGAGCTAAAATAAATGTGTATAAACTAAACATGCGATGTTGCTGTGCAAAGTGTATGTATATCTTCAGAATCTCTTTCTATATCTAAATATATGTTAACATTTAGTGTGTTGTATCGCTACTATTTAGGCGGTGGAATGTTTTGATACCTTCCTCAAAGGGGAAGACTAGAGTTAATATAAATCTCCGTGGCTTAGTGGTTAAGTCATCCGTCTACGGAGCGGGAGGTCGAATGTTCGAATCTCATCACGGGTTCGTTCTGATATGGCCGGTTGGTGAACCGCCAGCTAGTTATATAATAATGGTTACTGATTGCCTATCAGCCTAGCGCCAGGCCCACAAGGATAGGATTCGGAAAGTGCTGATGTTCATAAAACGATGCATCTCATTAGTCTGTGTATGTGTGTGTTTTACGTTTATTTATCGTCGCTACCGGTTACCCATATGAGCGACGCCTCCTGAAGATATTAATCATTTTAGATTTTGGAGGATAGTGCAATGATACAGACAGAGACCCATTCCAGAGTCTCCTCTGCTTCTTTTACATACACGGTGTAAAGCACCGACACGAGTATCGGTTTAACGTCCTATCTGAAAGACTGTTAATTGTATTAGGGTCCGACGGGGGATCGAACCTGCGATCCCTGGATTACCAGTCCAGCGTGTTATCACTGGACTATAGATCCGTCTGTGTATAACTTGTTGATGCTTTTGATAGTTTTATACCAGACATTCTACGCGAGTTCCATGTATCGTTCCTTCCCTGTTGCTTCTGTTGCTTTCTTGCGAATAAACACATACTCTTATCTACCATCATTAAGACGAGAATATCCATTAAATGGTTGCTGTTAGTTAATTACATGTACGTGATAAAACTGAAATGTACGACAAATCGTAAACAAGTCAGTTAATAATGGTGTTACTATAATTTGAGGCAACACAAACTTAATTCATAAATTAGCCATTCTCTATGGTACTGCTAATTAGGTCATTCTAGATCTGATCTAGGGTGATAGCTGAATGTGTAAGATAGTTCTTAATAGCCATTAATGCTTGTTCTTCAATTCAGTGTGTTATACCATGTCTGTTTTAAATAGTGTTTAAAGCGACACTACATCCGTGTAAACAAAACTATCTACAGAATATATTTTCCTATTATATGGTATAATTATTATCCAAATAGTTGCCTCAAGTACTGTGTATTTCAACTAATAAACAATCGTCGTATACGCGGTTTGTTGACATAAGAAAATAATGTAAACACCAATGCGTAATACAACTAGTTTATCCTGAATAACACGATTTATGGTACAGATTTACCGTTATAGTTCACATTTGTGCCGATATATTTGTACACTATTCTTAGCTGAATTATCTCTAAGCGACATTACCTCGCGTTTAGTACTGACTCCGATGACAAAACAAACGTCAAGTCAGGAGCATGGGTGACCGGTATATGAAATCATACTTTCAATCCACAAAAACACTGTTTATTGATTCAATGTTAGTGTTCGAAAACTGCATGTGTCTTGCTTTTTGCGTTGTCGTGTCGCTTTAACTTTAATGTAGCAACTGTTTCTTGGCTTTAGAATGTTAAAAAAACATGTATATACTTAATATAATAAACATGTGATTTTTATAATGTGATATGTTTTGTTACAATATGGCTCTGGTAATTATATTCAGAATTGCTATGTACTTTGAATATGAGTATTTAACTTTGTATTTGCGCTATATGTGTGTGTATAGATGAGAGTTGAATAGAGATGAAAACTGACTTACAATCAGAAGATGGAGGGATACATCAAATGAGATACATCGGTCAGTTACTGCCCCTTAATAGCCCTAAAAGTAGATAGATCATATTAAGTGTTTCCTCTGTTTTTATCGTTGTTTCCTTTCCACAACATGCTGGCAATTGTATGCTGCTATCGCTTCTTATGATTATTAAATTACTATATCTCGACAGATCTCATACAGTATATGCAATGGGTACTGTGGTAATTTGTAAAACAATGTTATAAATTTAATTAAATCGATTTGGATAAAATCACATTTATCATACCACAACATCTGGTTAGGGAACACCAGTAAAAACAAAGGATTCTAACTAAAAGAACCTATTCCCATTTTGGAATAAATCGGACTTTATCCGCCAGGGGAGGTAATATAAAATTAGAGATGTCTGTCATTGTCTTCTGGGGATTATTAAAGTAGTTCGTCTCTTTGTGTTGTAGTTGGGCATGTATGAATGTACACTTAGTGGCCATATCTCATATTCATCACATGATCAATTTTCTCAGAGAGACTTGTAAATGGAGAAAGGAATCATTATAGTTGCCATATACACACCGGTTCTAGACAATGTGCCTGTGACACTGGCGGGTTTCCATACATATATATTCTATACACATATTAGTGTCCATTCTGTATAACGTTGTAACGTTTTTATGAAGAGTAAGTGAAATGCGTCTTTCCGCAAACCTTGATCAATATATTACAGTACAGGATACTTATATTAAGCGATGGTGTATCTTTTGTATAACATTGTAATTTGATTATGAAAAGTAAATGAACGTAGTTCTTCCGATACCCATGTGCTCAATATATTATGTTATGGGGTACTTATATTTAAAGCGACATTACATCGCAAAAAGCTAATACAATGCATTTTTTCACGTATAAATGCATTGCTGCTACTAATTCTTCCGAATACAGTTGAACACTAACATTGAATCAATAAACAGTATATTTGTGGATTGAAAGTATGATTTCATTTAATGGTCACCCATGCTACTGAACTGACGTTTGTTTGTCATCGGAGTCAATACTAAACGCGAGATAATGTCGTTTAGAGATACTTTATCTAAGAATAGTCTACAAATACATAGGCACAACTGTGAGATATAACGGTACATATGTACTATAAATCGTGTTTATTTCAGGATGCACTAGTTGTATAACGCATTTTAATTGTATTTACATTATTTTGTTACGTCAACAAACCGCATATACGACGTTTGTGTATTAGTTGAAACACTCAGTATTTGAAGCAAATATTTGGAAAAAAGTATACCTGATAATAGGAAAATACATTCTATAGAAATTTGCGTTTTCTCGGATGTAGTGTCGCTTTAACGACGATGGCCTTTGTGATCAAATTATATATAATATCAGAGCGGCTAAAGAAATGTTGTCAGTTCTAATGCACAGTCTACCCATTAGCTTTATTCATTTACGGCCTGCCTGGTTAATTCGTATACGCACCAGAACTCCAAACCGTGGTTTGTTCGCCGATAAACAACGACAAGGCAAATATTATTTCCATTCTAACAATAACCCAGAATAATGCTACGAACGAATACATGTGTGTGTTATTTTCACTTTGTAAAAACTTCGACAATAAATAAAGGTAAAATTCAACAGCAATAAAAATAGACTGGATCTAGCCGTTATTTATGGCATATTTAGCAACGGTATATAATTAATAATTATGTTCTTTGTTTATAGGAACACAATATCAAGTCATATTAGAATACAGTCAAGCATGTGTTAGTGGTCACCTCTATTAAGATGCCTGTCTATATTAAGCAACCAGGTTCCATATTTCCAATATGTTGTTTATTATAGATTTTACCTATGTTAAGCAGCCACCTGTGCTAAGCAGCCACGTTCTGAGATTACCATGGTTGGCAAGCAATTAGTATGAGGATGGTACACACATTCTAAATCAAGAAGCATCCCAGGTGTGTTTTATATTTAATTACGTCGATACATCACCAATTGCGTGTGCATCACTCACAATACATTGTCTATTTAGCACTATATTTAATATTGCTGAAAAGCCAGTATTTTGTCACATTAAATATAGAACATTGGAATCTAACGTATGTGCGTGTTACGTTTATGTATCGTCGCTACCGGTTACCCATATGAGCGTCGCCTCCTGAAGAGATTAGTCATGTTAGATGTTGGAGGATAGTGTAATGATACAGACAGAGACCCATTCACGAGTTTCCTCTGGTTCTTTTACGTGCACGGTGTAAAGCACCGACACGAGGCCTCGGTTTAACGTCCCATCTGAAAGACTATTAATTTTATTAGGGTCAGACGGGGGATCGAACCTGCGATCCCTGGATTACCAGTCCAACTTGTTAACCACTGGATTACAGATCCGCCTCTACATCCCAGGTTAGTTTAAATATCCAATTTATATCACTGATGCTTTGGGCATCTGCATATATTAACACCCATATCTCTTGATATGATGCATATTGGTATGACACTTGTGACCCAAAGTGTACACCATAGCAAACCCAGGAAACGATGGCACTTAAAATTAAAGACGTGGTACTAATTCGATATGCGAATGGACATAACGTCGTAATATTAAAAGAAATGTTGTTCAATTATAAGGAAATAGCCTCATAAAAAAGATCATTAATGATATCTCTTTTGCTACAATCGGTCAATTAAGCAGAGCAAATGTCAATGCCATGCCAGCGTAAGAGTACAAGATTAGATGCATCCTGATTGGCAAAGCCAACAAATAAGGTACGTCATTCGTAATTTGACATCAGAATTAAATACTAGTACTCACACGCCATTGTCATGTCACGAGGAAAGAAATTGTGCGATCTTTCAAACGAATACAGTATAGACATTATGACAACGTTAATACTTCAAATAATGATATGTGTGTGTATATTTCACCGCAGTTCTCTGCTGGACTGGTAATCCAGGGATCTCAGGTTCGATCCCCCGTCTGACCCTAATAAAATTACAGTCTTTCAGATGGGACGTTAAACCGAGGTCTCGTGTCGGTGCTTTACACCGTGCACGTAAAGGAACCAGAGCAGACTCTGGAATGTGTCTCTGTCTGTATCATTGCACTATCCTCCAAAAATCTTAAATGACTAATCTCTTCAGGAGGCGTCGCTCATATGGGCAACCGGTAGCGACGATAAATAAACGTAAAACACACACACGTCACATTGTGTTGTCAGCTGAGTTTGGAAAATGTCCCAAGAAGAAAGTCGTGTACAGGCCAACTTTCAGGTTGTTTAGGATGAATTAACAGCACTCGATGAGACCCCATATGGAAACTAATGTTGTCAGAGAAATGTCATTTATCATTTATCTATAAATAGAAATATCAATGCGCAACATATTACCAAGTGCGTAGCGAGTTTGTAAGCTGCCATGGTTAGTTTGTTTGTTTTTGTGTCGGGTGCACACTCAGAATGTAGGATAAATAGAATGTTAGGTTACTGTCTTATACATTTTAATTTATTAGGCTCGTCTCCTAAAAAATACAAGGCTCGGCAGACCCTCACCTTGTATTTATTCTCCGACTCGCCTAATAAATTAAAATTTATAAGACAGTATCCTAATATTCTCTATGTATGCTACAAAGAAAATGTGTTAATATGTAATCTCTGATTTGTTCAGTGATTATGTGTAACATCTGTTTCGCTAACGGGATAATGGAATAAAACCGAAGGCTTATACTTATTATTTCGGCCTTCGTGATATATTTCTACGCATGAGAACTTCAAACTCGGGTTATTCTGCGATATACTACGGTTGATACTTATTATTTCGATTCTAACACGACTTACTTCTAATAATTTTAGACAAGAATCAAAGGAGTATTTTCTTCAAACACCGTGTTACTCCGCTGCATTTAGCTTTCGAAAGTTCCTCCCGCGTAAGGGGTGATGACGTTATTTTTTATAGAAAATATCAATCTAGTGCATAAATGAACATATGTTGTAACTGATCAATAATTTTATTTATTTTGTCAAATAAAACTGTACAGAATAGTAACTGAAACGTTACTTAACAGAAAAACAAGACAGAAAAGAGATTATCTGATTCTAAAAATAGCTCACTTCCGCGAATTCCCTCGGTAGTATTTACAAACATCACGTGACTTTCATTCATAAAACTGTACACGCATTGTATAAATGGAATAGCCATAACACGGTGCGCGCGCAGCATTGTTCAAGGTAGGTATATCGCAGAATAACCCGAGGTAGATTTACTCTACAAGTGTGTATGTTATTAGCTGGGTCGTGTTAGAATATACAATATTATGACTTATAGCATATGTCGCTAACTTCCTAATAATAGTCTATGCAATATAGATACTGAATTTCAACTAATAATAGTCTATGCAATATAGATACTGAATTTCAACTAATAATAGTCTATGCAATATAGATACTGAATTTCAACTAATAATAGTCTATGCAATATAGATACTGAATTTCAACTAATAATAGTCCAATGTATATACCTTACCCGATAGTATATAAAAAAAATATGTATACACATACATGTCATACATGCATGGTAAGTAAATGTATAAACGAAATATTATCCTTAGGTTTTTATTAATTAAGTAAATAAATAAATCTGGGTAGAACAGCAGAAGTTTCACAAGTCAGCTGGGTAGCTTCCTTACATGAAATAACTCCACCCCCCCCCCTTCGTGACATTCACATCTATCTCGATGACGAACAAGTACTACCTGAACTGGTTAATCGTGCACCTTCACCAATACGAACACATACTTAAAATCACACCAATGCAACATCGGTTCGATCCTTGGACCGAGAAGTATGTACGGTGGTAGGCCTATCGGAAAGGTTGGTTTTCTCCGGGTACTCCGGTTTCCTCCCACATGAATGACCACATATACGCTTTCATCCGCGAAGGTGGTTAATATAAGATGTTAGATCTTGCTTCCTAATCGTTGTAAAATAAATCAAGTTTAAACATTACTCATTAAATTCATTGCAACCATGCGACCAAAATTGAAGCTAGTAACCACGTTTTAAACATTAAGACGATTCATGAACTGCTAAGGGCCAACATGTTCCGGTTTGCAATTTCTCCTCTGCTTCATTTTGTTATGCAAACTTAATAACATCAAGACTAAATTTATATTCATGTTCAAACTGACACACTGTTATTTTTTAAAGAAACACTCCTGTAATTATATTCGTTACAAAACCACTATTACCAAAGCTGTGCAGTAACGAAATGTATCCGTTTGAAATAGTTCTAAGGTGCTTGAACATTGTTGAAAGATAATCTGATGTTGAGTAGGATATTCTGTTTTCATTTGGCTCTCACAGCACTGTTTCTGAGAAACATATCGTAACCGCATTGAAATCAATGTGTGTACATTACTCTAAGCATGCCTGTCCGATTACCGGCAGTGGTTAGCACGCTCGCTTCTCACAAATGCAAACCGGGTTCGATCCTCAGACCTGGTAGTATGTGAGATGGTACGTACGATGGTCGCCAGATCGGACATGTGAGTTTTCTCCGGGTACTCCGGTTTCCGCCCACACCAATGACCACATATACGCTTTTCATCGGCACCAACGAGAGTGATTAATATAAGTTGTTAAAACTTGCTTCGCAATCGTTGTAAAATAAATAAAGATTAAAAGCATGCCTTTAGTAAAATTTCTGGACACTTGCATAGAGTAATGCGTATCAACTTAGATTTTTTGAATATTTGAAGTTTAATAATAATTTATAAATTTAGCATTACCTTCTTCTACACTAAAACACCTGCATACAGTAATGTCTTTCAACTTAGGTTTTTTTTGAACATTTGAAGTTTAATAATAATTATAAATTTAGCATTACCTTTTTCTACACCTTGTCAAGAAGGTACTATCAAGCACCAAAGACAGTAATCAATGCAAGTTTCAGGTTGCTAGCTATATATCGTGTTAGACTAGTATTATCCTCGTGACATACTTAAGTAGGCACAGGGGAGTAAGTTGTTGATAGTTTTATTGGTTGCAATAATACGTGGCAATGGATATCGATAAAGCCGTACAACGCGAACACGAAATTCACTAGCTGCGTTTAGATTGTGTAGACCTTTCATGTCACAAATGCAGAACCCATTAGGACAAGGATCGAGTTAAAACAGAAACTGGAAGGTGTAATTGCAATTTTATGATAACGGTTACGTGAAAGGACAAGTTGCAGACACATTACTAAAGACTGTTGTTTTAGTTCGAACACGTGTATGCTTATCACGCAGGTCAATGTAACATAACACCCTAGAAACGGTAGCCCACACAGTCCATGTAATATACTAGAGGACATAGAAAACGCACACTTCCGATACGTGTATTTTTATACATAGTTTTAAATATTTTGGAATATTTTTAGTTTTTCAGTTTGTGATTTGTAATAAAGATGTGATATATCTTTGATGGAATCCTTCGTATTTCGTTTACATGTAATAATAATCATATACTATTGGTGTGCGTTTTCTATGTCCTCTAGTATATAATTACATGTATGTAATATGAGAATATTGCATTATAGTTCGACAAGAAGAGGGGATGCGACACTGTCACATTAATATAGCGTTGCTAAGTGATCTCGGTTGTATACACATGTACCACCGTTAAACGACAAAAGACCGCTACGCGTCATAACAAATTCCGATATACGTCATATGTCCGTTAAGCGTCATAAAATTACACACAAACAAAGAAGACATTTGGTTAGGCATACAATTATACTAATAATTTCATTTATAACGATAGTGAAGTCGTGATAGCGCAGTGGGTGCGATATCGCTCCAGGTGCGAAAGGTCCGGAGTTCGAGCACCGCTGGAGTCATTACGATTGTGCCATTAATGTCCACGTTGTCTCTTCTCTCTCCCTCGTGGCGATGAATTTCATCAGGGATGAGTTCTAGAGAGTGATTAATATAAGTTGTAAGAACTTGTTTCGCAATCGAGCTAATAATAAATTTGTATAAACTAACGATTGCGGCAGAGTTGAACAACATTGCATTATAGTACTGCATACTGTTGAGCAGCGCATTCTGGATTCCAGATTATATATATAGTTGACTATATATTCGTATATACGTATTCCTTGCCTCCAATCCAATTTAATTTACTCGCCAATGACTCAATTTGTACCAATTTCCGATTGTGTGCAGGCAACACTCCCCTACCATCCAATATACACGTAAGTACTGGGAGAAGAGCTATGTAAGTGGTCCTTCCTTCTAATCCATTTCAGTCGGATCTGTAGTCCAGTGGTAACACGCTGGACTGGTGATCCAGGGATCGCAGGTTCGATTCCCCGTCTGACCCTAATAAAATTATCAGTCTTTCAGATGGGACGTTAAACCGAGGCCTCGTGTCGGTTGTGTACACCGTGCACGTAAAAGAACCAGATGATACTCTGGGATGGGTCTCTGTCTCTATCATTGCACTAGCCTCCAAACATCTAAAATGACTTATCTCTTCAGGAGGCGTCGCTAAAATGGGCAACCGGTAGCGACGATAAATAAAGGTAAAACACACACAATCCATTACAGACGGATCTGTCCAGTGGTAACACGCTGGACTGGTAATTCAGGGATCGCAGGTTCGATCCCCCGCCTGACCCTAATAAAATGAACGGTATTTCAGATGGGACTTTAAACCGATGTTTCGTGTCGGTGCTTTACACCGTGGACGTAAAGGAACCAGAGGAGACTCTGCAATGGGTCTATGTATGTATCATTGTACTATCTTCCAAAAATATATTATGAGTAATCTCCTCACGAGGCGTCGCATATATGGGCAACCGTTGCAATGATAAATAAACGTAAACACACACAAATCCAGTTCAGTCTACTGCTGTTAAATTATATATAAAATGGAATGTCTTGATTACATGTAAAAATACTGAAATAAATAATGCTTAAACTAACAAGCCGACAACGTCTGGAAAGCATATATCAGGAACTGATCGTAACAATTACCAATGTGAAATCCATGTATGCCATATTGATGCAAAACAAATTTGCACTGCAGTGTCCAATGTATCTATCTATTCACGTTCGAAGACGCCTTTATTACATATAACAGACTAATTTGCAAAGCTTCACTTAGTCTATCTGCATCGATGGAGTTTTGATAACTGTTCCCATTTAGTCTATCTGCATCGATGGAGAGTTGATAAATGTTCCCATTTAGTCTATCATGTATGGAGGTTTGATAAATGTTCCCACTTAGTCTATCTGCATGTATGGAGGTTTGATAAATGTTCCCACTTAGTCTATCTGCATCTATGGAGGTTTGATAAATGTTCCCACTTTGTCTATCTGCATGTATGGAGATTTGATAAATGTTCCCACTTTGTCTATCTGCATGTATGGAGATTTGATAAATGTTCCCACTTAGTCTATCTGCATGTGTGGAGATTTGATAAATGTTCCCACTTAGTCTATCTGCATGTATGGAGGTTTGATAAATGTTCCCACTTAGTCTATCTGCATGTATGGAGATTTGATAAATGTTTCCACTTAGTCTATCTGAGATTTGGTAAATGTTCCCTAACAGCAGAGTGTTAACATTGTTCAGCATTTTTCTTAGAAATCAATTCTAATTTTATAGCTGCTATCATTATTCATGTTATATATAGTCGGTTCAAATGCTCACTCAGAGCTTGTGTTGTACTGTTGCTATCTTGCCGACTCAAAATAAAATATAACTTATCCTATCTTACTATGATATAGTTTATATATAAATACAATAACCATGACCATGCCACTGAGGTACTATTATTTCCCTCCCACAAGTAAAACTAAATACTTTACTATGTGTTTATTTATTGTATTCATAATAGACACACGCCACATCCATTAGCAAATTATATCAACCACATTGTTCGGCTCACAATAGCCGACAGGGGCAATCCAGGGTTTCCTGTAGACAATGTCGACTGCATCGTTAAAGTATAAAGTTTATATATTTAACAATGATTGCGATGCAAGTTTTAACAACTTATATTAATCACTCTCGTTGGCGAGGATGCAAGCGTAAATGTGATCATTCGTGTTGGAGCAAACCGGAGTACCCGGAGTAAACCCACCTGTTCGATCTGGCGACCACCGTACCATCTCACATACTTTCCTGTCCGAGGATCGAACCCGGGTTACAATGGTGAGAAGCGAGTGCGCTAAACCTCTGCGCTAATCGAACAGCCAATTGCATAGTTCGAGAGTATAGTGTAACATGCATACACATCTGGTCACACACATTTCATTGACTGTCATAACAGGCTGCTGTTCCACCTGGAAATCACTTGATCATGTTTCGTCCTCGTTGCTACAGCAAGCAAATGGGCATTACACATTAAATAGTTTGGTCTTGCATGTGCTCAGACACAAATGGGCATTACACATTAAATAGTTTGGTCTTGCATGTGCTCAAACTCAAATCAAACACCCGGTAATTATGAATTCTCATTAGTTACTTACGTCTACTCATATATGCTTGAACTATTCACGTTGATCACCATTGTGCCTAAACTCCTGCATATTATATTAGCATCACACATCTGGATCAAAATACGAAGCATTGGATAATATTGGCGGTACATGCCGGTGCCCTAACAGAAGGTTAGACAATTAGCATCACACATCGGGATCAAATTACTAATCATTGGATAATATTGGCGGTACATGCCGGTGCCCTAACAGAAGGTCAAACACCGCTATTTAGATCGCCTAGGCCATCGTTATAGCATACAGTGTCATTATATGATCCCCAAAATACTGTATTTTTCAACAGACTGACAGTTGAGCCACATAGGGTTGATACATTGAGTTTGTCTTAATTGCCCACTAAGGTCACCATCCGCAACTCTGAATGTAAGTTGGTTCTGAATGTTGCACTGTACTGACACCTGCATTTATAATATGTAGTTTATTTGTCACCAAATATTAAGCAAACATTCTAAAATATTCCAAATTACAGCTCAAAAGTCACGTTCACTAATGGTGGCAATACCTCCTCAACCTAATCAGTTCATGTATCATTATCTCTCAATGGCTTCCTTACACTTTTCAACTGGAATGAGAGCACTAAATCCAGAAGTAAACATCGCGAGAAATTAATGAGCATGCCCAGAAGAATACGTCTTATCGTGTGTGAGGAATTGAAAAAGTGTTTGTGTCTATATGTGTGCTAATTACATGTATTAGTATTACTTGGTATTAATACACACACACACACACACACACACACACACACACACACACACACACACACACACACACACACACACACACATATATACATATATGTCTATAAATTATTAAAAGTGGTTGTGCTTAACCATGACTAACCTATTGTGGATTCATGTGGTCAATTCATGAACAGTCTACTGGTATCGATAATCGAGGGTAAACACTGTTCTGGTCTTATTAATTAAAACAACTCAGTACTATTATATAATCACTAACATGCATGAGTCATGATAATACAGCTCAATGCTGCAACTGTTGTTCACTTTGCGAATCAGGAGATATATAGGATGAATACCACTTTATTTTCCAACACAATGTATATACTGATCTAAGGGAAACATATACAATTACTAAGCTACTTTATTATTGAGTTAAGTCCTGTATGTTCTAATTTGATTAAATAAAAATATTTTAAGTGCGATTACTTGTGTCATATAGCGGAAAATCTGTTCCATAAATCGTGTTATTCATGATACCCTAGGTGTATTACACTTAGGTGTGCATTTTCTATGTCCTCTAGTATATAATGTAGGTGTGCGTTTTCTATGTGCTCTAGTATATAATGTAGCTGTGCGTTTTCTATGTGCTCTAGTATATAATTTAGGTGTGCGTTTTCTATGTCCTCTAGTTTATAATGTAGGTGTGCGTTTTCTATATGCTCTAGTATATAATGTTGGTGTGCGTTTTCTATGTCCTCTAGTATATAATGTATGTGTGCGTTTTCTATGTCCTCTAGTATATAATGTAGGTGTTCGTTTTCTATGTCCTCTAGTATATAATTTAGGGGTGTGTTTTCTATGTCCTCTAGTATATAATGTAGGTGTGTGTTTTCCATGTCCTCTAGTATATAATGTAAGTGTGTGTTTTCTATGTCCTCTAGTATATAATTTAGGTGTGTGTTTTCTATGTCCTCTAGTATATAATTTAGGTGTGTGTTTTCTATGTCCTCTAGTATATAATTTAGGTGTGTGTTTTCTATGTCCTCTAGTATATAATTTAGGTGTGTGTTTTCTATGTCCTCTAGTATATAATTTAGGTGTGTGTTTTCTATGTCCTCTAGTATATAATTTAGGTGTGTGTTTTCTATGTCCTCTAGTATATAATGTAGGTGTGCGTTTTCTATGTCCTCTAGTATATAATGTAGGTGTGCGTTTTCTATGTCCTCTAGTATATAATGTAGGTGTGCGTTTTCTATGTCCTCTAGTATATAATGTAGGTGTGCGTTTTCTATGTCCTCTAGTATATAATGTAGGTGTGCGTTTTCTATGTCCTCTAGTATATAATGTAGGTGTGCGTTTTCTATGTCCTCTAGTATATAATGTAGGTGTGCGTTTTCTAGTATCTTAGTATATTAGTGCGTTTTATGTCCTCTAGTATATAATGTGTGTGTTTTCTATGTCCTCTAGTATATAATGTAGGTGTGCGTTTTCTATGTCCTCTAGTATATAATGTAGGTGTGCGTTTTCTATGTCCTCTAGTATATAATGTAGGTGTGCGTTTTCTATGTCCTCTAGTATATAATGTAGGTGTGCGTTTTCTATGTCCTCTAGTATATAATGTAGGTGTGCGTTTTCTATGTCCTCTAGTATATAATGTAGGTGTGCGTTTTCTATGTCCTCTAGTATATAATGTAGGTGTGCGTTTTCTATGTCCTCTAGTATATAATGTAGGTGTGCGTTTTCTATGTCCTCTAGTATATAATGTAGGTGTGCGTTTTCTATGTCCTCTAGTATATAATGTAGGTGTGCGTTTTCTATGTCCTCTAGTATATAATGTAGGTGTGCGTTTTCTATGTCCTCTAGTATATAATGTAGGTGTGCGTTTTCTATGTCCTCTAGTATATAATTTAGGTGTGTGTTTTCTATGTCCTCTAGTATATAATGTAGGTGTGCGTTTTCTATGTCCTCTAGTATATAATGTAGGTGTGTGTTTTCTATGTCCTCTAGTATATAATGTAGGTGTGCGTTTTCTATGTCCTCTAGTATATAATTTAGGTGTGTGTTTTCTATGTCCTCTAGTATATAATTTAGGTGTGTGTTTTCTATGTCCTCTAGTATATAATGTAGGTGTGTGTTTTCTATGTCCTCTAGTATATAATTTAGGTGTGTGTTTTCTATGTCCTCTAGTATATAATGTAGGTGTGTGTTTTCTATGTCCTCTAGTATATAATGTAGGTGTGCGTTTTCTATGTCCTCTAGTATATAATGTAGGTGTGCGTTTTCTATGTCCTCTAGTATATAATGTAGGTGTGCGTTTTCTATGTCCTCTAGTATATAATGTAGGTGTGCGTTTTCTATGTCCTCTAGTATATAATGTAGGTGTGCGTTTTCTATGTCCTCTAGTATATAATGTAGGTGTGCGTTTTCTATGTCCTCTAGTATATAATGTAGGTGTGCGTTTTCTATGTCCTCTAGTATATAATGTAGGTGTGCGTTTTCTATGTCCTCTAGTATATAATGTAGGTGTGCGTTTTCTATGTCCTCTAGTATATAATGTAGGTGTGCGTTTTCTATGTCCTCTAGTATATAATGTAGGTGTGCGTTTTCTATGTCATCTAGTATATAATGTAGGTGTGCGTTTTCTATGTCCTCTAGTATATAATGTAGGTGTGTGTTTTCTATGTCCTCTAGTATATAATGTAGGTGTGCGTTTTCTATGTCCTCTAGTATATAATTTAGGTTGTGTTTTCTATGTCCTCTAGTATATAATTTAGGTGTGTGTTTTCTATGTCCTCTAGTATATAATTTAGGTGTGTGTTTTCTATGTCCTCTAGTATATAATTTAGGTGTGTGTTTTCTATGTCCTCTAGTATATAATGTAGGTGTGCGTTTTCTATGTCCTCTAGTATATAATTTAGGTGTGTTTTTCTATGTCCTCTAGTATATAATTTAGGTGTGTTTTCTATGTCCTCTAGTATATAATTTAGGTGTGTGTTTTCTATGTCCTCTAGTATATAATGTAGGTGTGCGTTTTCTATGTCCTCTAGTATATAATGTAGGTGTGTGTTTTCTATGTCCTCTAGTATATAATGTAGGTGTGCGTTTTCTATGTCCTCTAGTATATAATGTAGGTGTGCGTTTTCTATGTCCTCTAGTATATAATGTAGGTGTGCGTTTTCTATGTCCTCTAGTATATAATGTAGGTGTGCGTTTTCTATGTCCTCTAGTATATAATGTAGGTGTGCGTTTTCTATGTCCTCTAGTATATAATGTAGGTGTGCGTTTTCTATGTCCTCTAGTATATAATGTAGGTGTGCGTTTTCTATGTCCTCTAGTATATAATGTAGGTGTGCGTTTTCTATGTCCTCTAGTATATAATGTAGGTGTGCGTTTTCTATGTCCTCTAGTATATAATGTAGGTGTGCGTTTTCTATGTCCTCTAGTATATAATGTAGGTGTGCGTTTTCTATGTCCTCTAGTATATAATGTAGGTGTGCGTTTTCTATGTCCTCTAGTATATAATGTAGGTGTGCGTTTTCTATGTCCTCTAGTATATAATGTAGGTGTGCGTTTTCTATGTCCTCTAGTATATAATGTAGGTGTGCGTTTTCTATGTCCTCTAGTATATAATGTAGGTGTGCGTTTTCTATGTCCTCTAGTATATAATGTAGGTGTGCGTTTTCTATGTCCTCTAGTATATAATGTAGGTGTGCGTTTTCTATGTCCTCTAGTATATAATGTAGGTGTGCGTTTTCTATGTCCTCTAGTATATAATGTAGGTGTGCGTTTTCTATGTCCTCTAGTATATAATGTAGGTGTGCGTTTTCTATGTCCTCTAGTATATAATGTAGGTGTGCGTTTTCTATGTCCTCTAGTATATAATGTAGGTGTGCGTTTTCTATGTCCTCTAGTATATAATGTAGGTGTGCGTTTTCTATGTCCTCTAGTATATAATGTAGGTGTGCGTTTTCTATGTCCTCTAGTATATAATGTAGGTGTGCGTTTTCTATGTCCTCTAGTATATAATGTAGGTGTGGTTTTCTATGTCCTCTAGTATATAATGTAGGTGTGTTTTCTATGTCCTCTAGTATATAATTTAGGTGTGTGTTTTCTATGTCCTCTAGTATAATGTATGTGTGCGTTTTCTATGTCCTCTAGTATATAATTAGGTGTGTGTTTTCTATGTCCTCTAGTATATAATTTAGGTGTGTGTTTTCTATGTCCTCTAGTATATAATGTAGGTGTGTGTTTTCTATGTCCTCTAGTATATAATGTAGGTGTGCGTTTTCTATGTCCTCTAGTATATAATGTAGGTGTGCGTTTTCTATGTCCTCTAGTATATAATGTAGGTGTGCGTTTTCTATGTCCTCTAGTATATAATGTAGGTGTGCGTTTTCTATGTCCTCTAGTATATAATGTAGGTGTGCGTTTTCTATGTCCTCTAGTATATAATGTAGGTGTGCGTTTTCTATGTCCTCTAGTATATAATGTAGGTGTGCGTTTTCTATGTCCTCTAGTATATAATGTAGGTGTGCGTTTTCTATGTCCTCTAGTATATAATGTAGGTGTGCGTTTTCTATGTCCTCTAGTATATAATGTAGGTGTGCGTTTTCTATGTCCTCTAGTATATAATGTAGGTGTGTGTTTTCTATGTCCTCTAGTATATAATGTAGGTGTGCGTTTTCTATGTCCTCTAGTATATAATGTAGGTGTGCGTTTTCTATGTCCTCTAGTATATAATGTAGGTGTGCGTTTTCTATGTCCTCTAGTATATAATGTAGGTGTGTGTTTTCTATGTCCTCTAGTATATAATGTAGGTGTGCGTTTTCTATGTCCTCTAGTATATAATGTAGGTGTGCGTTTTCTATGTCCTCTAGTATATAATGTAGGTGTGCGTTTTCTATGTCATCTAGTATATAATGTAGGTGTGCGTTTTCTATGTCCTCTAGTATATAATGTAGGTGTGCGTTTTCTATGTCCTCTAGTATATAGTGTAGGTGTGCGTTTTCTATGTCCTCTAGTATATAATGTAGGTGTGCGTCTTCTATGTCATCTAGTATATAATGTAGGTGTGCGTTTTCTATGTCCTCTAGTATATTATGTAGGTGTGTGTTTTCTATGTCCTCTAGTATATAGTGTAGGTGTGCGTTTTCTATGTCCTCTAGTATATAATGTAGGTGTGCGTTTTCTATGTCATCTAGTATATAATTTAGGTGTGCGTTTTCTATGTCATCTAGTATATAATGTAGATGTGTGTTTTCTATGTCCTCTAGTATATTATGTAGGTGTGTGTTTTCTATGTCCTCTAGTATATAGTGTATGTGTGCGTTTTCTATGTCCTCTAGTATATAATGTAGGTGTGCGTTTTCTATGTCATCTAGTATATAATGTAGGTGTGCGTTTTCTATGTCCTCTAGTATATAATGTAGATGTGTGTTTTCTATGTCCTCTAGTATATAATGTAGTTGTGCGTTTTCTATGTCCTCTAGTATATAATGTAGATGTGCGTTTTCTATGTCCTCTAGTATATAATTTAGGTGTGCGTTTTCTATGTCCTCTAGTATATAATGTAGGTGTGCGTTTTCTATGTCCTCTAGTATATAATGTAGGTGTGCGTTATAAGTTATGGAAAATATAAAGAATGATATAGCATTGAACCATACATATAACGATATCGAGATGCGATTAAATAATATATATATTTAAGCTTGGTTTGAAGACATGTGTGTGGGTATACTATTAGTATACTAACAAATCAGGAGTAGCTATTTCCATTATAATTATATGCGAATAAATACATGAATGATCCTTGTACCATACACAATACGTATATTTTCAAGAAAGGTAAACTGTAAAACTGGTATTGTCGTTTCCTGGAAATGATGTGATATTATAACCATATTCAGAGTCGCCATTGATATTATCTTAATATTAACTAATATGTGATATATTATATGATGCCTTTGCAGTTCAGTATGTTTATGAATCTAAGTTGAAAGTAAGATGTGCCTTAGAAATTGTAAGCGGTAATACTATGCAATAGTTATATATTGTACATGTATGCTTTACTATATATGTATGAATGTATGTATTGCAATTGTCTTGTGGTTTTTCTACGTTTATATGAGCGACGCCTCCTGAAGAGATTAGTTATTTTAGATTTTGGAGGATAGTGCATGATACAGACAGAGACCCATTCCAGAATCTCCTCTGGTTCATTTACGTGCACGGTGTAAAGCACCGACACGAGACCTCGGTTTAACGTCCCATCTGAAAGACTGTTCATTTTATTAGGGTGAGACGGGGGATCGAACGTGCAATTGTCTTGAAATGTCCACGTTCTATTCATGTAACCTGATGCGCCGTATTGGCTTGATGGAATATCGAAACTAATCTTGTCATGTAAGTATAATGCCAAATAGTTAGAGATATACATGTACAAATCAGAGGTTTCTGTTATGCTTTGTTCAGTCTATCAGTCTCTATACGAATATAATGAGATGCATCTCTAATGTTCTATTACCTCCCTTTGGAGTCTGACTTATTCCAAAATGTGAATAGGTCCTTTTAGTTAGAATCCTTTGTTTTACTGTTGTTCCCTAACCAGATGTTACGGTATGATAACTGTGATTTTATCCAAATCCTGTTACTTAACTGATAACATTATTTTACAAATAACTACCCATTGCATATACTGTATGATATCTGTCGAGATATAGTAATTTAATAATCACAAGAAGCGATAGTAGAATACAAATGTTAGCATGTTGTGCAAAGGAAACAACGATATAAACAGAGTAAACACTTAATAGGACCTATCCACTTTTAGGGAGTATTCAGAGGCAGTAACTGACCGATGTCTCTCATTAGTACACGTAGAACAACTTGCTATGAAACATGAATCGCGATCATTCTATGAAACATGAATCGCGATCATTCTAACAATGCTTACAGTAACATGCATACTGTGAAACACAAGCAGGAGTAATGAATGATAGATTACATGCATAAGAGAAGGGGAAACTACCTATCTGCGATGGAATTTGGAATGGAGTAAGCCAAACAACGAACAACGACAAAATATTTACAAGAGATGTTCGTGTTATTGAGATATGATCGAGCTTTAATGAATATATGAATGTTTACATAAAAGATACATTCCCACTAGGAATTGATAGTGTTTTGTAAGATATTATTATTATCATATCTGTTTTCACTCACATGGAGATCACAATACTAGTATCCTGTAAATTACAAGCAATAATATCTAGCACATGCCAGTAAGTTATCATTAAGCGCATAGGCAGTAATCGAAAGAAAGAAGATACATTTTTCTTCATTCCATATGGACAGATAAATGGAACTGACGGAGAACATATGTCTTAAGGCATTATAGCCGCAGTCAAGTTGTCTATGCTACATCAACAACACATATTTTATGTTCCCCTGCCGGGACGACTAGAATACATTAGAATAAATAAATTAAATTAAATATTAACGCCCATTATCATGATACGTGTTAATATGTACACACTTGTTCAACAAGGTTCAGTTTTAGACCCAGTTCTCTTAGTACTTTTCATTTATGATCTGCATTGCATGTAATGGAACCCAGACTGATACTATGCTATATTTATACTAGAGAACATAACCATTGTACTTCAACCTAGTCTAGGGTATATGAATGCCAGTATTAACTGTACATCCGTGACCATCCGTGACCACTACAAATTGACATAGGTATACCAACAGGGCACTGAGGTACTCTCCAATGCGTACATTGTGGACACAAATGTTCATTTGTTTTGAGATATTGTCCGATCTTTGCATGACACCATATGTATATAAATTAGAGAGATACTTCCACTTCAAGGAAGTCGTGATAGCGCGTTGGATGCGCGTTCGCTTCAGGTGCGAAAGATCCGGAGTTCGAGCCCCGCTGGAGCCGTTACAATTATGCCCTTAGGCAAGGTATTTAAATTCCACGTTGCCACTTCTCTCTCCCTCGTTGCGATGGATTCCATCAGGAATGAGGTCTCGAGAGTGATTGATATAAGTTGTAAGAACTCGCAATCGAGCTAAAATAAATGTGTATAAACTATTATATTGAATGTGAATGTATGCTTGTTGATTTAATACATACGTGTATTGTTTTCTTGTACATATTTATAAATAATGAACTGACAATTAGGGTACTCTTTTCACTTATAATGTACATTGTATGTAAGCTACATTTGCGCTGGTAATCGCAGGTTCGATCCCCGTCTGACCCTTATAAAATTAACAGTCTTTCATGGGAGGTTAAACCGAGGTCTCGTGTCGGTGCTTACACCGTGCACGTAAAAGAACCAGAGGAGACTCTGGAATGGGTCTCTCTCTGTATCATTACACTATCCTCCAAAGTCTAAAATGACTAATATCTTCAGGAGGCGTCGCTCATATGGGCAACCGGTAGCGACGATAAATAAACGTAAACAAACCCAGCTATATAAGTATATTTGCGGCTTACCGTGTGCAGAACATGATAAATGGATCGTTCTTGGAACAACCCAAATAGGGCCGGGTAGCAAGTACTGACAGCCGTGTGCTACATCATACCCTATACACAATGTAATTAGTCTAGTACTAAGTATAAATATAAAGCTTACATTGCTCTGCTATCAGCTGCATTTGCCGTTATACAAGTAGAGAGAAGTGGATCTACTGGTTTGCTTCGGAACATTATTTATCTTAGACCTTGTTATATTAGGGCTAGGGTGCTCCAGAAATCGTCATCAAGCACTAACCATTCGCATGTAAACGGTTAATTTAACATTAGTTATCTTAGACCTTGTTACATTAGGGCTAGGGTGATCCAACAATCGTCATCAAACACGTACCATTCTCATGTAAACGGTTAATTTAACATTATGTATATGGCTTCGAGCTATATAATTTGAAGAATGAATGGTGATATCGAGGTATGTTATTTCTAGAGTGAATGATCGGTGGTATCGATGTACATGTAGATTGTGTATTTAATGTGTGTTGGTGCAGAATTATATTATTTCTTGAGTGTATCGTGGTATCGATAGTTAACATTTCTAGAGTGTTTTGATGTTATCGAGGTATAGCATTTCTAAAGGTAGAGATGTATTGTATTTATTGAGTACACTGGCGTATCGATGCCCATACTACATGTATACATTTATATAGTGAGAGGTGATATCGATGCCCATACTACATGTATACATTTATATAGTGAGAGGTGATATCGATGCCCATACTACATGTATACATTTATATAGTGAGAGGTGATATCGATGCCCATACTACATGTATACATTTATATAGTGAGAGGTGATATCGATGCCCATACTACATGTATACATTTATATAGTGAGAGGTGATATCGATGCCCATACTACATGTATACATTTATATAGTGAGAGGTGATATCGATGCCCATACTACATGTATACATTTATATAGTGAGAGGTGATATCGATGCCCATACTACATGTATACATTTATATAGTGAGAGGTGATATCGATGCCCATACTACATGTATACATTTATATAGTGAGAGGTGATATCGATGCCCATACTACATGTATACATTTATATAGTGAGAGGTGATATCGATGCTAATGCATGTCTGACTATGTGGTGGCATCGATGTATGTGTTATTATGAGAGTGCGGGGTGTGTACTGATGCGTATTATTGCCGGAGTGTGTGCTGTTGGCATCTATGCATATGTGTCTCCTTTTAAGGGTTTTTCGATGGACAATGTTTCTGAGATTAATCTAGTTCTCTTAATTTGAACAGTTTTTTTTTATTTAAGTTTATTTAACGTCGCTACCGTTTTCCCATTTCAGCGACGGGAAGTTTACCTAACAACACCTTTCCTGGGCAGATTCCAGCGGTTAACCAGTACTTGATGCACCAACATCCGTAAGAAACTGCCAGTTTTTTCATATACATGAGACACCGTCTGAGCGGGGCTCGAACCCGTGACCATCAGAGATGATAGGTTAAAGTGGTATACAAGTCAGAGACCTTAGAACACGATACAATCTCTAAAGTGTTCTATTAATACCCTAACAGTACTATTTCATGCTAAGACAAATAAACATACACTATGGATATGCATTTCTCTTCATTTGTGGAGTTATATTTTCGAATATGCATCGTTTTTCTAATGGGAATACCATTATATTTTATTTATCAAATCAGCTCCCGTTTTCATGTCTCAGTTTGACAGTTATATTTAATAAAGACATATATATATAGTGCAACGGGGATCTCAGTGACGTCACATATGTTTTATTGGAATAATGCCGGTTGTCAACAATAATAACTGTAGACGTGCACAATTTATGTCTTCGATATTTATCTCGTTTGTCATTAAATAAGTTCACTGATATGTCGTTAGAATCTTGATCATGGGCGGTGGAAGGTGGGTTCCGTGATGAAGTAGTTACGATCGTTGACTTACTTTATATCGCTAGACCCTCAATGCTATTGTTTCCAAGCCACTGGGGTGCTAAATTATTTTAAGGGAGTTATACAACTGGCTTGTAGTAAGTCGGCGGTTCTACCCGGTGTCCGTAAGTGAGTGAAATACAAGGCGGAGGAGTAGTAGGAAAGGACTGTGCGAAGCTTAGCAAAAATAAATAACCAACAGCAAATAAACACATTCTTAATTAATAAGTTCACTAATATTAAATGGTTCATTATAATTATTTTCAAAATTTGGGCCACAACAACAATGCACAACTAAATAAGCTGTGCATGAATGCATACTTCTGTGGTTAGTTTAAACAAGAATGTATTCAGGAATGGTACATATCATAGGAATAGTTGCAACAGCACAGTTAGGATTGGGGGAAAAGTTACATAGTAACTTATTCGAATCCCTTTCCTTTCTGGGGTTATGTCTGATACAATGGTCGTGAAAGTCGTGATAGCGCAGTGGATGCGCGTTCGCTTCAGGTGCGAAAGGTCCGGAGTTCGAGCCCCACTGGAGCCGTTACTATTGTGCCCTTAGGCAAGGCATTTAAATTCCACGTTGCCTCTCTCTCCCTCGTGGCGATGGATTCCATCAGGAATGATGTCTCGAGAGTGATTTATATAAGTTGAAATAACTTGTTTCGCAATCGAGCTAAAATAAATGTGTATAAACTATACAATGGTAGTGCACATTAACGACTT
Source organism: Archivesica marissinica (assembly GCA_014843695.1). Classification (NCBI taxonomy): domain Eukaryota; kingdom Metazoa; phylum Mollusca; class Bivalvia; order Venerida; family Vesicomyidae; genus Archivesica; species Archivesica marissinica. The sequence goes on from CM026393.1 coordinate 12,872,817, forward strand.
TTTGTTGTTTTAAGTATAATTTATTTGCAATACATTTAAATCTTCATTTTATAATTCTAAGCAGCACTTTTTAAACTTTCAAGGATATATAGCACAATACATTGAAGTTCATAAAATGATATAGTGCATGCCATGGCGTTGCTCGAATATTTCTATGGGATGTCAGTTTCCCGCTGCAACACTAAACACGTCATCGAGGTGCAATAAGTTAGATATAGACGGATTTGTAATCCAGTAGTTAACACGTTGGACTGGTAATCCATGGATCCCAGGTTAGATCAATTCAAGCCAGTGCACACGCAGATATCCACTACTGTATGTAAATTGCAGCCAGCCAAGTGCATTGATACGCATAGGCCTCTGCCTCGTACCTTGATACCTCTACAAGGTACCTAGTCCTCCGCTATGCCAAGACGTTTTTTGTGTGTAATAAGTCGCGCCGGGTATGTTATATGGCGTGCTTCCAGCTATTATCGATGGAGGAAGACCTCTGCTACTTCTCCGATCACTAGTACAGGACGGACGCCCAGGAAGAACCACCGACATTCAGCAAGCCAGCTGGATAACGTCCTCGTATGAAATAATTCAACATCCCCAGTGGTGTTGTTTTAGGCAAGACGCTTAATTCCACATTTCCTAATATATTCTATCGGAATCCATCTGAAAAGGCCTATCAATAGCGAGTAATTAACGGTTGTAATAACTCATATAGCAGTAGAGCTAAAATGAGTGTGTTTAAAACTAAATGTGTGAATTGGAATATGGGCCAGATTGTATTCGGTAGAACTGCAGTGGTTTAGGACCTATGTATACTTCTTCAGTTGTTGAATCATTTTCATTCGAAACTAACACTATGTCTGTGTAACTCTATCTATATGTAGCCTGGGTTCGATTCTTGGACCGGGCCGTATGTGATATAGTGCGGTGTTCGCAAGGTCGGTTTTCTCCATGTACTGCGGTTTCCTCTCACATGAATGACAACAAATGCTGTAGTGTGGAAGTCGTGATAACACAGTGGATGCGCGTTCGCTTCAGGTGCGAAAGGTCCGGAGTTCGAGCCCCGCTGGAGCCGTTACGAGTGTGCCCTTAGGCAAGGCATTTAAATTTCACATTGCCTCTTCTCTCTCCTTCATGGCGATGGATTTACACCAGGAATGAGGTCTCGAGAGTGATTCATATAAGTTGAAATAACTTGTTTCGCAATCGAGCTAAAATAAATTTGTATAAACTAACAAATGCTGCCATATGTGCCAACGAGAGTGATTAAAATTAGTTGTTACAGCTTGTTTCGCAATCGTTGTAAAATAAATAACATTTATACTTAGTTTATACAAATTTATTTTACCTCGATTGCGAAACAAGTTATTTCAACTTATATTAATCACTCTCGAGACCTCATTCCTGATGGATTCCATCGGCACGAGGGAGAGAGAAGAGGCAACGTGGAATTTAAATGCCTTCCCTAAGGGCACACTCGTAACGGCTCCAGCGGGGCTCGAACTCCAGACCTTTCGCACCTAAAGCGAACGCGCTACCACTGCGCTATCACGACATCAACGTTTATTCTTGGATGTGTATGCCTATTTAGAGAAGTTCAGAACATAATTTATCACGCGGAAATTAATATGTAATAAATAAAAGAATGAACACATTAATGTCTTCACAGTCATAGTTGTAAACCATTTTGCATTATCAGTTGTAATCCACTATGTATTATCTACTACATAAACTATTATCTACTACATAAACTATTATCTAATACATAAACGGGTTCCTATCTTATACTATTAGCAGTTTATCGAACTAATTGGTGCTGTAAAATACACCGCTCTGTTGCATATTAATTAGATGCTGGGCTCACTTAAAGGGATAAAAGAGAATCTCCAAACGTAATGATGTGTTATCATTTTAATTAAATCTCATCATTGTGTATCAGGGTAATGATAGTTCACATAAACAATGTGCAGCGTCATTAATAACTGAACGATAAGACATTGAAATAACACATCACTACTACGTGCATTTGATATATGCATTATTTTATGCAAAATTAGTTTAGCTCGATAGCGAAACAAGTTCTTATAACTTATATTAATCACTATCGAGACCTCATTCTTGATGGAATCCATCGCCACGAGGGAGAGAGAAGAGCCAACGTGGAATTTAAATGCCTTGTCTAATGGCACACACGTAGCAGCTCCAGTGGGGCTTGAACTTCGGACCGATTGTACCTGAAGCGAACGCACTACAACTACGCTATTACGACTTCCACTATATGCATACACGTCATACTGCCAGGGCTCTCGTGCAAGAGAGAAGTTGTCTTATCTGTGTGTGTTTTACGTTTATTTATCGTCGCTACCGGTTGCCCATATGAGCGACGCCTCCAGAAGAGATTAGTCATTTTAGATTTTCGGAGGATAGTGTAATGGTACAGACAGAGACCCATTCCAGAGTATCCTCTGGTTCTTTTACGTGCACGATGTAAAGCAACGACACGAGACCTCGGTTTATTCTGAAAGACTGTTAATTGTATTAGTGTCAGACGGGGGATGGAACCTGCGATCCGTGGATTACCAGCCCAGCGTGTTACCACTTGAATACAGATCCGTCTCGAGAGTGAAAGTAGGATTTCATATTTATAATGGTCAACCAAGCGTGATACTGTAGTTTTGGGATACTTTAAATCTGATCATTGGAATGATAAATGTGTACATGCACCAATGCGAAATATAACGGTAAATTATGCTATTCTGTAGAAATGTGCTTTTTCATCGATGTAGTGTCGCTTTAAACCATATCAACTTAATACTAAGTATACTTGCATTTTTATTGGAATGTCTTGACATTAATGATCCGAACACATCAACTCACTTTAATATAGGTTACGTATATGAACAGGTTTTCTGCTATATAATATCTTCACCATAAATGCGCGTGTTTTCAATATATATATCATACAAATTAATTTAGCTCGATTGCGAAACAAGTTATTACAACTTATGTTAATCACACTCGAGATGTCATTCCTGATGGAATCCATCGCCACGAGGGAGAGATAAGAGGCAACGTGGAATTTAAATGCCTTGTCTAAGGACACAATCGTAACGGCTCCAGTGGGGCTCGAACTCCGGACCTTTTGCAACTGAAGCGAACGCTCATCCACTGCGCTATCACGACTTCCGCTATCACGTGTTTTCACTAGAACACCAGGAATAAATGTATGCTGTGTGTGTTTACGTTTATGTATCGTCGCTACCGGTTGCCCATATGAGCGACGCCTCCTGAAGAGATTAGTTTTTGGAGGATAGTGCAATGATACAGACAGAGAACCATTCCAGAATCTCCTCTGGTTCTTTTACGTGCACGGTGTAAAGCACCGACACGAGACCTCGGTTTAAGTCCCATCTGAAAGACTGTTAATTGTATTAGGGTCAGACGGGGGGTCGAACCTGCGATCCCTGGATTACCAGTCCAGCGTGTTACCACTGGACTACATATCCGTCTGTAAATGTATCCATTGTATACACACAATACAATGGCGGAAAGAAGTTACATACAAATTATGAAAACATAGACATTAAGAAAAATAATTTTATATATTAAAAAAGACACTGTATAAACACTATGTAATGTTGAATCTTAGCCGATAATTAAATGAATATTATCACAGTCATAGAAAGCACTATGTAATGTTGAATCTTAGCCGATAATTAAATGAATATTATCACAGTCATAGAAAGCACTATGTAATGTTGAATCTTAGCCGATAATTAAATGAATATTATCACAGTCATAGAAAGCACGATGTAATGTTGAACCTTAGCCGATAATTAAATGAATACTATCACAGTCATAGAAAGCACTATGTAATGTTGAATCTTAGCCGATAATTAAATGAATATTAGCACAGTCATAGAAAGCACACAATTAATGTTGAATCTTAGCCGATAATTAAATGAATATTATCACGGTCATAGAAAGCACTATGTAATGTTGAATCTTAGCCGATAATTAAATGAATATTATCACAGTCATAGAAATCACTATGTAATGTTGAATCTTAGCCGATAATTAAATGAATATTATCACAGTCATAGAAAGCACTATGTAATGTTGAATCTTAGCCGATAATTAAATGAATATTATCACAGTCATAGAAAGCAGTATGTAATGTTGAATATTAGCCGATAATTAAATGAATATTATCACAGTCATAGAAAGCAGTATGTAATGTTGAATCTTAGCTGATAATTAAATGAATAGTATCACAGTCATAGAAAGCAGTATGTAGTGTTGAATCTTAGCCGATAATTAAATGAATATTATCACAGTCATAGAAAGCAGTATGTAATGCATAATAAGAGACTTCTCTAATTTTCTATTACCTTCCTTGGCAGATAAAGTCCAATTTATTCCAAAATGTGAATAGGTCCTTTTAGTTAGAATCCTTTGTTTTTACTGTTGTTCCCTAACCAGATGTTGCGGTATGATAATTGTGATTTTATCAAAATCGTGTTAATTAACTGCTAGCATTCGTGTACAAATAAGTACCCATTGCATATACTGTATGAGATCTGTCGAGATATAGTAATTTAATATCCATAGTAGAATGAAATTGCTAGCCTGATGTGCACAGGAAATAACGATAAAACAAAGGGAAACACTTAATATGACCTATTTACTTTTAGGGAGTATTCAAGGGAAGTAACCGACCGATGTCTCTCATTATGTAATGTGAATGCTCTTGCGAGGGCAATACGTTTTGCTTGTTTCAGAAATCAGAATGGTTTGTGATGAAGTACTGCACATACAAAATAGACGGTTCAGTGATTAGTTCGACCACTACCCACTGGCCCCCCGCTATATCTACTACATCCTTCTTTGGAAATGCACAATGAACGTGTACACTTATAATTTAAACATATTGTATTCGGATCAAATACATATATACATAATTATATAAACACAATTTTTATACATTCGAACCGATATGGGTCGAGAAACAAGCTTAATGCTTATATGAATCCCTTCCCATGTTGGAGTACGTTTAAATGGTACAAATTGCTTGGCGAATAGTAATGGCGAGTTTATTTACACTTATATTAGATTCGTTCTGAGCTATCATCTCCATATTGCAAAAGCTACAGAAATATTTACAAGTTGTTCTCTAGAGGCTACAATTATACTGCTAGGTATTATTAGTTATTATTGCTCTTGTGTAATCACGCATCTTGGATATATAATTATCATTATATAGACTTGTTACGGATGTTACTAATGGATCGAAGAAAGTAATTATTACATCTCATTGTGTAGGTTTCCGATACATTTACCATTCGTAGCATTTCGTATTGTCCTTGGAGGAAGCTATATCTTACCTACAAGTAAAATGACGTGATTCATCGGACGAGAGTCACCACGTGGATACCCCATATATCCTATGTTAGGTCAGTATAATAATATATGGGGATCTAATATGTTTTCATCAAATCACATGTAAAGTCAACGATAATGCCCGTTAACAGGTAGATGTATCATAATGAGCAAGGCCGAGCATGCTAATGTGTGTTATTTCGACTGAATTTAAATATACTGCAGTAACAAATAACTCCGGTATCCGGGCTATGAATATAAGTAGACTTGTGACTGCACCAGTGATGTATGTACGGATTGCGGACGGGTTCGTTAGGTCGAAATGCTCTGGTGCGAGTCGTACTGAGGTTGTGTCCCTTGTCGACATTGATCCGTCATTTGCACAGGTTTCAGAGCGTTCTTATTGCGACAGTTTTATTAGGTATTGGGATGGCCCCCACAGAGGTAATTATTAGGTGTTGAAATGGTATCAATTTATGTTCTTGGCTACCTATAATTTGTAGTTCAACACCACGAAAACCAGTTTATTCAATTTGCTTACCCAAATTCTAGAGAGAGCATGAATGTACATATTTTCGGATGTTCTCACATTTTTTTCCTCATGTACTGTTATCGTCTCGTTCAGTTCCACGTATACACATACACGTATATGCAGTCAAACCCTTGTAGGCAGTGCGCACATGCTACGAAACATTGTACGATAATGGCATAGCGTAACCTCCTGCCATCACAATAAGTTTCTTTCGTCGCCGACGTTGTGTGTCATATGCGATTTATGGTTTGCAACGCATAGTGTTTAAATCAACATTGTAAAATGTAGTTTAACCACATAGTTATAAAATTAGACAGGCATATTTTAATATATCCACAGCAGACAATCATTACTCTGGGTTTCGCTGATTCCACAGAAGTTCATGTTCTCCATCAAGTCACCTTAAATTCAATAAACGTCGACACATCATCAATTGCGTGCGCATCACTCACACTACATTGTCTATTTAGCACTATATTTAATATTGCTGAGAAGCCAGAATGTTGTCACATTAACTATAGAACATTGGAATCTAACGTATGTGCGTGTTACGTTTATGTATATTCGCTACCGGTTGCCCATGTGAGCGTCGCCTCCTGAAGAGATTCGTCATTTTAGGTTTTGGACGATAATGCAACGATACAGACAGAGACCCATTACAGAGTATCATCTGGTTAGTTTACGTGCACGATGACCTCGGTTTAAAGACTGTTATTATTATTAGGGTCAGACGGGGCATCCAGTTGCGAATGATATTCAACACTGGTAATTAACCATTAAAATGCTTATCACAACAAACATTACTTTTGCAAACACCATAGAGCCAGATCAGACAACGTGCCGACTGATCAGCCACTATGCTATATGATATTCGGATAGTGGAGCTAAAACACATGACTGAATAGCAAACAACATAATTGTTATATCCTGATCGTGGCTTTGTCGGCTGATCTGGACCTATATTGTTTGCACATTCCCTCCCATTTAGTCGGCATTTTAAGAGTTAACTGTAGGCGCTTTGTATATGTTCAAAGAAGTGTGTGCAATCAAGTATGTGCTGTCTATTTACTTCATACGGAACATCCTCTTGAAATATGTACACATAATGTACATGCTATCGAATAAGGTAAACACACATTATATCCGAAATGTTCTTCAACATTCGGGTAGTCTTGGCTTAATGATGATTGTAAATCTTCAATTAGAAAAAGTCGGGAGTTTTAAATATCTGTGCACGTCTGCAACTAAAATCTAGAAACTAGTTGAAGTGGGTAAGCTGTATAGCTTTAAGACTTACTACAAGGGATTCATGGACGAGTGGTTGTTTATAATTATCTATATGACTTCACTTAAAAGAGTTTTGGATATAGTGACACAAATTAGTAGCCTATTAAAATCAAGCAATCTAGGAGAGTTAACTGTATCGAATATTAATGATGCCTCAAAGGAAGATATTGCAAACACTTTAGTGTATTCATTCTCCGAAACATCCTTCTCTTCAAATTGTGATGAACGAATTTGAAAAGAATAAGCCCTAATAGGATACGAGTGCACACTGTCCATTGAGATAACTCATAATTAAATACTTATTGAAATGAACACTTTTCTGTTATTGACGTTACATTGATGTGATGTGGTATTACAGTGCTGTTGTTCCTGACGAACTGCATCATAATTAATTATAACATCTGTCAACGTATCCATTAGTTTGCACAAATGAAAGTCTTCAACACAATATGAGAATGTGGTAATTAGCTGAATTTCTAGAAATAAAGTATTATTGTCCATTATCCTTATTATCCTAAACCAGGAAATGGTAACACTAATCCGAATAATTATCGTCGTGCTGCAGCGAGTGACGCAGACCGCCGGCGAGCACTAAGGGTGTGGGGGTTCGAGATCGACAAAGAAAGAGACACTTTTTATAAAAAATTTAATGTTCTCTGTATTATGTGGCATAAATAGGCCGATATGTGCCCTAAAAACGAAATGGGTGGACAATACGTGTTTATAATGGATCCTGTTTAAATGTCCACTGCTTATATTCTCGCAAGATCCTACTAAATCCTGCAAGCTTTCCCAGTCTGTTCATCCTTTTCTGCAACCAATATATACAAATATACAGTTTCATACTTATATATATCACATAATTAACATTCACATCAGTTATAACAAACATATCATGAGGGTGACACTGAATCCCGAATACTTCTTATTTTGTCAGTGAGTCCCGAATACCACCTTATTTTTTCGCTGAATCCCGAATACTTTTTAACCAGTTTAACACATTGAAAACACCTGTTTATAATAAAAAAGATAACGTATCATCATCTATGTTCAATCCAAAACTGCGCCAAACCTTCGTGTGGTGTCCCGAAAGTTTAATCGGCAGCACGCCTCCAAGAACATTTTGTCTATTTACAGTAGTGCAAATGGTAAAATTGATCATAAGGGAAGTAACCCTGGACATTATCTAAAGTTCGAATATATCATATAGGTCGTTAAATTGGTAATAGAACGTAGATTATTGTCTAAGAAAACAATTTATATTAGAAATCTTGCGTACTGAATACCAAAAGATGTTTTTATTGCGTACCGCGTACGACGCTCTTGCGTCCCGAATACGGACTAAATAGGCCCTGAATCCCGCGTACCAAAAGGGGGGGCATCACCCTCATATCATTATACATATATAATGACGACAGCTGCATCGACGGATTTAAGAAATACAATATACGATGGCGTAGTTTTAAATTAGACAATGAAAATCAAGTATTTACATCTGATCGATATTTCTCAACAACTAACAGGTTATCAGTCAATGTACATGCATACTATGCTATCGGGATGGTAGTAGAAACGAGTAGCAATAGTTATAGTATTTTGTTTTATATTTCGGGTTTTACGCCTGCATCAGCACCATTTTGGGCTATATCGCCGGCGGGCAGTTTACCTAACAACACCTTTCCTGGGCAGGCTCCAGCGGTTAACCAGTACTTGGGTGCACCAACCTCCGTAAGAAACTGCCAACTTTTTTCATATAAATGAGACACGGCCTGAGCGGGGCTCGAACCCGTGACCATCAGTGATGATAGGTTACAGTGGTATATATGTCAGCGACCTTAACCACTCGACCACGGAGGCGGTCTAAATAATAGGTATAGTAATCATATGGATTATATGTAAGCACATACTTAATGGCGCCTTATTTATGTTTTGTTAAAATGGTAGCATGTATCATAGACATGCATTGATTGGTTAGTAAACAGCACGTGCTTAAATATTGTCATGTGTCAGGTCAACAGAACGTGCCACTTATTATATATATTGTCCAAGGGACATAACTAAAACTATGCTACACTGTACTACATATACTACGTTGCAAAGTAACTGAATATGTTACAACGTGTGTATGTTTAAGTTTATTTATCGTCGCTACATGTTATCCATATGAGCGACTCCCCCTGAAGAGATTAGTCAATTTAGATTATTGGAGGATAGTGCAATGATACAGACAGAGACCCATTCCAGAGTGTTTGGTTCTTTTACGTGCACGGTGTACAAGCACCGACACGAGACCTCGGTTTAACGTCCCATCTGAAAGACTGTTAATTGTATTAGGGTCAGACGGGGAGAGTCGAACCTGCGATCCCTAGATTACCAGTCTAGCGTGTTACCACTGGACTACAGATCCGTGTTACCACGTGTTTTACTCACTGGTTCAAATAGGGGGGAAATGACAAGCGAATATATGTGTTCAAAGAGTTTGTATTTATTAACAATAATTGTACCCAATAGCATGCACTGTGTTTGTAAAACTGACACGCACTATTAGCTCATCACTTGTTTATTATCTAAGGTTTTAAATTCCATTTAAACACCATTTAATACGATTGAAAACGTTTATCAGTGATGCTTTTATCACGAATGAACGTGTAGTTTCTGTATATTTCGACATTGAACAGACTTACGAAGTACACGGAGACGTCCTTAAATAACATGCGGATAGTCAATTTAAGGTTGGAGTGGATTGTACTTTAGATGGCAAACAAGAACATGAAACGGATGTCCCACAAGGACGTACTGTAATAGGTTACACAAAGAGCCATGCTCATATAGCATTACGAAATGTCTTGGCGACGATGACACGAGTTCTCTAGCCATATATGATTGTGTTACTGCACATATGTTTTTACAATACTTATTATTAATAATGGGTAAACGATGGGATGTCCGTCCGATTAGCGCAGTGGTTAGCCCGCTCCCTTCTCATCAATGCAACCCGGGTTCAATCCTCGGACCGGGAAGTATGTGAGATGATACGGTGATCGCCAGATCGGACATGTGGGTTTTCTCCGAGTACTCCGCGCATACGACAGTGATCAATATAAGTTGTAAAACTTGCATCACAATCATTGTAAAATAAATAAAGTTTAATCTTATTATTAATTGGGGAGGGAGGGGTAAATTCGCACCATTAGCTTAGGTTATACGGCGACTCTCAAGCTATTATGTGTGGAGGAATACCCGGGGTGCTCGTTCGATCAGTATTTCAGACACGGACGGGCTGCCCGATTAGAATAACCGATCTAACGCAAGCCAACTGGATACAAGTCTTCACGAATTAGTGTAATTCGGAGACTTCATTTGGAAATATTGATGGAATTAATGGCAACATTTCGAAGCTGAACAAGATCAGATGCAACCAATTAAAACTGAAACAAATTGCGTCCGTATGGGCATGAAGAAATCTAATTTAAAGTAGAATTAAAATGCGAATACTTTCCAAAATAAATGCTCTCCGTTGGAAAACGATATGGAACCAAATGGCAGCTTCATTTGCCTCATGGCAAGCAAATCAGTGCCAACGCAAAAAGGACGATTATAAATCGAACAGTTTGAAACCTGCAGATGGAAATTGTGCTGTACCTAAACTCAACATAGACGCACTTATTCCTCTAAGTTGACATTAATTAGAACCACGCATTGCATAGTTGCTAACTTTCAATAATGGATATTAAATAAGCATACTATTAGGATATAAGTCGAAAACGATCCGATATGTAAAATATTGGACTGTGTGAGGCGCGTAGTGAAAGTTGTAATATCATTGTTTGTGTACAAGAGGTAATTGAAAACAATGCATACATGTTTGATTGTAATTTAAGGCGGGTATGGTTCCCGGAATCGTCCGGGGTAATAAAGAGTGCTGCTCCTAATTAGGACTTCACGGATGCATATGAGATTGCTATGTCACAGTATACTTTATAACAAATAACTTTCATAATAAAGAAATGGTATGCATATACACATACACTGTGTATGTGTATCATTTTTGCGGATCTGTAGTCCAGTGGTTAACACGTTGGACTGGTAATCCAGGGATCGCAGGTTCGATCCCCCGTCTGACCCTAATCAAATAAACAGTCTTTCAGATGGGACTTTATACCGAGGTCTCGTGTCGGTGCTATACATCATGCACCTAAAAGAACCAGATGAGACGCTGGAATGGGTATCTGTCTGCATCATTGAACTATTCTCCAAAAATCTAAATTGACTAATCTCTTCATGAGGCGTCGCTCATATGGACAACCGGTAGCGACGATAAATAAACGTAAAACACACATAGAACATTCTAAATCCCAATTCAATTTAATTCCGTAAATATTCGTCTACAACAAGTCTCCCATGTTTATTATCCCTCAAACGAAGCATATTTTATGCAATTTCGGAAAGACATCTTTCACGTCAGGTCTGTTTATTTCTTTTCACTCTTAGAAATGATATACCGTTATTTACGAGATGTCTATGCAACGCCATTTCAGAGAAGGCATAAAAAACAGACAAAACATGAGAGAGTTTGGAGACCAATTTATCGATTTGTACGGGCATGAATGAAAGGCCAAGTTTAATCAAGTAAGAATGCCAGGGATTTGACACTGAAGCTTTGTGCACCGACTTTGTAATATTTGATTACTAAATTCGTCGGTTCGCATCGATTTTGTCGTGGGGACACTAAACCCTCTGACCAAAATAAATTGGCGATACTTAACCTAAAACATGGCGCTACTGCTAAAGAAAATATAGTTAACCCTTTCAACAGCAAGTAACTGACATGGACTTGTGCATGGTAATTATGCACCAATACAGTAATAAGAAAATTACATATGGACACGTGCATTTTTCGAAATGGGCAAGTTTGTATAAAAATAGTAAAATCGTTACGAGCCGGCTCATCTGGATCTACACTTTGTGTACGCCTATTTAGAGGTGTGTGATCTTGATAGGGTTTAATCAACGTGAGGGGACCGAGAGGTGTATGCCCCTGGCTTCAAATTACTTGCTTCTCACCGCTGTAGGGTTGAATCTCTAAGAGAGGCGTGTGTGGGAGCTATCCCACTGCTATGCCATTGGTCGGTGTGGTTTCACCCGAAATACTGCTCTTAGCGATAACTGTGAGCAATATATCACGAACAACCGAAGATTTGCCATTCGATCTATCTTTTCAATCATGGAAAATGCGAATGAGATAGTCTGATTGTATCAATGTGCTTGAATACACATGGCCCATTTGTTATGCAAATAGTGTAACAGTTATTGCGCATGACAAACGCGTGCGCCCATGCACATATAGATAGAACACATCGGCATGTATACACTAACTCAATATTATAAAGTATGCAAAATAAGCCCGCACAGTATTGTGTTCTGTCCGTTGTTCTCCGTTTTCTGGAAAGACTCGGGCGTCTAATTAAAATAAATGACTGTAGAATCCTAATGTCTCTAGCGTAATAAAAAACAATACTCGTGTAAGGTCGTGTTAGGGAATGTATCGTGTACAGATGATCTCTATATCTCCCTCAAGGCATATCATCGCATAGTATATATTAAAGAGTATTTCATCTGTGCATGCATGTATATATTAATTAATTAAGCTATTACGTCACAGGAGAACGTTTTATGACGTCATAATGTTGATATTATTATATGAAATTGCCTGATGGAACGGGGCTTCGGTAGATGAGAAATATACATATCAGCTTAAGTCGTCATTGTTACATGTTTAGCATGTATACATTTGCGTACGTACCCCGGCATATAACCCCTTCCAACAACCATTCGCAAAGTGTTCATTTGATATAGACTACATTCCAGCTTAAGTCGTCATTGTTACATGCTTAGCGTGTATACATGTGAGACCGTACCCCGGCATATAACCCCTTCAAACAGCCATTCACAAAGTGTTCATCTACATTTCAGCTTAAGTTGTCATTGTTACATGTTTAGCATATATACATTTGAGACCGTACCCCGGCATATAACCCCTTCCAACAACAATTCACAAAGTGTTCATTTCATATAGACTACATTCCAGCTTAAGTCGTCATTGTTACATGTTTAGCGTGTATACATGTGAGACCGTACCCCGGCATATAACCCCTTCCAACAACCATTCACAAATGTTCATTTGATATAGACTACATTTCAGCTTAAGTCGTCATTGTTACATGTTTAGCGTGTATACATTTGAGACCGTACCCCGGCATATAACCCCTTCCAACAGCCATTCACAAAGTGTTCATTTGATATAGACTACATTTCAGCTTAATTCGCCATTGTTACATGTTTAACGTGTATACATTTGAGACCGTACCCCGGCATATAACCCCTTCCAACAACCATTCACAAAGTGTTCATTTGATATAGACTACATTCCAGCTTAAGTCGCCATTGTTACATGTTTAACGTGTAGACATTTGAGACCGTACCCCGGCATATAACCCCTTCCAACAACCATTCACAAATGTTCATTTGATATAGACTACATTTCAGCTTAAGTCGTCATTGTTACATGTTTAGCGTGTATACATTTGAGACCGTACCCCGGCATATAACCCCTTCCAACAGCCATTCACAAAGTGTTCATTTGATATAGACTACATTTCAGCTTAATTCGCAATTGTTACATGTTTAACGTGTATACATTTGAGACCGTACCCCGGCATATAACCCCTTCCAACAACCATTCACAAAGTGTTCATTTGATATAGACTACATTTCAGCTTAAGTCGCCATTGTTACATGTTTAACGTGTATACATTTGAGACCGTACCCCGGCATATAACCCCTTCCAACAACCATTCACAAAGTGTTCATTTGATATAGACTACATTCCAGCTTAAGTCGTCATTGTTACATGTTTAACGTGTATACATTTGAGACCGTACCCCGGCATATAACCCCTTCCAACAACCATTCACAAAGTGTTCATTTGATATAGACTACATTCCAGCTTAAGTCGCCATTGTTACATGTTTAACGTGTAGACATTTGAGACCGTACCCCGGCATATAACCCCTTCCAACAACCATTCACAATGGACCAGTGTTCATTTGATATAGCTTATGAATAATATTCAACTAACACATTATTTTGACATGTCATTTAACTTGAATGGCAACTGCCACTCGCCTTACATGGCGCTTTAATTTCACAATTAAGAAATACACGTTTAAAGTAAGTTCAAAGTATGTGAGATGGTACGGTGGTCGGCAGATCGGACAGGTGGGTTTTCTCCGGGTACTCCGGTTTCCTCCCATAGGAATGACCATATAAGTATACGCTTTCATCGGCGCCAACGAGAGTGATTAATATAAGTTGTTAAAACTTGCTTCACAATCGTTGTAAAATAAATAAAGTTTTAAAAAGGGAGGTGTTAAGTTCCGCCCTCCTCAAGATCGAGATAAAGTCGCAAGATCGATTATTAAGCGTGACTATCAAGATGGGGGGCTAAATATGGTTGATATAAACGCATATGTTAATTCTATAAAAGCTGCGTGGGTAAAACGATTAATAAACCCCGAAAATGAAGGTCATTGGAAAGACACATATCTAAAACAATTGAATACATTTGGAGGACAACTTCTATTTGAATCAAATATATCTGCTAAGCACATTGTTTGAAACTTGAAAATAGCTTTTTGCGAGATGTTGTTATCAGTTGGACAAACGTCAATTTCAAGACACAAATAGATTGTTATGCAAATGAAATAATATGGAATAACTCGTTTATACGGGTCGGAGAAAACACGTTATTTTATAAGAACTGGTTTCAAAAGGGAATTAAATATATAGGATATATATATACTGAGTCAAAAAAGAAACGATACCAGGTGTTTATGTGTCTATAATTTCAACATTTATTAAGAAAATTCTTTGAAAATTCATAAGATGATAGTCCAACATGTTTGAAAGAGGAGCACATAAAGCATAATGAGCCTCCGAAACGGTCTGCTGCGTGATGACGTAATTCGGGGTCTAATGGAGTTTTCACACAGACGTCAATACCGAGTATGGGCACCATTTGCGTCTCTCACTGCAATGCACCGCCCTCGCATCGAACGGAAGAGTGTCTGAATCTCTTGCTGGTAAATATTTGTCCACTCCTGACGCAAAACATCCCTCAGTTGGTTTAACGTTACCAGCTGACGTCGTCTGACTCGGCGGTCTAACATATCCCACACATGTTCTATGGGTGACAAGTCTGGTGACAAAGCAGGCCACGGCAGGGTTTCAATATTGTTCTGCTCCAATAATGTGGTGGAAATCCGAGCAGTATGACACCTGGCGTTGTCCTGTTGGAACAGTGTGACGTTTCTGTTGGCGTTAAAGAACGGCACAACAACTGGCACAAGGATCTCATCACAGTACCGCTGGGCGTTTAGGTTCCCGTCCACCACTAACAGTTCAGTGCGACTGCCGAAGGTGATACCGCCCCACGCCATAACGCTTCCGCCCCCGAACAGATCGACCTGACGTACACATGCGTCGGCGTAACGTTCACCGCGTCTGCGATATACCCGCTCTCTGCCATCCGCTCGACGCAAACAGAACCGCGATTCATCGCTAAAGATCACCGAATTCCACTGTAACCGAGTCCAGCGAGCACGTTCCGACGTCCATTCCCGCCGTACGTCACGGTGACGTCGTGTCAGGATGGGTCCAACGTATGGCCGATATGTACGAATGCCACGTTCACCGAGCCGGTTCCTGACTTTGTGCACTGATGCGATTGTTGGTCATCCCAGGAGTAACGGCAGCTGTGTGCGAAGCAGGTAGGAACCGGTCACGTAAATGTGACGTCCGAATGTGACGGTCCTGTTCACGCGTCGTCACACGTGGTCGACCAGATCTTGGACGGTCGTCCACCGATCCATGTGTTCGATAACGTCGAAGTAGACGTGTTATCGTGATCCGCGTAACCCCGAGTCGAATTGCGACGTCACGCTGACGTAAACCGCCGTCAATCTCTGATTGCGGTTTAGCCTAGGCATTTTGTTAGAGGTAACAATGGGTATGTAAGGTTTTTTCCTCGATGATAATGCAATACCAGTACAATAAACCGGTTTTCCGATTTGTACATGTGCAGGAAGTTGTCTTTGTTGAGGAGCACGTGCAAATCGGAAATTCGGCGTTCCAGGATTATCGGGTGTTTATTTACCTGTGTTTATGGTTGGCTGACGTTGCAATAAGATACCCGGTACTGATACGTAATAATATATTAAACCTTTCTATGGTTTTATCCGTTTTACGTCATTTTTAGTTTGGTATCGTTTCTTTTTTGACTCGGTATATAATCGAATAACAAGAACATTTCATACTTTTACAGAACTACAAAACATCTATGGAATAGACCGTTCAGATTTTTTAAAATACCACATGCTAGTGTCAAATATTTCTAAAAAATGGAAGGAAGAATTAAAAGAGAATAATCAAATGGATAGAAATTCAAAAGAATTTGGTAGAGGAAATAAAAAATATTAAAAGACCAACACAACTCATATACAAAACATTCTTAAAAACGTACAATAAAACTCCACAAAATAAAGCCGAAACAAAATGGAAAGTTATATTTGAATACCTGGAATGGAAGAAAATATACAACATGCCATTTGTATGTACTATCGATACAAAATTACGAACATTCCAATATAAATATGTGACAGGAATATTACCAACTAATGAACTACTCTATAAATTAAAAATAACAAACTCAACTTTATGTGAACTTTGCAATATGCATACAGAGACATTAAAACATTTATTCTGGGATTGTTCTCATGTTCAACATTTTTGGTCGCGATTAAAAACATATTTGATAGACAAACAAATATAGTTTAATATAGATTATAAAACGGTTTCATTTGGTAATCAAAGTATAGAGCATCCCCATATTATGATAGATTTCATAATTCTGTTAGCAAAATATTATATGTTTAAAAGCAAAATAGAAAAATGTGTTCCAAACTGCATTACCTTTATCAGATATTTAAAAGAAAGACAACACATCGAAGAACATATAGCCTTTATGAAAAATAAACTAGAAGCTCGCAATAGAAAGTGGAACAAATTGATATTGACTGATATAAATATATCACAAGCATGTAACAGCAATCGTATTAGCAACTGATATTGAAAAGATGTTTGTATTCTGGATCGGAATTCTTTCAACTCTTCTCCTGCTATCTTACTGTCAAACATAATGTCGTCTCTCTTTATAAAATTTAATATATGCATTTGTATATATAATATACTAGTATATAGTATCGATAGATTATTGTAAAACAACTGGAATTTATATTATATGTTTACATATGTAATT
The DNA here is from genome assembly GCA_014843695.1 of Archivesica marissinica. Lineage (NCBI taxonomy): Eukaryota > Metazoa > Mollusca > Bivalvia > Venerida > Vesicomyidae > Archivesica > Archivesica marissinica. The sequence continues at coordinate 12,890,387 of CM026393.1, forward strand.
GTTAATTACAACATGAAAAAATAAACGGGCTACTCCTCGTAGCTGAAAAAAAAATGTTCCACCCTCCTCGAGATCCAACCTAAATGCTTAACATAAACGAATAGAGCGAACACATTTAAAGTTTTGTAAAGAAATACTAAATGTTAGAACCACTACTTGTAATGCAGCTGTTTATGGTGAGCTTGGGCGATATCCTCTCTACATATCACGCTATATACGTATTATTAAATATTGGCTTAACATTTTTAACTCGGAAAATATTATACTTCAACGATTATATGCACAATTAGTGTCTGATTGTAATAATGGTTATGATAATTGGTTGACACATGTTAAACAGTTACTAGACGAATATGGCTTTTCACATATCTGGAATAACCCATGTAATATCAATGTTAATCATATCCTATGTATATTTAAGCAACGTGTTATTGATTGTTTCATACAAACTTGGATTACTAATAAGGCATCTAGTAACGTACTCGAATTGTATAATAATTGTAAACATGATTTTAGCTATGAAACATACTTGAATATACAGTCAAACCTGTCTTAAGCAGCGAGCCAATCGAGTCAGAGAAAGTGGTTGCTTAGCACAGGTGGCTGCTTAATACAGGTCAAATGTATAGTAAAACAACATATTGGGAATCTGGAAACTGGCTGCTTAATACAGGTTGGCTGCTTAATGGAGGTGACCACTAACACAGGTTTGACTGTATTACCTTCCAACTTGAGATTATTTATAACCCGAATAAGGACTTCTGCCCATTCACTTAGAATCCATACTGGTAGATTCTCTAACAATAGAATACGGAGAAATGAGCGTTATTGCCAATGTTGTGATGTTAGAGATATTGAAGATGAGTATCACTTTATTTTGTGTGTGTTTACGTTTATTTATCGTCGCTACCGGTTGCCCATATGAGTGACGCCTCCTGAAGAGATTAGTTATTTTAGATTATGGAGGATAGTGCACGATATAGACATAGGCCCATTCCAGAATCTCCTCTGGTTCTTTTACGTGCACGGTATAAAGCACCGACACGAGACCTCGGTTTAACGTCCCATCTGAAAGACTGTTAATTTTATTAGGGTCAGACGGGGGATCGAACCTGAGATCCCTGGATTACCAGTCCAGCGTGTTACCACTGGACTACAGATCCGTCCCACTTTATTGTAATTGTCCGTGTTACTCATATTTGAGGAAAGTACTTATTAAAATATTAAAAAGTACTACTACACGAGACCAAGTATGTATTCATTTTGTTCTTTAATGAACAGTGATAATAGAAAGGTTTTATTAAACTTGGCTCGATTTATTAAGACTGCTTTAAACCATAGGAACTCAATATTGAACGCTTTCTCTTCTTAATTACACAAAACAACTAACTAGAATGTTCATCCTCTATATTAAATTAGATTACAGTAGCTATACGATAGCTTTATTGATCACTTGTTTATTTATATGTAAGTATATATATATATATTATGACTATGTACTTATGTATACGTCATGAATAAACTTATGATTTGTTCTGTTCTGTTCATAAACATGTAAACTCAATATCAACAACAACAACAACAATAGTTTATTGCGTAAAACATCTATAAGATGCTTAAAGCAAATATAATAGTTTCACATTGTAGTGGATACACAACAATAATTACCGAGAGGTATCTTTAATAAAATCTTAACAACACAAATACAATTTTTCTTTGTGTTCATAACAAGCTGAGCGGCCGGGGATTCACGTGCTGACGCTTGGCTTAAACTAGATGTTTCGGCGGAGCTTAGTAATTCAATAGCCCGGTACAGAAAAGCGGAGCCGTTACATGTATTCCTGGTAAATACCCACATTATTTTATCTACGCTAAATATTAGTTAGTTAGTTTAAACAATATTATTTAGATGCAATATAAAAATGTTATTTGTCTATATAACTGTTCGTCACAAAAGTGTTGATGTTCGTTGGGATCATTCCTTATGTCATCTATTTCGCACAACCAGTATATTCCAAACACTACATCACTAAACCGACCTGAAACCTAACGAGTATAGATGTGTCGCCAAGTTATCTTGATCAATACATGTCTCCCGAGAAAGCATGGACATAGAAAACAAAACAACTGATAATAAACAGAAATACAAGAAAGAGGAATGGTATTCCCATAATGTGACGCGAAGAACCGACTTGCATGCGTGTACAGTATCGCACCTGGTCCATTTATTCTAACATGAAATCGTATTTTAAGTATGTACAGTCAAACCTGCGTTAGTGGTCACCGCTATTAAGCAGCCAATCTGTATTAAGCAGCCAGTTTCCAGATTCCCATTCGGTTGTTGTATTACATATTTGACCTCTATTAAGCAGCCACATGTGCTAAGCAGCCACTTTCTCTGACTCCCTTGGCTGGCTGCTAAGACAGGTTTGACTGTATTGTCTACATTTTGTAGATTCTCCTTAGACAGATCCGTGACTTCAAATCATGTTCCCTTAAAGACCCACTATATCTATGAATACGTCAATTTCTACTGAAAGTAATTTCCTATATTATGGTATTTTTGTCTCCAAATACCCGAGTATTTTAACTAATAAACAAACATCGTATACGTTTGCTAACATAACAAACTAATGTAATTAGGGTCAACCGGCACGCGTAATGTATACAGCCTGCGTATCTTGAATAACAACACTTATGGTACAGACATGTGTGTGTTTTACGTTTATTTATCGTCGCTACCGGTTGCCCATATGAGCGACACCTCCTGAAGAGATTAGTCATTTTAGATTTTGGAGGATAGTGCATGCTATGGATAAAGACCCATTCCATAGTCTCCTCTGGTTCTTTTACGTGCACGGTGTAAAGAACCGACACGATACCTCGGTTTGACCTCCCATCTGAAAGACTGTTAATTTTATAAGGGTCATACAGGGGGATCGAATCTGAGATTCCTGAATTACCAGTCCAACGTGTTACCACTGGACTACAGATCCGTCTGTAATTACAGACATACCATTGTATATCATCTTTTGTGCGTGCACATGTTTATTTATAGTATAATCTGATATTATCTCTAAATGATAGTAGCACGCGCTTGCTATATACTCCAGTAATAACAGACGTCAATCAGGGGCGTGGCTAACCGTCATATGAAATCCTACTTTCAGTTTTCAGAATTTATAGAACGCAAACACACTCTATGTATTGGAAGTTAATGTTCGACTTATTTCGGAGGAATTTGTAGTATCAATTGCTATGTATTGGTTAAATGCATTGATCGGTGTATTCCTTGTCATGATCAACGTGTTCGGTGTATTCCGTGTGATGGTCAATGTTTTCGGTGATATCCGTGTAATGGTCAATGTGTTCGATGTATTCCGTGTGGTGATCGGTGTATTCCATGTGGTGATCAATTGATTGATGTATTCCGTGTGGTGATCGGTGTATTCCGTGTGATGATCAATTGATCGGTGTATTCCGTGTGATGATCAATTGATCGGTGTATTCCATGTGGTGATCAATTGATCGGTGTATTCCGTGTGATGATCAATTGATCGGTGTATTCCGTGTGGTGATCAATGTGTTCGGTGTATTCCGTGTGATGATCAATGTGTTCGGTGTATTCCGTGTGGTGATCAATTGATTGATGTATTCCGTGTGATGATCAATTGATCGGTGTATTCCGTGTGATGATCAATTGATCGGTGTATTCCGTGTGATGATCAATTGATCGGTGTATTCCGTGTGATGATCAATTGATCGATGTATTCCGTGTGGTGATCAATGTGTTCGGTGTATTCCGTGTGGTGATCAATTGATCGATGTATTCCGTGTGGTGATCAATTGATCGGTGTATTCCGTGTGGTGATCAATTGATCGGTGTATTCCGTGTGATGATCAATTGATCGATGTATTCCGTGTGGTGATCAATGTGTTCGGTGTATTCCGTGTGGTGATCAATGTGTTCGGTGTATTCCGTGTGGTGATCAATGTGTTCGGTGTATTCCGTGTGGTGATCAATGTGTTCGGTGTATTCCGTGTGGTGATCAATGTGTTCGGTGTATTCCGTGTGGTGATCAATGTGTTCGGTGTATTCCGTGTGGTGATCAATTGATTGATGTATTCCGTGTGATGATCAATGTGTTCGGTGTATTCCGTGTGGTGATCAATGTGTTCGGTGTATTCCGTGTGATGATCAATGTGTTCGGTGTATTCCGTGTGGTGATCAATGTGTTCGGTGTATTCCGTGTGGTGATCAATGTGTTCGGTGTATTCCGTGTGATGATCAATGTGTTCGGTGTATTCCGTGTGGTGATCAATGTGTTCGGTGTATTCCGTGTGGTGATCAATGTGTTCGGTGTATTCCGTGTGATGATCAATGTGTTCGGTGTATTCCGTGTGGTGATCAATGTGTTCGGTGTATTCCGTGTGGTGATCAATGTGTTCGGTGTATTCCGTGTGATGATCAATGTGTTCGGTGTATTCCGTGTGGTGATCAATGTGTTCGGTGTATTCCGTGTGATGATCAATGTGTTCGGTGTATTCCGTGTGATAGTTAATGTACACGGCGTATTCCATGTGTTGGTCAATGTGTTCGTATTGTTTTCGGAACATCTATGGATTTGTTTGTGTAGCCACATGTTGAGCACCCACACAATTAGACATGCTTTTAGCCTAACCAGCACAATTTCCTTGCATAATACTCGTCTAAAAGGATCAAACATAATACCTACTTCGCTCTCCCTTGTGGGGATGAATTCCAAACAGGAATGAGGTATCCAGCGCGACCAATCTACAGTTGTAAAAACTTGCTTCACAATCGAGCTATGCTACAGTTGTATAAAGCAAACATAAAGCCAAGCAAAAGAATGGGCTGCTTCAATTTAGCGTAGCGTTAATTGCAGTTTATATCCAATATATTGTCCTGCTGTACGGAACGGTTGATTTATCTACTCTTACAAGTTTCAACCAATTACTTCGCATTTGATGGAATACCATGAGCGAATTGGGGATCATCCGTCACTCTTCGGATCTAAAGTGACGAAATACCCTCGGGAACAATTATTACCTTAAATAAAGTACCGTTCTACAATTTAAATCGATGTATAAGCGTTTAAAAAAACAAGGGATCAGTCTGTAATTGTCTTATATAACTAGCATAGATGGGTTGTACTCACGGGAATAATCCAGACACAAATATATCAACACATTATATGCGTTTACATATTAATCGCTACGATACAGACATATAGTGTCCGCTGTGGTTCCCTCCCTTATCACTCGTAGCATCATATTCGATTAATCTCCGTATCCTCCCATGTCACTCAATATCCTCCCATATCACTCACTCAGTATCCTCACATATCACTCAATATCCTCACATATCACTCAGTATCCTCACATATCACTCAGTATCCTCACATATCACTCAGTATCCTATCATATCACTCATTATCCTCACATCTCACTCAGTATCCTCACATATCACTCAGTATCCTCACATATCACTCGGTATCCTCACATATCACTCAGTATCCTATCATATCACTCATTATCCTCACATATCACTCAATATCCTCACATATCACTCAGTATCCTCACATATCACTCAGTATACTCACATATCACCCAGTATCCTCACATATCACTCAGTATCCTCACATATCACCCAGTATCCTCACATATCACTCAGTATCCTCACATATCACCCAGTATCCTCACATATCACTCAGTATTCTCACATATCACTCAGTATCCTCACATATTACTCAGTATCCTCACATATCACCCAGTAAGGCCAGTATCCTAACATATCACTCATTATCCTCACATATCACCCAGTATCCTCACATATAACTCGATATCCTCACATATCACTCAGTATCCTCACATATCACTCAGTATCCTCACATATCACTCAGCATCCTCACACCTCACTTAACATCCACATATAATCACCGTAACATCCACATATCATCAACGTAACATCCACATATCATCATCGTAACATCCACATATCATCATCGTAACATCCACATATCATCACCTTAACATCCACATATCATCACCGTAACATCCACATATCATCACCTTAACATCCACACATCATCACCGTAACATCCACATATCATCACCGTAACATCCACATATAATCACCTAAACAACCACATATCATCATCGTAACATCCACATATCATCACCTTAACATCCACATATCATCACCTTAACATCCACATATAATCACCGTAACATCCACATATCATCATCGTAACATCCACATATCATCATCGTAACATCCACATATAATCACTTAAACAACCACATATCATCATCGTAACATCCACATATCATCACCTTAACATCTACATATCATCACCTTAACATCCATATATCATCACCTTAACATCCACATATCATCACCTTAACATCCACATATAATCACCGTAACATCCACATATCATCACCGTAACATCCACATAGCATCACCTTAACATCCACATATAATAACCGTAACATCCACATATCATCACAGTAACATCCACATATAATCACCGTAACATCCACATATCATCACCGTAACATCCACATATCATCACCTTAACATCAACATATCATCACCGTAACATCCACATATAACCACCGTAACATCCACGTATAATCACCGTAACATCAACATATCATCACCGTAACATCCACATATAATCACCGTAACATCCACATATAATCACCGTAACATCCACATATCATCACCTTAACATCAACATATCATCACCATAATCTCATCACACCATAACCATAATCTCAACATATCCATTACCAATATATATCATAACCGTAACCTCCATTTATCATAACCATAATATCGACATAATTATCATAACCAAATGGTCCACATATCATCACCATACCAGCTTAGATTCCTTAGAATCACTTGCAAACTGGCCGTTTACTGGCATACTATGTTATCAATCTAAACGAGTTCAACTATTTGAATATCCACTTCACTCTTCATCCACACCACTTGCAAACTGACCGTTTATTGACATAATATGTTATGTTACAAATCTGAAGAGTTCAACTATTTGTAAATCCACTTCAATCTTCATCCCCACCACTTATAAACTGACCGTTTACTAACCTACTATGTTATGTTACACATCTGAAGAGTTCAACTATTTGAATATCCACTTCATTCGTCCTCTCCATCACTTGCAAACTGACCGATTGCTAACATATTATGCTACACATCTGAAGAGTTCAACTATTTGAATATCCACTTCATTCGTCCTCTCCATCACTTGCAAACTGACCGATTGCTAACATATTATGCTACACATCTGAAGAGGTCAACTATTTATAAATCCACTTCCATCTTCCTCTCCATCACTTGCAAACTAACCGTTTACTGACATACTATGTTATGCTACACATCTGAAGAGGTCAACTATTTGTAAATCCACTTTAATCTTCATCCCCACCACTTGCAAACTAACCATTTACTGACCTACTATGTTAAGCTACAAATCTGAAGAGTTCAACTATTTGTAAATCCACTTTAATCTTCACCCCCACCACTTGCAAACTAACCGTTTACTGACATACTATGTTATGCTACAAATCTGAAGAGGTCAACTATTTGTTTAATCCACTTTAATCTTCATCCCCACCACGTGCAAACTAATCGTTTACTGACATACTATGTTATGCTACACATCTGAAGAGGTCAACTATTTGTAAATCCACTTTAATCTTCATCCCCACCACTTGCAAACTAACCGTTTACTGACCTACTATGTTATGCTACACATCTGAAGAGGTCAACTATTTGTAAATCCACTTCATTCTTCATCCCCAACACTTGAAAACTGACCGTTTACTAACCTACTATGTTATGCTACAAATCTGAAGAGGTCAACTATTTGTAAATCCACTTCCATCTTCCTCTCCATCACTTGCAAACTTACCATTTCCTGACCTACTATGTTATGTTACAAATATGAACAGTTCAACTATTTGAATATCCACTTCATTCGTGCTCTCCATCACTTGCAAACTTACCTTTTCCTGGCCTACTATGTTATGTTACAAATCTGAAGAGTTCAACTATTTGAATATCCACTTCATTCGTCCTCTCCATCACTTGAAAACTGACCGATTGCTATCATATTATGCTACAAATCTGAATGGTTCAATGATTTGAATATCCACTTCATTGGTCCTCTCCATCACTTGCAAACTTACTGTTTCCTGACCTACTATGTTATGCTACACATCTGAAGAGTTCAACTATTTGAATATCCACTGCATTCGTCCTCTCCATCACTTGCAAACTTACCGTTTCCTGACCTACTATGTTATGCTACACATCTGAAGAGTTCAAATATTTGTAAATCCACTTTAATCTTCATCCACACCACTTGCAAACTAGCCGTTTACTGACATACTATGTTATGCTACACATCTGAAGAGGTCAACTATTTGTATATCCACTTTAATCTTCATCCCCACCACTTGCGAACTAACCGTTTACTGACCTACTATGTTGTGCTACACATCTGAACAGTTCAACTGTTTGTACATCAACTTCAATATTCATCCCCACCACTTGCAAACTAGCCGTTTACTGACATACTATGTTATGCTACACATCTGAAGAGGTCAACTAATTGTAAATCCACTTCAATCTTCATCCCCACCACTTGCAAACTGACCGTTTACTAACCTACTATGTTATGCTACACATCTGAAGAGGTCAACTATTTGTAAATCCACTTTAATCTTCATCCCCACCACTTGCAAACTAACCGTTTACTGACCTACTATGTTATGCTACACATCTGAAGAGGTCAACTATTTGTAAATCCACTTCAATCTTCATCCCCACCACTTGCGAACTAACCGTTTACTGACCTACTATGTTATGCTACAAATCTGAAGAGGTCAACTATCTGTAAATCCACTTCCATCTTCCTCTCCATCACTTGCAAACTTACCGTTTCCTGACCTACTATGTTATGTTACAAATATGAAAAGTTCAACTATTTGAATATCCACTTCATTCGTCCTCTCCATCACTTGCAAACTTACCGTTTCCTGACCTACTATGCTATGTTGCAAATCTGAATAGTTCAACTATTTGAATATCCACTTCATTCTTCCTCTCCATCACTTGCAATCTGACCGATTGCTAACATATTATGCTACAAATCTGAAGAGTTCAACGATTTGAATATCCACTTCATTGGTCCTCTCCATCACTTGCAAACTTACTGTTTCCTGACCTACTTTGTTATGTTACAAATCTGAACAGTTCAAAGATTTGAATATCCACTTCATTCGTCCTCTCCATCACTTGCAAACTTACCGTTTCCTGACCTACTATGTTATGTTGAAAATCTGAAGAGTTCAACTATTAGTATATCCTCTATATAAGCAACACATTGTAGTTCGCTACAACGTCAGGGATATGTGATAGTTAAGCACAGCCTAATGGGAAGATAAGTACATGCCAATGAAGCAACTATATGGACCGCCCTTTGCATTCGGATAACATACAATACCTGCTGTGCATGCATTTCTCAACAGAAGGCTAAAACTCCACAGGGGGCCAATGCTATGTGGTGTATGGCACTCGCTAAGGTGAAAAAGAGGATATTTGTCGTTGATAGTGCTGCGGTATTACAGTTCCAAACACACAACTTTGATGACTCTGTGCAGACATGGTCGTCGTATTAGTCAGGTACGATTAATAGACTGGTATCGGTTTAGTTAAGTTTTAGTTTAGTAATATTATATTGCTTGTATATATACAATACAATTACACATATATACATGATAATTATATAAGCAAAATGATACAACTGCAATGCTATTTTTATATTTGAACACTGTAAGAATAACATCTAGAAGCAGATGCGTTGTTTTACCAACATTAGCGGGTGCTCCCCAATGTTATGTATACTCGTATCAGTAATACTTACGACAGCACAAGGTCATGTTAATATTTACAATAGTTTATATTTCTTTTTTTAGTTTTTCTCCAAATTGTATAGAACACCTTTAAACAGCCACTAGTAGTTTCCATTCACAATAAGTATACACAGTGTTGCCATTTATATCTGGCATACAACTATTAATAACTGGCTAAGTAAGAAACGCCACGTGTGAACCCGGAATGTTCCAGATAGACCATAATTGTCCATTTGAAATAGCAAATTTGATAAAGGTAATTACTTTTTGATATACTGTAATTAGTACACATATATGGTATTTAAATGAACATTGCTAAACTTGGCGATACTTATATATGTATTATTGTGATTCAGGCCCTCCGTGGCCGAGTGGTTTATGCCCTTCAAACCACGTGTTCACCGCATCTGTATGTTGGAATCCCACTGGGGAAGATAAATTATTTCATGTGGGGAAGCTATTCATCTGGCTTGTGGAATATCGTTGGTTAGTTTATGCACATTTATTTCAGCTCTATTGCGACACAAGTTCTTACAACTTATATAAATCACTCTCGACGAGACCTCATTCCTGATGGAATCCATCGCCACGAGGGAGAGAGAAGAGGCAACGTGGAGTTTAAATGCCTTGATCGTAACGGCTCCAATGGGGCTCGAACTCAGGACCGTTCGCACCTGAAGCGAACGCGCATCCACTGTGCTATCACGACTTACACGTTCGTTGGTTCTAACCGGGTGTCCGTCTGTGTCTGCTACGAGGGGCACCATGGGTCTTACTCCACCAATACTAGCTGGATAGTCACCATATCTGTAGTCCAGTGGTAACACGCTGGACTGGTAATCCAGGTATCGCTGGTTCGATCCCCCGTCTGACCATAATAAAACTAACAGTCTTTCAGATGGGACTTTAAACCGAGGTCTCGTGTCGGTGCTTTGCACCGTGCACGTAAAAGAACCAGAGGAGATTCTGGAATGGGTATCTGTCTGTATCATGCACTATCCTCCAAAATCTAAAATAACTAATCTCTTCAGGAGGCGTCGCTCATATGGGCAACCGGTAGCGACGATAAATAAACGTAAAACACACAGGAGAGTCACCATATGACCTAAGCTTCTGGTGCGAATATAAATCCCCAAATCAAACAAACACAAAACTCTTAAGATTATATTAGCCTTCATGAAACAACACACTATTTGCGATGGTAAGTGAATTGGCTGCGAATATAATCGAATGTCTCCATATCCACAACCTCATCTAATTACGTAATATTAATTTAGATAGCAGCTATTATCTAAGTTGATACGTTGATTGTACGGACTATTCCTGTGATCATAGACACTCATTGTTTCGCCCATATTTTATTTAATTGCTACACTAGACAATAGCCAATATCAATATGTATCAATCAGTATGGCCATACATGTTACAAAATTATAATGCCTTTTTGCTGTAGATTATACGATACGTCTCACTAATGTTCGAAACAATTACACATACAGTTACGTGATATCGTTGACACAAGACACACTGTAGTGTTTGTAGTTAGGGAGGAACTACAAATGTAGCGCACGTAAATGCTAGTAAATGCGTTTGTTTGCTACAGATTAGTTTATACAAGTTTATTTTAGCTCGATTGCGAAACAAGTTCTTATAACTTACATTAATCCCTCTCGAGACCTCGTTCCTAGTGGAATCCATCGCCACGAGGAGAGAGAAGAGGCATGTGGAATTTAAATGCCTTGCCTACGGGCACAATCGTGACGTCTCCAGCGGGGCTCGAAATCCGGTCCTTTTAGCATATGAAGCGAACGCGCTACCACTGAGCTATCACGACTTCCACAGATTAATAAATGTCAGAAACACCCGAATGCAAAGTAGGTCAGGTGTGACCACATGGAGTCCATACCTTGCCGTGTTGTAGGTACTAGGTACGATTAATATGTACGTCAGTGGGGGGGGGCACCATGGATACATTTCACCGCCGTGTATTGAATATTTAAGTCAAAGCCCAACTGGAGTATTGCTGGCCATTGAGATACATGAACGTACAGCAGTTCCATCTTCTAGGCATACTTTCGGGATTTATTTTCTTGGGCATATACGCACAGTTCTACAGAATGTAGTTTCCTATTAAATGTTATAATTCTTTTCCAAATATTTGCCTCAAATACTGAGTATTTCAACTAATAAGCAAACATCGTATACGCGGTTTGTTGACATAACAACATAATGTAAATAGGGTCGTTATGCATGCCTAATATAAACACCACACGATAATCACAACATTATCGGAAGAGTCCATTAACTTGCTATAGCTGTTTTTATATTACTATTTATAGGTAAACGTTACTATTCAATTTTATAGACTACACAATAGTCAATTTGTATATGACGTCGTAATATAAAATCACCTATATCAAGTCAATGGACTCTTCCGATAATGTTGTGATTATCGTGCGGTGTTTATGCTACTCGTGTATTTATGGTACATATTTACCGTTATATCTCACATGTGTGCCTATGCATATTTATGTGCAGACTAGTCTTAGATAACATATATTTAAACGACATAATCTGGCGTCCGATGACAAACACACGCCAGGCAGGAGCGTGGATGATCGTAATATGAAATCCTATTATCAATTCTGAAAGTTTGAAAATCACAAAAACACTGTTTATTGATTCAATGTTAGTATTCGGAAGCATTTGTAGTAACATGCATGTATACGTGAAAAAATGCCATTTATCCTACCTTCATGCGAAATAACGTACAAAAACGGCCTGCTTAATAAATTTTGCTTTATTAGTCAGTGCCTAATAAAGCTTTCGTGACGTCATAGGGCTAACCGTGGATATAAATAGAAATATCAATGCACAACATATTACCAAGTGCGTAGAGTGTTTGTAAGCTGTCATGGCTAGTTTGTTTGTTTTTGTATTGGGTGCACACTCAGAATGTAGGATAAATAGTATATTAGGTTACTGTCTTATAAATATTAATTTATTAGGCGAGTCGGAGAAAAAATACAATGCGAAGCTCTGCCGAGCTTTGTATTTTTTCGGAGACGAGCTTAATAAATTAAAATTTATATGCAACCTAATATTCTCTATTTATTTGCTTTTTGCGATGTAATATCGCTTTAAAGGTTGTATACACATACTTAGGTAGACATTAACCTGACTATAACTTCTCACGTTTTTCAATTCTGTTACGACACCGTCATTCTCAGATACACAGTGTCACTTCAGAGCATAACGCGTGCCATAGTGTTGCTGTTTTGTATGTAAGGTTTGACTCCGATGGGAACCTGTTTTAGAACCAATATGGTACGGTGTGTCGAAAGCCGTTGTATTTAATGTCTAAAGTTGATGAATTTCCAATGTGTGTTATAGTTGTTGCAATATTCGATAGTGCTTCAATTGATACAAGTAAAAGAGTGATACATCAATTCGCCGGAGAAAATGTGTGTACACTGCTGGTGTCGGAAGTTAAACTACATTAGAAAGGGAATGCTTAAATGAACACAGAATATACAATATAATGTATAAGTATCTCTCCTATTCTCCATTCCACTATCCATCTATCATTCTGTATCAGTGTCCCCTACACCAATCCCCAACGATACCTACCCATATAACTACAAATACCAATCATACTTGTTTACATAAACACCTTATATAACCCCGTTTGGCTGACATTAATGTTCATGCCTACATTGATCCCCTAAACTAAATATACTCTCCCCCACACCATATATAAAAACGTCATTTGTTTATAATAATGACTATGCACATACTATATTAAGTAATGCATAACGTTGATACTGTCATGGTATGTACTTATGTGTATATATAGTACGTTAATAAATATTAATACTATGAAATTATGAGGAATAAAAAACAATAAACAAAATAAATAAATAAACAGGGAATATATGAAGTATTACAAGAAGGAACATAATTATGCTTAATTTATTATGAACAGAGTATCACACACTTTGATTTTCTGGACGAATGGTAATTTATGTGATAATATGTACTGCCATGTATTCGTATTATATGTATTACAAGTGTCAAATTGTTTTCAGGGAACTAGTTCCAAGCATGCACTGGTGTGTGCATAGAAATACAGGCCTGAGCTGGAATCCATAAGGTCAATCTATGTACGCAGTTGAAATTCTGCAACAATAATAGCTTGCACATAATCAAACACTGAACCTTAATGGATAGTAGCTATATTCACGTATAGGAATATATTCTTAAAAGAAACACATTTATTTTAAAAGCATCAATTAAGAGTAAACATAAGACACGTATCAAACCACTTACACACAATTAGCCGCATGAAGGAAAACATAGTATGTACATGTTTAATCAAGTTCTCTATGACACATCCTGTTAAAGACTTGCCATAAAGATCACCAATAATTATTTGTTCATTCTATAACATTGTATGGACCACGTTGGAAATAAGCCTGTTCGTCTAATTGTAATGCTTTACATGCATATCCCGTGCATATACTAGAGGACATAGAAAACCCGCACTTCGATAGGTGTTTTTTTTTCATGAAAAGCAATAACTATATAAATACATAGTTTTAAACATTTAGGAATATTTTTAGTTGTTCAGTTTGTGTTTTGTAATAAAGATGTGATACATATTTGATGGAATGTAGGTTTGCGTTTTCTATGTCCTCTTGTATATAATGTAGGTGTGCGTTTTCTATGTCATCTAGTATATAATGTAGGTGTGCGTTTTCTATGTCCTCTAGTATATAATGTAGGTGTGCGTTTTCTATGTCCTCTAGTATATAATATAGGTGTGCGTTTTCTATGCCCTCTAGTATATAATGTAGGTGTGCGTTTTCTATGCCATCTAGTATAAAATGTAGGTGTGCTTTTCTATGTCCTCTATTATATAATGTAGGTGTGCGTTTTCTATGACATCTAGTATATAATATAGGTGTGCGTTTGCTATGTCCTCTAGTATATAATGTAGGTGTACGTTTTCTATGTCCTCTAGTATATAATGTAGGTGTGCGTTTTCAATGTCCTCTAGTATATAATGTAGGTGTGCGTTTTCTATGTCCTCTAGTATATAATGTAGGTGTGCGTTTTCAATGTCCTCTAGTATATAATGTAGGTGTGCGTTTTCTATGTCCTCTAGTGTATGTCATTATTATATACTGTAATGATAAGTTGTAACATCATACTAGTAAGTTGTATCATCTTACCATCAGGATATGTCTTTATTTAAACGTATGTGATATATGAAAATAATTGTTTGTTCAACTATAATAAGCGTTCTGTGAACAGAACATTGCAATCATTGATGATATTGTGATATTTGTAATTGTGTTGTCATACAAAATTGTATGTAACTATGTAATGCATGTACTATGACATGATACCCAAATACATCAATACTATCTTTGTTCACGTACGTCACACCGTGTTGTCATAAGCAGCCAATGACATTCCCTTTAACAGTATTCTTTCTGTGCTGTTGTAGTGTTCAAATCCTGCTTCGACATTTGCTGATTTGAATAGTATTCCTACCACGTGTCATTTCCTACAACGTATCAAATATGGTCGTCGGCTTTCTGGTCGCAGATTAATTATATTTTTCCCCAGTTGTTGTGGAAGAAACACCTCTGATTAACCTCTTATATTTCAGACAAGGGCGACAGTCATGGTAGCAGCAGCGATAGCCCTTACGACAGCTGGATAGCTGCGTCACATCAAATAATTACATGGAAGTCGTGATAGTGCAGTGGTAGCGCGTTCGCATCAGGTGCGAATATCCCCGAGTTCGAGCCCTGTTGGAGCCGTTACGAGTGTGCCCTTAGGCAAGTCATTTAAATTCCACATGCCTCTTCTCTCTCTCTCCCTCGTGGCAATGGATTCTATCAGGAATGAGGTCTCGAGAGTGATTAATAAAAGTTACAATAACTTGTTTCGCAATCGAGCTAAAATAAATGTGTATAAACAAAAATCGAATTACATACTCCTTGTGATATTCGAATCTACAACGGTTATTTTGCACATTATGTGACATCAACGACATTAATAACGTAACGTGGCCATGGAGACACGTATAACACCATTACTCACAAAATGACTCTTGTATTAATGAACACATTATTATAACCCTAAATCGGGGCCTCATTTTCCCATTTTATAGAAGGGGTTTTCCAATAAAGGTAAACACATCTTCAAAGATCCAGGTATAAGGGGAGGTATAGTGATCTAAGAGGATCCAATCTTCTTGAATGTTATAGGGGAACTATTTAAAGCGTTTCCTGGATAATATCGGACAGAGATAACATAATAAGGTTTATTTCTGTGTAACCGATTGTAATAAATCCATATACCAGGGCCTCTATAAACTAGTTTATTTTACATATCACCTGATAATGGTAGCACAGGGATTTAGTGAATTGTGAGATTAGCATGGGCTGAACAACTATTTAACACAGTAAGAGACCTGACATATTACCATTCACTTCAAACGAGACAACACAAACTGACCGTGAGTGGAGCAAACGTTGTGAGAATTTGGTCAGAGCGAAATGCGGATTTGATCACGTAAGTGCAATTTATAGATATTTCTTTTAAAACTCAATTTGGCTACTATTCTCACTGTATATTTATAGCCAAATTGTGCAAGGAATCTTGACTGTTTTCACCAGCCTACAGAAGGTGGTGTCTTTTGCGTTATAGCTATTCGAGTAAATTATTGCAATGGTTTAGTATATAGTTTACTTTCACTTGAGTGCGAAACAAGTTCAGTATATAGAACTTAGTATGCAGTTTGCATTCACTTGATTACGATGCATTCACTTGATTACGCAACAAGTTCATTATGTAGAACTGACCGGGGTTTCATTCATTGTAAATTAGTAACCAGGTGGTTATTTATACAACTATAGTTCGCCCGATGGCGAAACATGTTCCATTGGAATAAGGAGTCTAAGGCATGTTACTATGTTGCATACTTTGATGAATGTAATTACTTTATATTGTTACTTTATATTGTCATGGATGTATAAATGTGAATGTCACTGTGAGATATCGTCCGGCTGATGTATGAATGGTGCCAGTCCGATACGTTATACGGCATCCGTCCGTTATGAACTAATGTAACCATACACCGCGTACAGTGAATAATTAAGGTGTTATGTACACAGCTTACAGTGTACAATTGACGTATTATGTATATACTCGTGTATGAGGGAACTTGATTGATATAATGGAACTTTGTCGATGTAATCACATAATTGATAAGAGGTCACGAAACTGTATGTATTTACGCGGAAACTGGTGAATTAGATGCGAAGGGCACTATGAGATAGGAGCTGAGCCTACACCAGGTGGAACCGACTTAGTTTAAGTCACAGGTATGGAATACCAATGAACATGCATACTAGATGCTCGTCTTTAATATGACGTACTTATTATAAAATTGTAGCCGCACGCAACATGGAGTGTGAGATGCTAACAGCTGGGGAACTGCCAATGTGTGGATAGCCGTCAAAGGACGTCACCAACGTAATCGCCAGATGAGCGACGACAGACCCACCAGGCTAAGCAACTAACAGTGGAACTGCAGACCGGAACGACCCGGAGTTACCACGTGACCGGACAACCAGGAAACCGGCATAGGAGGTTGGCCCGACACGCTTAAGAGCGAACCAACCCAGATATATGTAAAAAACGTTACATCATTGAAATATTCCGCGAATGATTAAATCAACAAGTGTCTAACCGGCAAAGAACTAACAACGGAACACGTGAACTTTTCAGGCCGCCAAATGACGTTTCAGTCATTACCTCTTGCATCATCATCATTCATTTATATGTAAATAAATTGTAGATATTGTACATTGTCTTAGTATTCTACCATAGTGAGTACTCCCCCTTGGATCATCTTGTGTCATGGTGTCAGAAGTGGGATATCCAGTCGAGTACGATCTATGGGAAGAATACACTAACTACCTATTTGTAAAGGCTCTTCTATTTTAATGTTGCACAGATAGTTATACTATTTCGGTTATCTTCAACGGCTTACACTTTGATATTGTAGACGTGTGCTCCAGTCGCAGACAAGACAGAACAGACAACTCTACTGACCTGAAATGTGTCCTTGGGTGAGTTCAATATATTAAGGAAGACCCAATGATGATTCCCAGGTTGCGTAGTTAAGCACGTGCTGAGGGTTGTCGTTCCTTGTTATCTTGTATGACGGACTGCATAACATCACATATTACGGAGAGCTATATATTCATAGCCGAACGTCTCCTGTAAGGTGTCCCACCTGTTGTAAACCCTACCAGCGTGTAGGTGGAAATTATTGACGAATGTTGTGACTCTATTTATTGGAGAGACTAAGTATTTAAAGCACATTGTCTTTACAGACAGTGAGGGTTCTATATTTATAGTGGGTTAATCTATAGATGTGCATACCTATAATAATTGTTGTGGTTTAATTGCGGGACATCGATGCTAGAATATAGGGTGATTAATGAGACCGCGCAATAGGTGTAGAGCAGCATTGGGCGAGTAACCAACGGGTAACTAGTGAGTACTGTGTTGTGTATTCATAAAATAGGGTAGAGTAGAGGGATTTGTATACCCTTAACTTAGAGTTAATAAGGTGGGTTAGTGTTATTGTAATTAGTGGGTAGTAGACGGTGTAGAAACATGAGTAGCCTTAAGGATTTGGCAGTCCTAGGAAAGGAGCTCGGGTATAAAGATGATGAACTTAGGAAGTTTGTTTCAGAGGAACAAGAGAAAGAAAGACTGGCCCGATTGAATGAGAGACAGGCTGAGAAGGAGAAGTTTGAATTAGCTAGACAGGCTGAGAAGGAGAAGTTAGAATTAGAGAAGGAGAAGTTTGAATTAGCTAGACAGGCTGAGAAGGAGAAGTTAGAATTAGAGAAGGAGAAGTTTGAATTAGCTAGACAGGCTGAGAAGGAGAAGTTAGAATTAGAAAATAAGAATCTTGAATTAGCTAGGCAAGCTGAGAGAGAGAAGTTTGAATTAGCTAGGCACGCTGAGAAGGAGAAGTATGAATTAGAAAATCTGAGAATAGAGCTAGATAGAGCAGCAGAGAAACATAAGTTAGAAATAGAACTAGAGATGGAGAAAGATAAAATAGAAGCCGACCGAGTTAGAGCAGATGAGGAACATAAGAGAGCTTTAGAAGTAGCTGGTATGGAACATCAGAGAGCCATAGAGTTAGCAGAGTTAGCTAAGGACAGTAAGCCTAGTGTATCGAAGTCAGGGGGTGTTAGTCACGTGAAAGGGCCAAAATTACCTCCCTTTGAGGCAGACACGGATAACATGGATAGTTATTTGTCGAGATTTGAACGCTACGCACAAGTTCAGGGTTGGGAACCAAATCAGTGGTCCCTGCATTTAAGTGCATTACTAAAGGGAAAAGCTCTAGATGTGTCTTCCAGGTTACCATTTGATGACTCTCTTGACTATGATAAGCTTAAGGTAGCATTACTTAAACGGTTTGAGCTAACCGAGGAAGGATTCCGAACCAGGTTTAAATTTGCTAAACCGGAGAAAGGGGAAACGTTTGTTCAGTTTTTAAGGCGGTCTAGGAACTATTTAGATAGATGGCTAGAATTAGGACATGTAGAGCAGACGTATGAGGCGGTGACAGATTATTTGATCAGAGATCAGTTGCTTGGTATATGTAGTAGAGAGTTGTATGTATTTCTCAAGGAGAAACAGTTTACCCAGTCCAATGACATGGCTATACAAGCAGATTTGTTCTCAGAGGTCAGAGGTGGTGCTCAGAATGTAGTAACCCGAGATAGTAAAAGTTTTAATGGAAGTAAGAACCCTACTCCTGTATTTCCTCGGCAGAATAGAGACTATAGTAGGAAGGTCGCACCATATAGGAAGTGTAATAACTGTGGGATGACTAATCACAGAGCAGAAGACTGTAGACGGAGGAATGATAAGGTAGCGATGGTGTCGGATGAACGCCCGAATAGCACCTTTTATGAGTTTAGAGGTAGAGGAAACTTTAGGCCTCGTAGTCGTCTTAGGGGTAGAGGTAGAGGTTATCCTCCTCGTGGTGAAGGTAACTGTTGTGTGTCAGATACAGATGATACATGGGAAGAGTTGGGAGCTTTAAGTGATCGGAATTGTCCGTCCAAAGCCGGCAGATTGAATGGAAGACCGGTAGAGGTGATGCGTGATACGGGAAGTACTTGTGTTGTAGTGAGACGTGAGTTAGTGGCATCAGACCAGTTTCTGGGGAAAGATAGAGCGTGTCGATACATTGATGGTAGTGTTAGATATTTTCCGCTAGCAATGGTAGAGATTGACTGTCCGTACTTTAGTGGGCGAACAGAGGCGTTATGCGTAGACAATGCAATGTATGATGTTGTGTTAGGGAACATTGCAGGGGCAATGTATCCAGAGTCTAATGATGTAGTGCTACAGGCTGTAGAGACACGGTCACAGGCTAAACAAAAACCGTATCGTAAATTGGGTGTCCCTAGTCCAGTGTTAGATATGTCCAGCCAGGAATTTGCGGAAAAGCAGACTAATGATAAAGGGTTAGATAAACTTAGGAGCTTAGCGAACACAGGGGAAGAACGAAAATGTAAGGGATCGGGGACAGTAAAATTTGTCTTGAAGCGGTCTTTAATGTATCGGGAATTTAGTTCTCAGGATGAGAGGAAGTCGCATCAGTTAGTTGTACCAACTGAGGGTAGGGAAGCTGTGCTTAAGTTGGCACATGACTCTCTCATGGGAGGACATCTGGGGATTAGGAAGACCATGGATAGGGTCTTATCAGAGTTTTATTGGCCCGGTGTTGGCATGGACGTAACTAGATATTGTAGGTCATGTGACATTTGTCAGAGGACAATTTCCAAGGGAAAAACAATGAAAGTTCCGTTGGGGTATATGCCTTTTATTGATATTCCTTTTAAAAGGATAGCTGTAGATATAGTAGGACCTATTGAACCGATGACGGATAGGAAGAATAGATACATCTTAACCATGGTTGATTATGCTACAAGGTATCCTGAAGCGATTGCTTTACCCAGTATTGAAACCGAACGTGTAGCTGAGGCACTTGTAGACATGTTTAGCATGTTAGGTGTACCAGAGGAAATGTTAACAGATTGTGGAACACAGTTTACATCTGCGATGATGAAGGAAGTCAGCCGACTACTATCAATGAAGCAGTTGACCACAACACCATACCATCCGATGTGTAATGGACTCGTGGAGAAATTTAACGGAACGCTGAAGCAGATGCTACGACGAATGTGCGCAGAAAGACCGAAAGATTGGGACAAATTCATCAACTCTATGTTGTTTGCTTACAGAGAAGTACCTCAGGAGAGTTTGGGTTTCTCGCCTTTTCAGTTATTGTACGGCAGGAAGGTGAGAGGACCGATGTCCATTCTCAAAGAATTATGGTCAAAAGATGTCGGGGATGCAGAAGTCAAGACGACATACCAGTATGTGTTAGACTTACAAACGAGAATGGAAGAGACATGTAAGATGGCACAGGACCAGTTGCGAAAAGCGAGTGGTAGATACCGGAAGTACAACAGGAAGGCTAGGAATCGTAAGTTTGTAGTGGGAAATCAGGCCTTAATGTTACTTCCGGTGAATCACAATACACTTTTATTGCAATGGAAGGGTCCATATGAGGTTAAACAGGTGCTGAATGAATTAGACTATAGGATTGATGTAGAAGGGAAGCTCAGAACTTTTCATGCTAATATGTTGAAGCTTTACACAGAGAGAGACGCACAGAGACATGACGGTGTACTGACAGTAGTGTGTGCTGCAGTTATTGATGAGAGTCTGGACAAAGTTGATGATACAGAAGAAGCTGATCTGGGCGTAGACATGCCGATGGTATGTCCATCTACACAGGGAACAGAGACCGTACAGGATGTCGACGTGTCACCAACGCTACCAAGCGAACAACGAACCGAAGTGGAGGGGTTGTTGGCATAGTATAGGGATGTACTGACGGATCATCCAGGAATCACGAACCTGATGGAGCATGACATCAAGTTGACGACAACGGATCCAGTCAGGGTGAAAGGATATCCTATCCCGTTCTACACGAAGACAACGGTAGCGGAAGAGGTGAGTAAAATGTTAAAATTAGGTGTGATAGAGCCGTCCAAGGCACCATTTTCCTCACCAGTTGTAATGATTAAAAAGAAAGATGGGTCAATCAGGTTCTGCATAGATTTCAGACAGCTGAACAAAGTGACCATCTTCGATGCAGAACCAATGCCAAACATAGAAGAGATGTTTTCGAAACTGTCTAAATACAAGTACTTTTCCAAAATTGATCTTAGCAAAGGTTATTGGCAGGTACCACTTTCAGAGTCCGCAAAGGAGATGACGGCGTTTGAGACGTCAGAAGGGTTGTTCCAGTTTAGAACAATGCCCTTCGGATTAGTCAATGCGCCAGCAACATTCTACAGACTCATGAGAAAGGTACTTAAGGGTCTACCAAGTACAGACAGCTTTGTTGATGACATCATGATTTTCACATTGCATTGGAACGAGCATGTCGCAGCATTGCGAAATCTATTTGACAGATTACGAGAAGCTAGACTGACGGCGAAGCCATCAAAGTGTAGCATTGGGTACTTTGATATTGAGTGTTTGGTACACGTGATCGGTGAGGAACACACCCTGAAACCAATACCATCAAAAGTCCAGAGTGTACAGGAGGCAACGAGACCACGTACCAAGAAAGCTGTTAAGTCATTTTTAGGAGTAGTAGGATTTTACCGGAAGTTTATTCCAAACTTTTCAGCGATTGCAGTACCGTTGACCGATCTGACGAAAAAAGGACAACCCAACATAGTTGAATGGGGTGAACCCCAAGACAACGCATTTAAGACACTTAAACTTAGGTTAGTGGGTCCACCGATTCTGAAATTGCCAAATTTAGATGAACCATTCATTCTAAGAACAGATGCTTCAGATTTTGGGTTAGGAGCGGTGTTGCTTCAGGACCAGAATGGGGAAAAACTGCCAGTTGCGTATGCTAGCAGGAAACTACTTCCCAGAGAACGGAACTACGCCGTGATTGAGAAGGAATACCTGGGAGTGGTGTGGGGAGTCAACAAGTTTCATCGATACTTATATGGGAAAGAATTCCTCCTTGAAACAGACCATCAGCCATTGACGTATCTCAACAAAGCAAAGATGGCAAATGCTAGACTGATGAGATGGGCTTTGGCACTCCAACCGTACCGAATGAGAATCATGGCTATTCCAGGACGTGAGAATATTGGAGCCGATTATCTCAGTCGCTTGTAATGCGAGGTAAGAAGGAACAGTAGTGTAAATTGTAGGTGGTAAGTTGTATATAGGTAGGTAGGACAATATTAGAGTAATTGTGTGAGTCGGAAACAAGTGTATCCACTTGTTCTCTAAGGGGGAACGTGTTGTCACAAAATGACTCTTGTATTAATGAACACATTATTATAACCCTAAATCGGGGCCTCATTTTCCCATTTTATAGAAGGGGTTTTCCAATAAAGGTAAACACATCTTCAAAGATCCAGGTATAAGGGGAGGTATAGTGATCTAAGAGGATCCAATCTTCTTGGATGTTATAGGGGAACTATTTAAAGCGTTTCCTGGATAATATCGGACAGAGATAACATAATAAGGTTTATTTCTGTGTAACCGATTGTAATAAATCCATATACCAGGGCCTCTATAAACTAGTTTATTTTACATATCACATGATAACGGTAGCACAGGGATTTAGTGAATTGTGAGATTAGCATGGGCTGAACAACTATTTAACACAGTAAGAGACTTGACATATTACCATTCACTTCAAACGAGACAACACGAACTGACCGTGAGTGGAGCAAACGTTGTGAGAATTTGGTCAGAGCGAAATGCGGATTTGATCACGTAAGTGCAATTTATAGATATTTCTTTTTAAACTCAATTTGGCTACTATTCTCACTGTATATTTATAGCCAAATTGTGCAAGGAATCTTGACTGTTTTCACCAGCCTACAGAAGGGGGTGTCTTGTGCGTTATAGCTATTCGAGTACATTATTGCAATGGTTTAGTATATAGTTTACTTTCACTTGAGTGCGAAACAAGTTCAGTATATAGAACTTGGTATGCAGTTTGCATTCACTTGATTACGATGCATTCACTTGATTACGAAACAAGATCATTATGTAGAACTGACCGGGGTTTCATTCATTGTAAATTAGTAACAAGGTGGTTATTTATACAACTCTAGTTCGCCCGATGGCGAAACATGTTCCATTGGAATAAGGAGTCTAAGGCATGTTACTATGTTGCATACTTTGAATGTAATTACTTTATATTGTTACTTTATATTGTCAGGGATGTATAAATGTGAATGTCACTGTGAGATATCGTCCGTCTGATGTATGAATGGTGCCAGTCCGATACATTATACGGCATCCGTCCGTTATGAACTAATGTAACCATACACGCGTACAGTGAGAAATTAAGGTGTTATGTACACAGCTTACAGTGTACAATTGACGTATTATGTATATACTCATGTATGAGGGAACTTGATTGATATCATGTAACCTTTGTCGATTAAAAAAAAAAAAAGATAATCGCCCCACATACTTGATAAGAAGGTTCACGAACTGTATGTATTTACGCGAAACTGGTGAATTAGGAGCGAATGGGCACTATGAGATAGGACTGAGCCTCACACCCGGTGGACCGACTTATTTAGTCACAGGTATGGGAATTCCCAATGACATTCATACTAGATGGCTCGTCTTTATATGACGTACTTATTATAAATTGTAGCCGCCACGCAACTTGAGTGGTGAGATGCTAACAGCTGGGGAACTGCCATGTGTGGCTCGCCGTCAAAGTACGTCACCCACGTATCTCCAGAGAGCGACTACGACCCGCCCATGCTCAGCACTAACCGTGGAACTGCCTACCGGAACGTACCCGGAGTTACCACTTTGACCCCGTACCCAGAAACCGGCATAGGCGTTGGCCCGACCGCTTAAGAGCGAACCAACCCAGATATATGTTCAAAAACGTTTCATCTTGCAATCTTCCCCGCGAATGATTAAATCAACAAGTGTCTAACCGGCAAAGAACTAACAACGGAACACGTGAACTTTTCAGGCCGCCAAATGACGTTTCAGTCATTACCTCTTGCATCATCATCATTCATTTATATGTAAATAAATTGTAGATATTGTACATTGTCTTAGTATTCTACCATAGTGAGTACTCCCCCTTGGATCATCTTGTG
>CM026393.1:12916663-13063996 GCA_014843695.1 Archivesica marissinica
CATAGTATAGCTCAATCCATAGCATAGCTAACTCCATAGTATAGCTCAATCCATAGCATAGCTCAATCCATAGCATAGCTCAATCCATGTCCTCACTCCATAGTATAGCTCAATTCATGTCCTCACTCCATAGTATAGCTCAATCCATAGTATAGCTCATTCCATAGCATAGCTCAATCCATAGCATAGCTCAATCCATGGATAGCTCAATCCATAGTATAGCTCAATCCATAGCATAGCTCAATCCATAGTATAGCTCAATCCATAGCATAGCTCAATCCATTGCATAGCTCAATCCATAGTATAGCTCAATCCATATCCTCACTCCATAGTATAGCTCAATCCATTTTATAGCTCAATCCATGTCCTCACTCCATAGTATAGCTCAATCCATGTCCTCACTCCATAGTATAGCTCAATCCATAGTATAGCTCAATCCATAGTATAGCTCAATCCATGTCCTCACTCCATGGTATAGCTCAATCCATATCATAGCTCAATCCATAGCATAGCTCAATCCATAGCATATCTCAATCCATTGCATAGCTCAATCCATAGCATAGCTCAATCCATTGTATAGCTCAATCCATAGCATAGCTCAATCCATAGCATAGCTCAATCCATAGCATAGCTCAATACATGTCCTTACTCCATAGTATAGCTCAATCCATAGCATAGCTCAATCCAATGCATAGCTCAATCCATTGTATAGCTCAATCCATGTCCTCACTCCATAGTATAGCTCAATCCATAGCATAGCTCAATCCATAGCATAGCTCAATCCATAGTATAGCTCAATCCATTGTATAGCTCAATCCATAGCATAGCTCAATCCATAGTATAGCTCAATCCTTATCATAGCTCAATCCATAGTATAGCTCAATCCATAGCATAGCTCAATCCATATCACAGCTCAATCCATAGCATAGCTCAATCCATAGTATAGCTCAATCCATGTCCTTGCTTCCATAGTATAGCTCAATCCATGTCCTCACTCCATAGTATAGCTCAATCCATACCTCATCCATAGATAGCTCAATCCATATCCTCACTCCATAGTATAGCTCAACCTAGTATAGCTCAATCCATAGCATAGCTCAATCCATGTAGCTCACTCCATAGTATAGCTCAATCCATGTCCTCACTCCATAGTATAGCTCAATCCATAGTATAGCTCAATCCATAGCATAGCTCACTCCATAGCATAGCTCAATCCATAGTATAGCTCAATCCATAGCATAGCTCAATCCATAGTATAGCTAAATCCATGGCATAGCTCAATCCATAGTATAGCTCAATCCATAGCATAGCTCAATCCATGTTCTCACTCCATAGTATAGCTCAATCCATGTCCTCACTCCATAGCATAGCTCAATCCATGTCCTCAATCCATAGTATAGCTCAATCCATAGTATAGCTCAATCCATAGTATAGCTCAATCCATGTCCTCACTCCATAGTATAGCTCAATCCATAGTATAGCTCAATCCATAGCATAGCTCAATCCATGATTTCACTCCATAGCATAGCTCAATCCATGTCCTCACTCCATAGTATAGCTCAATCCATGGTATAGCTCAATCCATAGCATAGCTAACTCCATAGCATAGCTCAATCCATAGCATAGCTCAATCCATAGCATAGCTCAATCCATGTCCTCACTCCATAATATAGCTCAATCCATGTCATCACGCCATAGTATAGCTCAATCCATAGCATAGCTCAATCCATAGTATAGCTCAATCCATGTCCTCACTCCATATTATAGCTCAATCCATGTCCTCACTCCATAGTATAGCTCAATCCATGTCCTCACTCCATAGTATAGCTCAATCCATGTCCTCACTCCATAGTATAGCTCAATCCATGTCCTCACTCCATAGTATAGCTCAATCCATGTCCTCAATCCATAGTATAGCTCAATCCATAGCATAGCTCAATCCATAGCATAGCTCAATCCATGTCCTCACTCCATAGTATAGCTCAATCCATATCCTCACTCCATAGCATAGCTCAATCCATGTATAGCTCAATCCATAGCATAGCTCAATCCATAGTATAGCTCAATCCATAGCATAGCTCAATCCATTGCATAGCTCAATCCATTACATAGCTCAATCCATAGCATAGCTCAATCCATGTCCTCACTCCATAGTATAGCTCAATCCATTGTATAGCTCAATCCATGTCCTCACTCCATAGTATAGCTCAATCCATTGTATCTCAATCCATAGTATAGCTCAATCCATAGCATAGCTCAATCCATATCACAGCTCAATCTATAGTATAGCTCAATCCATAGCATAGCTCAATCCATAGTATAGCTCAATCCATAGCATAGCACAATCCATAGTATAGCTCAATCCATAGTATATGTCAATCCATAGCATAGCGCAATCCATGTCCTCACTCCATAGTATAGCTCAATCCATAGCATAGCTCAATCCATAGTATAGCTCAATCCATGTCCTCACTCCATAATATAGCTGAATCCAAGTCCTCACTCCATAGTATAGCTCAATCCATGTCCTCACTCCATAGCATAGCTCAATCCATGTCCTCACTCCATAGTATAGCTCAATCCATAGCATAGCTCAATCCATGTCATCACTCCATATTATAGCTCAATCCATGTCCTCACTCCATAGTATAGCTCAATCCATGTCCTCACTCCATAGTATAGCTCAATCCATGTCCTCACTCCATAGTATAGCTCAATCCATGTCCTCACTCCATAGTATAGCTCAATCCATGTTCTCAATCCATAGTATAGCTCAATCCATATCCTCACTCCATAGTATAGCTCAATCCATATCCTCAATCCATAGTATAGCTCAATCCATAGCATAGCTCAATCCATAGCATAGCTCAATCCATGTCCGCACTCCATATTATAGCTCAATTCATATCCTCACTCCATAGCATAGCTCAATCCATAGTATAGCTCATTCCATAGCATAGCTCAATCCATTGCATAGCTCAATCCATGGCATAGCTCAATCCATAGTATAGCTCAATCCATAGCATAGCTCAATCCAGGATCTCACTCCATAGTATAGCTCAATCCATGTCCTCACTCCATAGCATTGCTCAATCCATGTCCTCACTCCATAGCATAGCTCAATCCATAGTATAGCTCAATCCATAGCATAGCTCAATCCATGTCCTCACTCCATAGTATTGCTCAATCCATGTCCTCACTCCATAGTATAGCCTAATCCATAGCATAGCTCAATCCGTAGTACAGCTCAATCCATGTCCTCACTCCATAGTATAGCTCAATCCATGTCCTCACTCCATAGTATAGCTCAATCCATGTCCTCACTCCATAGCATAGCTCAATCCATAGCATAGCTCAATCCATGTCCTCACTCCATAGTATAGCTCAATCCATAGCATAGCTCAATCCATTGCATAGCTCAATCCATAGCATAGCTCAATCCATATCCTCACTCCATAGTATAGCTCAATCCATTGTATAGATCAATCCATGTCCTGATTCCATAGTATAGATCAATCAATAGCATAGCTCAATCCATAGTATAGCTCAATCCATGTCCTCACTCCATAGTATAGCTCAATCCATAGTATAGCTCAATCCATTGTATAGCTCAATCCATGTCCTCACTCCATAATATAGCTCAATCCATGTCCTCACTCCATTGTATAGCTCAATCCATGTCCTCACTCCATAGTATAGCTCAATCCATAGCATAGCTCAATCCATAGCATAGCTCAATCCATAGCATAGCTCAATCCATCGCATAGCTCAATCCATTGCATAGCTCAATCCATTGTATAGCTCAATCCCTATCATAGCTCAATCCATAGCATAGCTCAATCCATAGCATATCTCAATCCATGTCCTCACTCCATAGTATAGCTCAATCCATAGCATAGCTCAATCCATAGCATAGCTCAATCCATTGCATAGCTCAATCCATTATATAGCTCAATTCATGTCCTCACTCCATAGTATAGCTCAATCCATAGCATAGCTCAATCCATAGCACAGCTCAATGCATCGTATAGATCAATCCATGTCCTCACTCCATAGTATAGCTCAATCCATTGTATAGCTCAATCCATAGTATAGCTCAATCCATAGCATAGCTCAATCCATATCACAGCTCAATCCATAGCATATCTCAATCCATAGCATAGCTCAATCTATAGTATAGCTCAATCCATAGCATAGACCAATCCATAGTATAGCTCAATCCATAGCATAGCACAATCCATAGTATAGCTCAATCCATAGTATATCTCAATCCATAGCATAGCTCAATCCATGTCCTCACTCCATAGTATAGCTCAATCCATGTCCTCACTCCATAGTATAGCTCAATCCATATCCTCACTCCATAGTATAGCTCAATCCATATCCTCACTCCATAGTATAGCTCAATCCATAGCATAGCTCAATCCATAGCATAGCTCAATCCATGTCCGCACTCCATATTATAGCTCAATCCATATTCTCACTCCATAGCATAGCTCAATCCATAGTATAGCTCATTCCATAGCATAGCTCAATCCATAGTGTAGCTCAATCCATAGCATAGCTCAATCCATAGCGTAGCTCAATCCATTGCATAGCTCAATCCATGGCATAGCTCAATCCATAGTATAGCTCAATCCATAGCATAGCTCAATCCAGGATCTCACTCCATAGTATAGCTCAATCCATGTCCTCACTCCATAGCATTGCTCAATCCATGTCCTCACTCCATAGCATAGCTCAATCCATAGTATAGCTCAATCCATAGCATAGCTAACTCCATAGCATATCTCAATCCATAGCATAGCTCAATCCATATCATAGCTCAATCCATGTCCTCACTCCATAGTATAGCTCAATCCATGTCCTCACTCCATAGTATAGCTCAATCCATAGCATAGCTCAATCCATAGCATAGCTCAATCCATATCATAGCGCAATCCATGTCCTCACTCCATAGTATAGCTCAATCCATGTCCTCACTCCATAGTATCACTCAATCCATAGCATAGCTCAATCCATAGCATAGCTCAATCCATAGCATAGCTCAATCCATAGCATAGCTCAATCATTGTCCTAACTCCATAGTATAGCTCAATCCATAGCATAGCTCAATCCATGTCCTCACTCCATAGTATAGCTCTATCCATGTCCTCACTCCATAGTATAGCTAAATCCATAGTATAGCTCAATCCATAGCATAGCTCAATCCATAGTATAGCTCAATCCATAGTATAGCTCAATCTATAGTATAGCTCAATCCATAGTATAGCTCAATCCCTAACATAGCTCAATCCATAGTATAGCTCAATCCATAGCATAGCTCAATCCACAGCATAGCTCAATCCATTGCATAGCTCAATCCATTGCATAGCTCAATCCATATCCTCATTCCATAGTATAGCTCAATCCATTGTATATCTCAATCCATGTCCTGATTCCATAGTATAGCTCAATCCATAGCATAGCTCAATCCATAGTATTGCTCAATCCATGTCCTCACTCCATAGTATATCTCAATCCATAGTATAGCTCAATCCATTGTATAGCTCAATCCATGTCCTCACTCCATAGTATAGCTCAATCCATAGTATAGCTCACTCCATAGTATAGCTCACTCCATAGTGTAGCTCAATCCATATCCTCACTCCATAGTAAAGCTCAATCCATGTCCTCACTCCATAGTATAGCTCAATCCATAGTATAGCTCAATCCATAGCATAGCTCAATCCATGTCCTCACTCCATAGTACAGCTCAATCCATAGTCCTCATCCATAGATAGCTCAATCCATATCCTCACTCCATAGTATAGCTCAATCCATTCCTCTTCCATAGTATAGTCAATCATAGCTGCTCAATCCATAGTATAGCTCAATCCATGTCTCACTCCATAGTATAGCTCAATCCATATATAGCTCAATCCATTGTGTTGTTTTATAGCTCATCCATGTCCTCACTCCATGTATAGCTCAATCCATGTCCTCACTCCATAGTATAGCTCAATCCATAGCATAGCTCAATCCATAGCATAGCTCAATCCATAGCATAGCTCAATCCATGCATAGCTCAATCCATTGCATAGCTCAATCCATTGTATAGCTCAATCCCTATATAGCTCAATCCATAGCATAGCTCAATCCATAGCATATCTCAATCCATGTCCTCACTCCATAGTATAGCTCAATCCATAGCATAGCTCAATCCATAGCATAGCTCAATCCATTGCATAGCTCAATCCATTTATAGCTCAATCATGTCCTCACTCCATAGTATAGCTCAATCCATAGCATAGCTCAATCCATAGCAAGCTCAATGCATCGTATAGATCAATCCATGTCCTCACTCCATAGTATAGCTCAATCCATTGTATAGCTCAATCCATAGTATAGCTCAATCCATAGCATAGCTCAATCCATATCACAGCTCAATCCATAGCATATCTCAATCCATAGCATAGCTCAATCTATAGTATAGCTCAATCCATAGCATAGCTATCCATAGTATAGCTCATCCATAGCATAGCCAATCCATAGTATAGCTCAATCCATGTTTTTGTTTTTTGTGTTTGTTTTTTGTTATATCTCACTCCATAGTATAGCTCAATCCATTCCTCACTCCATAGTATAGTCATCCATAGCATAGCTCAATCCATAGATAGCTCAATCCATGTCCGCACTCCATATTATAGCTCAATCCATTCTCACTCCATAGATAGCTCAATCCATGTCATTCCATAGCATAGCTCAATCCATGTTCTCATCCATAGATAGCTCAATCCATAGCTAGCTCAATCCATTTTCAATCCATGGATAGCTCAATCCATAGTATAGCTCAATCCATGTGCTTGTCTCATCCATAGTATAGCTCAATCCATGTCCTCACTCCATAGATGCTCATTCCATAGCCTCAATCCATAGTATAGCTCAATCCATAGATAGCTATTTTTGTGCTCAATCCATACATAGCTCAATCCATGTCCTCACTCCATAGTATAGCTCAATCCATGTCCTCACTCCATAGTATAGCTCAATCCATAGATAGCTCAATCCATAGCATAGCTCAATCCATGATGCCAATCCATGTCTCATCCATAGTATGCTCAATCCATAGTATCTCAATCCATAGCATAGCTCAATCCATAGATAGCTCAATCCATAGCATAGCTCAATCCATAGCATAGCTCAATCCATGTATAGCTCAATCCATAGCATAGCTCAATCCATTCTCACTCCATAGTATAGCTCAATCCATGTTTTTCCTATCCATAGTATAGCTCAATCCATAGTGCTCAATCATAGTATAGCTCAATCCATGTATGCTCAATCCTACATAGCTCAATCCATAGTATAGCTCAATCCATAGCATAGCTCAATCCATTTGATGCTCAATCCATTGCTGCTCAATCCATTCCTATTCCATAGTATAGCTCAATCCATGTATACTCAATCCATGTTTTAGTATAGCTCAATCCATGCCTCATCCATAGTATGCTCAATCCATGTCCTCACTCCATAGTATACTTTGTGTAATCCATGTCCTCACTCCATAGTATAGCTCAATCCATAGTATAGCTCACTCCATAGTATAGCTCACTCCATAGTGTAGCTCAATCCATATCCTCACTCCATAGTAAAGCTCAATCCATGTCCTCACTCCATAGTATAGCTCAATCCATAGTATAGCTCAATCCATAGCATAGCTCAATCCATGTCCTCACTCCATAGTACAGCTCAATCCATAGTATAGCTCAATCCATGTCCTCACTCCATAGTATAGCTCAATCCATAGTATAGCTCAATCCATAGCATAGCTCAATCCATGATCTCACTCCATAGTATAGCTCAATCCATGTCCTCACTCCATAGCATAGCTCAATCCATGTCCTCACTCCATAGTATAGCTCAATCCATAGTATAGATCAATCCATAGCATAGCTAACTCCATAGCATAGCTCAATCCATAGCATAGCTCAAACCATATCATAGCTCAATCCATGTCCTCACTCCATAGTATAGCTCAATCCATGTCCTCACTCTATAGTATAGCTCAATCCATAGCATAGGATTGATCAATCCATAGCATAGCTCAATCCATAGCATAGCTCAATCAATGTCCTCACTCCATAGTATAGCTCAATCCATAGCATAGCTCAATCCATATCCTCACTCCGTAGTATAGTTCAATCCATGTGCTCACTCCATAGTATAGCTCAATCCATTGCCTCACTCCATAGTATAGCTCAATCCATGTCCTCACTCCATAGCATAGCTCAATCCATGTACTCACTCAATAGTATAGCTCAATCCATAGCATAGCTCAATCCATGTCCTCACTCCATAGTATAGCTCAATCCATGTCCTCACTCCATAGTAAAGCTCAATCCATGTCCTCACTCCATAGTATAGCTCAATCCATGTCCTCACTCCATAGTATAGCTCAATCCATGTCCTCACTCCATAGTATAGCTCAATCCATGTCCTCACTGCATAGTATAGCTCAATCCATATCCTCACTCAATAGTATAGCTCAATCCATATCCTCACTCCATAGTATAGCTCAATCCATAGCATATCTCAATCCATAGCATAGCTCAATCCATGTCCGCACTCCATAGTATAGCTCAATCCATATCCTCACTCCATAGTATAGCTCAATCCATAGTATAACTCATTCCATAGTATAGCTCAATCCATAGTGTAGCTCAATCAATAGCATAGCTCAATCCATAGCATAGCTCAATCCATTGCATATCTCAATCCATGGCATAGCTCAATCCATATCCTCACTCCATAGTAAAGCTCAATCCATAGCATAGCTCAATCCATAGTATAGCTCAATCCATGTCCTCACTCCATAGTATAGCCTAATCCATAGCATAGCTCAATCCGTAGTACAGCTCAATCAATGTCCTCACTCCATAGTATATCTAAATCCATGTCCTCACTCCATAGTATAGCTCAATCCATGTCCTCACTCCACAGCATAGCTCAATCCATAGCATAGCTCAATCCATGTCCTCACTCCATATTATAGCTCAATCCATAGCATAGCTCAATCCCTATCCTCACTCCATAGTATAGCTCAATCCATGTCCTTACTCCATAGTATAGCTCAATCCATGTCCTCACTCCATAGTATAGCTCAATCCATATCCTCATTCCATAGTATAGCTCAATCCATATCCTCACTCCATAGCATAGCTCAATCCATATCCTCACTCCATAGTATAGCTCAATCCATAGCATAGGATTGATCAATCCATAGCATAGCTCAATCCATAGCATAGCTCAATCAATGTCCTCACTCCATAGTATAGCTCAATCCATAGCATAGCTCAATCCATGTCCTCACTCCGTAGTATAGTTCAATCCATGTCCTCACTCCATAGTATAGCTCAATCCATTGCCTCACTCCATAGTATAGCTCAATCCATGTCCTCACTCCATAGCATAGCTCAATCCATGTACTCACTCAATAGTATAGCTCAATCCATAGCATAGCTCAATCCATGTCCTCACTCCATAGTATAGCTCAATCCATGTCCTCACTCCATAGTAAAGCTCAATCCATGTCCTCACTCCATAGTATAGCTCAATCTATGTCCTCACTCCATAGTATAGCTCAATCCATGTCCTCACTCCATAGTATAGCACAATCCATGTCCTCACTGCATAGTATAGCTCAATCCATATCCTCACTCAATAGTATAGCTCAATCCATATCCTCACTCCATAGTATAGCTCAATCGATAGCATATCTCAATCCATAGCATAGCTCAATCCATGTCCGCACTCCATAGTATAGCTCAATCCATATCCTCACTCCATAGTATAGCTCAATCCATAGTATAGCTCATTCCATAGTATAGCTCAATCCATAGTGTAGCTCAATCAATAGCATAGCTCAATCCATAGCATAGCTCAATCCATTGCATAGCTCAATCCATGGCATAGCGCAATCCATATCCTCACTCCATAGTATAGCTCAATCCATTGTATAGCTCAATCCAAGTCCTCACTCCATATTAAAGCTCAATCCATAGCATAGCTCAATCCATAATATAGCTCAATCCATGTCCTCACTCCATAGTATAGCCTAATCCATAGCATAGCTCAATCCGTAGTACAGCTCAATCCATGTCCTCACTCCATAGTATATCTAAATCCATGTCCTCACTCCATAGTATAGCTCAATCCATGTCCTCACTCCACAGCATAGCTCAAGCCATAGCATAGCTCAATCCATGTCCTCACTCCATAGAATAGCTCAATCCATAGCATAGCTCAATCCATATCCTCACTCCATAGTATAGCTCAATCCATGTCCTTACTCCATAGTATAGCTCAATCCATGTCCTCACTCCATAGTATAGCTCAATCCATATCCTCACTCCATAGTATAGCTCAATCCATATCCTCACTCCATAGCATAGCTCAATCCATATCCTCACTCCATAGTATAGCTCAATCCATATCCTCACTCCATAGTATAGCTCAATCCATATTCTCACTCCATATCATAGCTCAATCCATTTCCTCACTCCATAGTAGAGCTCAATCCATAGCATAGCTCAATCCACAACATAGCTCAATCCATGTCCTCACTCCATTGCATAGCTCAATCCATAGCATAGCTCGATCCATAGCATAGCTCAATCCATAGCATAGCTCAATCCATGTCCTCACTCCATAGTATAGCTCAATCCATAGTAAAGCTCTATCCATAGCATAGCTCAATCCATAGCATAGCTCAATCCATGTCCTCACTCCATAGTATAGCTCAATCCATATTATAGCTCAATCCATAGCATAGCTCAATCCATAGCATAGCTCAATCCATATCCTCACTCCATAGTATAGCTCAATCCATAGTATAGCTCAATCCATTGCATAGCTCAATCCATAGCATAGCTCGATCCATAGCATAGCTCAATCC
Organism: Archivesica marissinica; assembly: GCA_014843695.1. Lineage (NCBI taxonomy): Eukaryota > Metazoa > Mollusca > Bivalvia > Venerida > Vesicomyidae > Archivesica > Archivesica marissinica. The sequence goes on from CM026393.1 coordinate 12,927,600, forward strand.
ATAGCATAGCTCAATCCATGTCCTCATTCCATAGTATAGCTCAATCCATAGTAAAGCTCTATCCATAGCATCGCTCAATCCATAGCATAGCTCAATCCATGTCCTCACTCCATAGTATAGCTCAATCCATATTATAGCTCAATCCATAGCATAGCTCAATCCATAGCATAGCTCAATCCATATCCTCACTCCATAGTATAGCTCAATCCATAGTATAGCTCAATCCATAGCATAGCTCAATCGATAGCATAGCTCAATCCATAGTATAGCTCAATCCATAGCATAGCTCAATCCATAGCATAGCTCAATCCATAGTATAGCTCAATCCATAGCATAGCTCAATCCATAGTATAGCTCAATCCATAGCATAGCTCAATCCATAGTATAGCTCAATCTATAACATAGCTCAATCCATAGCTTAGCTCAATCCATAGTATAGCTCAATCCATAGCATAGCTTAATCCATAGCATAGCTCAATCCATAGTATATCTAAATCCATGTCCTCACTCCATAGTATAGCTCAATCCATGTCCTCACTCCATAGCATAGCTCAATCCATGTCCTCACTCCATAGTATAGCACAATCCATAGCATAGCTCAATCCATAGTATAGCTCAATCCATGTTCTCTCTCCATTGTATAGCTCAATCCATGTCCTCACTCCATGGTTTAGCTCAATCCATATCATAGCTCAATCCATAGCATAGCTCAATCCATAGCATAGCTCAATCCATAGCATAGCTCAATCCATATCTTTGCTCAATACATAACATTGCTCAATACATAGCATTGCTCAATCCATATCATAGCTCAATCCATATCATAGCTCAATACATAGCATAGCTCAATCCATATCACAGCTCAGTCCATAGCATTGTTCAATCCATATCATAGCTCAATCCATATCACAGCTAAATCCATAGCATTGTTCAATCCATATCACAGCTCAATCCATATCAGAGCTCAATCCATATCATAGCTCAATCCATAGCATATCTCAATCCATATCATAGCTCAATCCATATCATAGCTCAATCCATATCATAGCTCAATCCATATCATTGCTCAATCCATATCATAGCTCAATCCATAACATAGCTCAATCCATACCATACCTCAATCCATATCATATCTCAATCCATATCATATCTCAATCCATATCATAGCTCAATCCATAGCATATCTCAATCCATATCATTGCTCAATCCATATCATTGCTCAATCCATAGCATATCTCAATCCATATCATAGCTCAATCCATATCGTAGCTCAATCCATAGCATAGCTCAATCCATATCATAGCTCAATCCATATCATAGCTCAATCCATATCTTTGCTCAATACATAGCATTGCTCAATCCATATCATAGCTCAATCCATAGCATAGCTCAATCCATATCATAGCTCAATACATAGTATTGCTCAATCCATAGCATATCTCAATCCATATCATATCTCAATCCATATCATAGCTGAATCCATAGCATTGCTCAATCCATAGCATTGCTCAATCCATATCATATCTCAATCCATATCATAGCTCACTCCATAGCGTCAATCCATAGCATAGCTCAATCCATAGCATCGCTCAATCCATAGCATAGCTCAATCCATAGCATAGCTCAATCCATAGCATAGCTCAATCCATATCATTGTTCAATCAATAGCATAGCTCAATCCATAGCATAGCTCAATCCATAGCATAGCTCAATCCATAGCATAGCTCAATCCATATCATAGCTCAATCCATAGCATAGCTCAATCCATAGCATATCTCAATCCATAGCATATCTTAATCCATAGCATAACTCAATCAGAATGATTGAATCCACGGCATCTGCTAATACAACTAATAGAAGGAAGTCGTGATAGATTGTACGCTTCAGGTGCGAAAGGCCGGAGATCGAGCCCTGCTGGAGAGTACTAGTACTAGAGTACTAGTGGCACACCTTAGACTAAATAACTTATTGTGAATGTAATCAATCCACTGGGTCGGATGCTGTATGTATTTGTTTATACATTATGTATGTATTGTAATTATGTTAATGCACATACAACTGTAATACAACATTTACTTACATGTATGTAAAAGAAGATGTGTTTCAATGTGATAATGGCACTGCTGCAGGTAATATTTCTACTGTTTATTACAGCAACGATTATGATATTGTACATTATTTTGTTATAACAAAATAAACTAAAATTTTTAAATCCACGAAAATAATTTGCAGTATAAAGCTTAACATTTTTTATATTTATATATGGAAATGTACACTAGATTTCTAGATGAAATATTCCAAAACATGACCGTACTGGGATTTGACCTTTTGTTCGTGGGATTTTTTCCCCAATGCTCTATCCATTAAACTAACATATATACCGGTCTGAGGATCGAACCTGGGTTACATTTGTGAGAAGCGAGCTTGCTAACTACTACACTAACCGAATTATATGTATATGACGTCCTTATATTAGTGTGTACACATTTATTTTAGCTTGATTGGGAAACAACTTTTTATACAATATACGATACGTTTTACAAATCGTTCTCGAGACCCCAATCCTTATGGAATCCATCGTCAGTGGCAATGTGGAATTTAATGTGTGTGTTTGAACGTTTATTTATCGTCGCTACCGGTTGCCCATATGAGCGACGCCTCCTAAAGAGATTAGTCATTTTAGATTTGTGGAGGATAGTGCAATGATACAGAGAGAGAGAGAGAGACCCATTCCAGAGTCTCCTCTTGTTCGTTTACGTGCACGGTGTAAAGCATCGACATGAGACCTCGGTTTAAAGTCCCATCTGAAAGACTGTTAATTTTACTAGGGTCAGACGGGGAATCGAACCAGCGATCCCTGGATTACCAGTACAGCGTGTTACCACTGGACTACAGATATGTCTGTAATGGGGTTTAAATGTTCATCATAGGCCATATGACATCTCTCATCGTGTTTGCTTGTAGGACGCTCTATCACACCCCTACTATCAATATTTCAGGCATGTGCGGAGACCATAACCACCAATATTCCACAAGCCCGCTAGGTTCCTCGCATAATATACATAGTACAATCCGGCGCCCCCAGTGGTGTTCAACCTACCGCCGTGCGTATCAAGTGATTTGTAGTATATGACATTGACAATACGACCATGGCGTCTAGCTGCTGACCACACACCAAATCCCAAAATGCACAAGATAAATGGCTGCTGCATACAAGTTTGTCTGTCGAAGCTTCAACACGAATAACACGAGAGTCATTTCCGGACAAAGGTTTCCGTGGCCAAGTTGTTGGCAACACATCAAATGCACCGCACAGTTGTAGATTCGAATCCTATTGGTGTTACGAAGTAACTCATGTGAGGAAGCTATCAGTATATGTTGTTCGGTTCGATACGGGTTCCTTCGTGCCTGAAATACTTTCCCCGAGAGTCGCCGGGAGTCGTCCTCAACCAGGTCGTATAACTAGAGTGACGCCACATAGAGAGGTGCCGGAAGTCTTCCTTAACCAATTCGTATAACTAGAGTGACGCCACATAGAGAGGCGCCGGGAGTCTTCCTCAACCAATTAGTATAACTGGAGTGACGCCATATAGAGAGGCGCCGGGTATCTTCCTCAACCAATTATGATAAACTGGAGTGACGCCATATAGAGAGGCGCCGGGAGTCTTCCTCAACCAATTCGTATAACTGGAGAGACGCCATATAGAGAGGTGCCGGGAGTCTTCCTTAACCAATTCGTATAACTGGAGTGACGCCATATAGAGAGGCGTCGGGCGTTTTTCTCAACCAATTCGTATAACTGGAGTGACGCCATATAGAGATGCGTCGGGAGTCTTCCTCAACCAATTCGTATAACTGCAGTGACGCCATATAGAGAAGTGCCGGGAGTCTTCTTCAACCAATTCGTTTAACTGCAGTGACGCCATATATAGAGTGGCACCGGGAGTCTTCCTCAACCAATTCGTATAACTGGAGTGACGCCATATAAAGAGGCGCCGGAAGTCTTCCTCAACCAATTCGTATAACTGGAGTGACGCCATATAGAGAGGCGCCGTGGGTCTTCCTTAACCAATTCGTATTGCTGGAGTGACGCCATATAGAGAGGCGCCGGGAATCTTCCTCAACCAATTCGTATAACTGGAGACGCCATATAGAGGCGCCGGGAGTCGTCCTCAACCAATTCGTATAACTGGAGTGTCGCCATATAGAGGAGCCTGTGGTCTTCCTCAACCAATTCGTATAACTGCAGTGTCGCCATATATAGAGGTGCCGGGAGTCCTCCTCGACCAATTCGTATAACTGCAGTGACGCCATATAGAGAGGCGCCGGAAGTCTTCCTCAACCAATTCGTATAACTGGAGAGACGCCATATAGAGAGGTGCCGGGAGTCTTCCTTAACCAATTCGTATAACTGGAGTGACGCCATATAGAGAGGCGTCGGGCGTTTTCCTCAACCAATTCGTATAACTGGAGTGACGCCATATAGAGATGCGTCGGGAGTCTTCCTCAACCAATTCGTATAACTGCAGTGACGCCATATAGAGAAGTGCCGGGAGTCTTCTTCAACCAATTCGTTTAACTGCAGTGACGCCATATATAGAGTGGCACCGGGAGTCTTCCTCAACCAATTCGTATAACTGGAGTGACGCCATATAAAGAGGCGCCGGAAGTCTTCCTCAACCAATTCGTATAACTGGAGTGACGCCATATAGAGAGGCGCCGTGGGTCTTCCTTAACCAATTCGTATTGCTGGAGTGACGCCATATAGAGAGGCGCCGGGAATCTTCCTCAACCAATTCGTATAACTGGAGACGCCATATAGAGGCGCCGGGAGTCGTCCTCAACCAATTCGTATAACTGGAGTGTCGCCATATAGAGGAGCCTGTGGTCTTCCTCAACCAATTCGTATAACTGCAGTGTCGCCATATATAGAGGTGCCGGGAGTCCTCCTCGACCAATTCGTATAACTGCAGTGACGCCATATAGAGAGGCGCCGGAAGTCTTCCTCAACCAATTCGTATAACTGGAGTGACGCCATATAGAGAGGCGCCGTGGGTCTTCCTTAACCAATTCGTATTGCTGGAGTGACGCCATATAGAGAGGCGCCGGGAATCTTCCTCAACCAATTCGTATAACTGGAGACGCCATATAGAGGCGCCGGGAGTCGTCCTCAACCAATTCGTATAACTGGAGTGTCGCCATATAGAGGAGCCTGTGGTCTTCCTCAACCAATTCGTATAACTGCAGTGTCGCCATATATAGAGGTGCCGGGAGTCCTCCTCGACCAATTCGTATAACTGCAGTGACGCCATATAGAGAGGCGCCGGAAGTCTTCCTCAACCAATTCGTATAACTGGAGTGACGCCATATAGAGAGGCGCCGTGGGTCTTCCTTAACCAATTCGTATTGCTGGAGTGACGCCATATAGAGAGGCGCCGGGAATCTTCCTCAACCAATTCGTATAACTGGAGACGCCATATAGAGGCGCCGGGAGTCGTCCTCAACCAATTCGTATAACTGCAGTGTCGCCATATATAGAGGTGCCGGGAGTCCTCCTCGACCAATTCGTATAACTGGAGTGACGCCATATAGAGATGCGTCGGGAGTCTTCCTCAACGAATTCGTATAACTGGAGTGACGCCATATAGAGAGGCGCCGGGAGTCTTCCTCAACCAATTCGTATGGCTGGAGTGACGCCATATAGAGAGGCGCCGGGAGTCTTCCTCAACCAATTCGTATGGCTGGAGTGACGCCATATAGAGAGGCGCTGGGAGTCTTCCTCAACCAAATCGTATAGCTGGAGTGACGCCATATAGTGAGATGCCGGGAGTCTTCCTCAACCAATTCGTATAACTGGAGTGACGCCATATAGAGAGTCGCCGGGAGTCGTCCTCGAGCAATTCGTAAAACTGGAGTGACTCCATATAGAGAGGCGCAGGGAGTCGTCCTCAACCAATTCGTATAACTGGAGTGACGCCATATAGAGGAGCCTGTGGTCTTCCTCAACCAATTCGTATAGCTGGAGTGACGCCATATAGAGAGGCGCCGGGAGTCGTCCTCAACCAATTATGATAAACTGGAGTGACGCCATATAAAGAGGCGCAGGGAGTCTTCCTAAACCAATTCGTATAACTGGAGTGACGCCATATAGAGAGGCGCCGGGAGTCTTCCTCAACCAATTCGTATAACTGGAGTGACGACATATAGAGAGGCGCCGGAAGTCTTCCTCAACCAATTCGTATAACTGGAGTGACGCCATATAGAGAGGCGCCGTGGGTCTTCCTCAACCAATTCGTATAACTGGAGTGACGCCATATAGAGAGGCGCCGGGAGTCGTCCTCAACCAATTCGTATAACTGGAGTGACGCCATATAGAGAGGCGCCGGAAGTCTTCCTCAACCAATTCGTATAACTGGAATGACGCCATATATAGAGATGCCGGGAGTCTTCCTTAACCAATTCGTATAACTGGAGTGACGTCATATAGAGTGGCACCGGGAGTATTCCTCAACCAATTCGTATAACTGGAGTGACGCCATATAGAGAGGCGCCGCGAGTCTTCCTCAACCAATTCGTATAGCTGGAGTGACGCCATATAGAGAGGCGCCGGAAGTCTTCCTCAACCAATTCGTATAACTGGAGTGACGCCATATAGAGAGGCGCCGGGAGTCTTCCTCAACCAATTCGTATAGCTGGAGTGACGCCATATAGAGAGGCGCCGGAAGTCTTCCTCAACCAATTCGTATAGCTGGAGTGACGCCATATAGAGAGGCGCCGGGAGTCTTCCTCAACCAATTCGTATAGCTGGAGTGACGCCATATAGAGAGGTCCCGGGAGTCTTCCTCAACCAATTCGTATAACTGGAGTGACGCCATATAGAGAGGCGCCGGAAGTCTTCCTCAACCAATTCGTATAACTGGAGTGACGCCATATAGAGAGGCGCCGGGAGTCTTCCTCAACCAATTCGTATAACTGGAGTGACGCCATATAGAGAGGCGCCGTGGGTCTTCCTCAACCAATTCGTATAACTGGAGTGACGCCATATAGAGAGGCGCCGGGAGTCGTCCTCAACCAATTCGTATAACTGGAATGACGCCATATATAGAGATGCCGGGAGTCTTCCTTAACCAATTCGTATAACTGGAGTGACGTCATATAGAGTGGCACCGGGAGTCTTCCTCAACCAATTCGTATAACTGGAGTGACGCCATATAAAGAGGTGCCGGGCGTCTTCCTCAACCAATTCGTATAACTGGAGTGACGTCATATAGAGTGGCACCGGTAGTCTTCCTCAACCAATTCGTATAACTGGAGTGACGCCATATAGAGAGGTGCCGGGCGTCTTCCTCAACCAATTCGTATAACTGGAGTGACGCCATATAGAGAGGCGCCGGGAGTCTTCCTCAACCAATTCGTATAGCTGGAGTGACGCCATATATAGAGGCGCCGGGAGTCTTCCTCAACCAATTCGTATAGCTGGAGTGACGCCATATAGATAGGCACTGGGAGTCTTCCTCAACCAATTCGTATAGCTGGAGTGACGCCATATAGAGAGGCGCCGGGAGTCTTCCTCAACCAATTCGTATAGCTGGAGTGACGCCATATAGAGAGGCGCCGGGAGTCGTCCTCAACCAATTCGTATAACTGGAGTGACGCCATATAGAGAGGTCCCGGGAGTCTTCCTCAACCAATTCGTATAACTGGAGTGACGCCATATAGAGAGGCGCCGTGGGTCATCCTTAACCAATTCGTATAACTGGAGTGACGCCATATAGAGATGCGTCGGGAGTCTTCCTCAACCAATTCGTATAACTGGAGTGACGCCATATAAAGAGGCGCCGGAAGTCTTCCTCAACCAATTCGTATAACTGGAGTGACGCCATATAGAGAGGCGCCGGGAGTCTTCCTCAACCAATTCGTATAACTGGAGTGACGCCATATAGAGAGGCGCCGTGGGTCTTCCTTAACCAATTCGTATTGCTGGAGTGACGCGATATAGAGACGCGCCGGGAGACTAGTCTTCCTCAACCAATTCGTATAACTGGAGTGACGCCATATAGAGATACGTCGGGAGTCTTCCTCAACCAATTCGTATAACTGGAGTGACGCCATATAGAGAGGCGCCGGGAGTCTTCCTCAACCAATTCGTATAACTGGAGTGACGCCATATAGAGAGGCGCCGGGAGTCTTCCTCAACCAATTCGTATAACTGGAGTGACGCCATATAGAGAGGTGCCGGGAGTCTTCCTTAACCAATTCGTATAACTGGAGTGACGCCATATAGAGAGGCGCCGGGAGTCTTCCTCAACCAATTCGTATAACTGGAGTGACGCCATATAGAGAGGCGCCGGGAGTCTTCCTCAACCAATTCGTATAACTGGAGTGACGCCATATAGAGAGGCGCCGGGAGTCTTCCTCAACCAATTCGTATAACTGGAGTGACGCCATATAGAGAGGCGCCGGGAGTCTTCCTCAACCAATTCGTATAACTGGAGTGACGCCATATAGAGAGGCGCCGGGAGTCTTCCTCAACCAATTCGTATAACTGGAGTGACGCCATATAGAGAGGCGCCGGGAGTCTTCCTCAACCAATTCGTATAACTGGAGTGACGCCATATATAGAGGCGCCGGGAGTCTTCCTTAACCAATTCGTATAACTGGAGTGACGCCATATAGAGAGGCGCCGGGAGTCTTCCTCAACCAATTCGTATAACTGGAGTGACGCCAAGAGGAGGCGCCGGGAGTCTTCCTTAACCAATTCGTATAACTGGAGTGACGCCATATAGAGAGGCGCCGGGAGTCTTCCTCAACCAATTCGTATAACTGGAGTGACGCCATATAGAGAGGCGCCGGGAGTCTTCCTCAACCAATTCGTATAACTGGAGTGACGCCATATATAGAGGCGCCGGGAGTCTTCCTCAACCAATTCGTATAACTGGAGTGACGCCATATAGAGAGGCGCGGAGTCTTCCTCAACCAATTCGTATAACTGGAGTGACGCCATATAAAGAGGCGCCGGGAGTCTTCCTTAACCAATTCGTATAACTGGAGTGACGCCATATAGAGAGGCGCCGGGAGTCTTCCTCAACCAATTCGTATGGCTGGAGTGACGCCATATAGAGAGGCGCCGGGAGTCCTCCTCGACCAATTCGTATAACTGGAGTGACGCCATATAGAGAGGCGTCGGTAGTCTTCCTCAACCAATTCGTATAACTGAAGTGACGCCATATAACATAAGCTCTTTATGGGACTTTAATCTCCCAAAACAAACCAAAACAACACACTCCAGACTTTGTCTTGTCTATTTTAGTATCTCACCATGTGCCGTGCTCAAGTTGCCATACAAAGTCTGCCTCTGACAACGTGACATGAATGACAACACTCTGTTCATTGTAACGTAAACCTGTCCGCACCTATACTTATTCGTCTAAACTTATAAAACCATATCCTAATGTCGATTAATATCAATTTCCAACTGTTTTGCCTCCCTGGCATATCACAGAAAACATCGTGTCTCAGAATTACCGGGAATTACTGGACAAGTTATTTTAAATTGTATTTATTTCACTTACGAAGACCCTTTGCATCTAATGAGAACCTACAGCCATCATTTTGATTCCATCAGCGTAACATGAACGCGGCATAATCCGTTACAAATAAGCTTAATGTGTTATTATCGCCTGTTTCCTCCCTTAACAAGGTCTATGTGCTTATTAGACTAGTTCATGTGTTAAGGTTTTCATTCGAAATTGTGAGAAACAGAAATAATTGTAAGGCCAAATGAGACACACTCTCCTCGGCGAATCAATAGTCCTGACAGATGACTTTTAAGGATCTGTTTCTTGATGCCGAGATACAGGTCTGGTTGTATGTGGTTTATTTTGTGTGAAATGCGTAAGAATGCGTAAGGATTTGTTAATATTAGTGTGTTCATATAACGACGAAAGAAGTGGCAGTATATAGTTTTACTTATATGGAATATATGCAATTAAATTCTTTAATGCCATTTCTATATCCCTAATGATAATGGATTCCATCAATAAGTAGGCCTAGTTCACGCCCGGGTGTAGCCGTTACTATTATCCACTTGGGTAAGGCATTTGCATTTCAATCAGACGGATATGTAGTCCAGTGGTAACACGCTGCTTTGGTAATCCAGGGATCGCATGTTCGATCCCCCGTCTGACCCTAATAAAATTAACAGTCTTTCAGTTGGGACTTTAAACCGAGATCTCGTGTCGGTGTTGTACATCGTGCACGTAAAAGAACAAGAGGTGACTCTGGAATGGGTCTCTGTCTGTAGCATTGCACTATCCTCCAACAATCTAAAATGACTAATCTCTTCAGGAGGCGTCGCTCATATGGGCAACCGGTAGCGACGATAAATAACCGTAAAGCACACACAACGCCATATCATAGAAGCAATAGAGGTTATATATACCGACGCTTCAGCTTCATGTGACGGTGAAACACCAACGGTGTCCCGCGATAGAACCACCGACCTGCTGCATGAACGTTTGATAGCTTCCTTTCATTATCTAATTCAACAAGCATATAGTATAGTGTGGTATGTATTGTGGACAGCAGGCAATACTCTCAAGATTGCATGAGCATTGTAGTTAATTGGTTTAATGTGCCAAATTGCAAAATATGTTTACATGAATTTCTTAATCAGATGGTACTTGTCTTGAACTATAATGGCCCTGTCACACCTACATTACATATAATACTCATATAATGTACATACATGAAGATGACACAATAAATGAACAGTCTACATCCGTTGTGTCAACTTCGGTTAGGTCGAATTCACCGGTTATCTCAAAGTCGGATCAAAGTCACGTTTCAGACACTATCATTTTACAGATAACTTGATCTGTTGATATCGAATTTCGCAATCATTGTACAATAAATAATGTTTAAACACACAGAGCTCAAGGCTCTATAATTAACATTAAAACATTCTGATCATATGCATATGGCGCTGGATTCTGCAAGTCAGCCGATTGGGTGATTGGTTGCAGGGTGAATTGGCATTTGCTTAAGATGTATATTGCATCATTTTAACTAGATTAGGCCGGTTCATCGTCAGGGATAAACTGGTATGACTAGACTATTGAGTCAGATTGTAATATAAAACAGCCCCCCCCCCCATTCTGTAGAGAAACAGAGTCCTTGCTGGTTATTATCTATCGAGACACCACATTGCGTTGACTGGTTATTTCGGACGTGCAGGCCGGTGCATTTTGAAATTAATAACTATATAGATATGTAGATATCCTCTGGACGAATGGGAATTTATGTGATAAGAATTACTGCTATGTATTCGTATTATAGGTATTAAAATTATCCGATTGTTTTCAGGGAACTAGTTTCAAGCTTTCACTGGTGTGATCATAGAAATAGGGGCTTGAGCTGGAATCCAGAAATGCCCAGGTCAATCTATTTACCTAGTTGGAACTCTGCAACAATAGTTGTGTTCCCATATGATTCGCGGATATTCCAGCAGTGCTGTTGAATATAATATTATGTTGGTCAGGGTTTCATGTTATTGCCAACATATTAGCATTCAATTAATAAATTAAGCACTTTATAATTTATATACACTCACTCAATACACTATCCGAGTGTGTATTATGTATATGTGAGTTTTAAATCGTCCTTCTGTTGCAAATTTATATGTAATAGTTTTTCTAGTTACATTTAAGTGTATGCATCATTAAGACACCGTATGTCATGTTTGCAGGCCGATGCATTTTGAAATTAATAACTAATTAAAAGTTATATTATGATATTGTTTTTAAAAACTTTATTTATTTTACAACGATTGCGAAGCAAGTTTTAACAACTTATATTAATCACTCTCGTTGGCGGGGATGAAAGTGTAAATGTTGTCATTCGTGTGGTATAGTTGTTAACTTAAATCTCATCTCACATGATCACGGAGGGACATGGAATACTGAACTACGTTAATGCCTAGGTCACACTTCACGGATTGGAAGCCGGATTAGCCACGGATACGATCCGACATCATTCGGGCGGTCTGTATTGGTCCGTAGCTTTCCGTATTGTATCCGTAGTCATGCTTAGTAGTTCATATATGTCCGTGACAATTTTTGAACATGTTCAAAATTTGACCACGGATCAAACAACCGTAGTACATCCTTACTAAAACGTATTAGAACGTACTGATCCGTTTTAGTCCGTATTAAAACCGTATTAATCCGTACTTATTCATAGGCCCGAAGTTGTCAAGGATTTCTACGGTTAGTTAATGTGAGCGTACAACGTATTGGCTAGGGATACAATACGGTTTGTTACGAATTTGTCACGGAACGGCACGATATCATTACGTTGCACTACAGATAGGTAGGGATTAGCAATGTGTCTTAAGGTCTTTTACGGTTTACTACGTTACATCACGACAAAATACGGAATATTACGGTAGGTTTATTACGAATTAATGCAGTATATGTGTTACCTATGTACTGTCACAAGACTGTCACAAGACTGTCACAAGACTGTCACAAGACTGTCACAAGACTGTCACAAGACTGTCACAACACTGTCACAACACTGTCACAAGACTGTCACAACACTGTCAAAAGACTGTCACAAGACTGTCACAACACTGTCACAACACTGTCACAACACTGTCACAAGACTGTCACAACACTGTCAAAAGACTGTCACAAGACTGTCACAACACTGTCACAACACTGTCACAAGACTGTCACAACACTGTCACAACACTGTCACAAGACTGTCACAAGACTGTCACAACACTGTCACAACACTGTCACAAGACTGTCACAACACTGTCACAACACTGTCACAACACTGTCACAAGACTGTCACAACACTGTCACAACACTGTCACAAGACTGTCACAACACTGTCACAAGACTGTCACAAGACTGTCACAACACTGTCACAAGACTGTCACAACACTGTCACAAGACTGTCACAGACTGTCAAAAGACTGTCACAACACTGTCACAAGACTGTCACAACACTGTCACAAGACTGTCAAAACACTGTCACAACACTGTCACAAGACTGTCACAACACTGTCACAAGACTGTCAAAACACTGTCACAAGACTGTCACAACACTGTCACAAGACTGTCACAACACTGTCACAAGACTGTCAAAAGACTGTCACAACACTGTCACAAGACTGTCAAAAGACTGTCACAACACTGTCACAAGACTGTCAAAAGACTGTCACAACACTGTCACAAGACTGTCACAACACTGTCACAACACTGTCACAAGACTGTCAAAAGACTGTCACAACACTGTCACAAGACTGTCACAACACTGTCACAAGACTGTCAAAACACTGTCACAAGACTGTCACAACACTGTCACAAGACTGTCACAACACTGTCACAAGACTGTCAAAAGACTGTCACAACACTGTCACAAGACTGTCAAAAGACTGTCACAACACTGTCACAAGACTGTCAAAAGACTGTCACAACACTGTCACAAGACTGTCAAAAGACTGTCACAACACTGTCACAAGACTGTCAAAAGACTGTCACAACACTGTCACAAGACTGTCAAAAGACTGTCACAACACTGTCACAAGACTGTCACAACACTGTCACAACACTGTCACAAGACTGTCAAAAGACTGTCACAACACTGTCACAAGACTGTCACAACACTGTCACAAGACTGTCAAAACACTGTCACAAGACTGTCACAACACTGTCACAAGACTGTCACAACACTGTCACAAGACTGTCAAAAGACTGTCACAACACTGTCACAAGACTGTCAAAAGACTGTCACAACACTGTCACAAGACTGTCAAAAGACTGTCACAACACTGTCACAAGACTGTCAAAAGACTGTCACAACACTGTCACAAGACTGGCACTATACGGACACCAAACTGACACCAGACTTATGTATAAATACTCCCTGCTTATAGGGCCCAAAGTAGTATGTGTCTTGCCTAAGAGGTATGCATACCATTATCCAACATGAACTAGCAACAACTGAAGCGTGCAATTAATTGGCTGGGACTGGATATTGATATGGCAGGAAATACCATGGCAGTGGTCGAGCTACTTGAGGACAGACTTATAGGTGACCGGAGGCAGAGGAGATGGTGGACTAGGGACTTGCTTCTCCGAAGACCCATCCATGGCCAGCATGAGGTTCTCATGGCTGAACTTAGTGCGGAAAATCCGGCTGCATTTAAGAACTTTGGAAGAATAGACCCACATATGTTTCAAGAACTGCTGCATGTTGTTGGTCCGAGGATTACGAAGAACACAACCTAGTGCAGTCAGTCATTCGATCCTGGATTGAGGATAGCAATCACCCTGAGATACTTGGCTACGGGGGACAGCTACCGCACGTTGATGTATGGTTTACGGGTGGCGCACAATACCATATGTGGTATTGTTCGGGACGTATGCGAGGCCATAATTTCAGCGTATGCTGAGGATGTTATTCCGACTCCTACTGAGCCTGAACAGTGGCAGGGTATAGCTGAACAGTTTACAGCGAAATGGCAGTTCCCCCATGCGCTGGGTGCTCTAGATGGCAAACATCTAGCCATACGGTGTCCTAGGAACGGAGGATCCCTATACTACAACTATAAAATATATCACTCAATGGTGCTGATGGCTCGACGCCGATTACAAATCCCGATGGGTTAATATTTGTGCGCAAGGTGGATGTTCTGACGCTCAGATTGGGAACCAGAGTGAGCTGAAAAAGGCCACTGAAAGGGGGTTAATCGACATGCCAACAGCAACCACCCTTCTCGGTGATGACAAACCAATAGGCTATTATATCATCGCAGACGACGCATTTGGTATGAAAACCTGGCTCCTGAATCCTTTTTCCAGACGGGGTCTTCTCAATGACGAGAGGATTTTCAACTACCGCTTATCGAGGGCCAGAAGAGTTGTAGAAAATGTCTTTGATATTCTTGCAAATATATTCAGATGTTTGCTCTCAGTTATGAACCAAAAACCAGATACAGTGCACGTCATAGTCATACGCTACAGTAGCTTGGTTAACACAACTTCTAAACATAGATATAGATAGGTTTTTACTTTTAAATATATGTATTTTATCATTAAGGGCATCACACATACGATGAGCACCATTAGTATAACATACCTCTGTAGGTACACACTTGTTCTGTCTTCCCTTTACTATGTACATTATCAATTATATTGCTGGATATAAAGCTATATTCACATACAATGTCCAACGTCTTCTTGATTTCAGCAATACTTACCCGATCTATGTATTTCCAACATTCTTCATGATTATTTTTCACATTCGGACAAAAACATACTTTGAAAAGAAACCCAGTGAGCCCTAATACTTCTTTGGACTGTTCAAATACTCTTCTGTTTGAAATAAAGCGCTTCTTAACATATGCATCATTTTAAAGCGACATTACATTGCAAAAAGTCTCAACAATGTTTTTTACATAGCAATAGCATTGCTACTATAAACACTTCAGAAATAATTCGACAACTAACTTTCTATACATAAACAGTGTTGTTGTGGTATGCAAGCTCTCAAAAGTGAAAGTAGGATTTCATATAATGGTCAACTACTCTCCAGCATTGGTGTTTATTTATTATTGGAGTTAGTTTTCCAAGCGAGTGCTACTATCGTTTGGAGATATTTTAAATCGTATTGATCTAAACATTAAATATGCACATGCACAAAGGGTGAGATATAACAGTAAATATGTACCATAGCTCGTGTTATTCAGGATACACACATTATACTAGTAGTACGCATGTATGTTGACCCTATTTACATTATTTTGCTATGTCAACAAACATCGTATATGTTTATTTAGTTGAAATACTCAGTTTTTGAGGTAAATATTCGGAAAACAATTATACATTATAATAGGAAAATACATTCTGTAGAAATTTGCGTTTTTGCCGATGTAGTGTCGCTTTAACCACTACCGTTCAGCTTCACATGACATAGGGAATTCCATCAGTCAGATATGGTCATTCCACCATGGTTTACCAACTTTTCTCAAGTTATTATCGCAACCATGTTGAACCGTATGTATTTGTTTTATGACTCATTTGTTGATGCATTTCCTTTTTAATGGTCGCCCAATTATCATTGTATGCCCTTATCAGCATATCCTTGAAGTTTATGCAAATTTCTTTTAGCTCGATTGCGAAATAAGTTCTTACAACTTATAGTAATCATTCTCGAGACCTCATACCTGATGGAATCAATCGCCACGATGGTGAGAGAAGAGGCAACGTGAAATTTAAATACATTGCCTAAGGGCACAATCGTAACGACTCCAGCGTGGCTCGCACCTGAAGCGAACGCGCATCCACAGCGCTATCATGACTTCCTTGAAGTGGAAGTCTCTCGTCTAATCCTCAAACAACACAAAACTATACACTGCCTGTCATGAAAATGCATATTTACCAAAAAGAAAAATTAAATATATTAGTTATTGGGACTACATTGGAACCGCGGATGCACTTCTGCCTATTAACGTATATACAACCTTATAGTTTCGTTTCGATAAGGGTGTACCACTTACAGTAAGGTAAACCAAAATGAAACTAATGAATGCACATTGTCTTTTATTGTAATTTACTGTGTACCATATATATGCACTATAAGTAATACAATACTACAGTGATACAATAACATTTTAATGTTTACTAACTAGTACAACTGTCCGTATTTAAAATTAACTGTGACTGATTAACTTCAATCACTTACGAGTAAGCGTCGTAGTAATACAAAATGTACATAACCTGTTGCGATTATACATACTATGTTATGTATATCAAACTAGATGTTTACTTCTGTTACTTAAAGCGACATTACATTGCAAAAAAGCAAATAAAATACATTGTTCACGTATGAATGCATAGCTACTACACATTCTTCTGAATACATTTGAACATTAACATTGAATCAATAAACAGTGTGTTTGTGGTACATAAACTTTCAAAAGTGAAAGTAGGATTTCAAATAACTGTCATCCACGCTCCTGAATTGACGTGTGTTTGTTATTGGAGTCAATACTAAATACGCGAAATGTCGTTTAGAGATAATTTAACTAAGATTAGTCTACAAATAAATACGCATAGGAACAAATGTGAGATATAACGGTAAATCTGTATCATAAATCGTGTTATTCAGGATACACGCATTGTATCACGCATGTATGTCGACCATATTTATGTCAACAAACCGCGTATATGACGCTTGTTCATTTCTTGAAATACTCAGTGTTTGAGGCAAATATTAGGGGGGAATATACCATATAATAGGAAATTACATTCTTCAGACATGTAGTGTCGCTTTAATAGCCCACATTTTAATGAGAATGTATCCTAAATATATTGACACTGTTGTGGTCATATGATCACTCTCACAGTACATTTCTAGTGCTACTCATGTTACAGAACAATAGTCTTCTCTCATGTACAGTGTGGCATCCGTGGTCCAGTGATAGAGCTTCGGATTTGGAATCGATCGGTCCTGGGTTCGATACTCGGTCAGGCCATGTATGCAGTGTCATTGATCAAGGCACCTCACACACATTGCTTAGTACTAGTTAACCACTTAGGTCGGCTAAGCTTGCCCTGGAAAACATGTATTGGTCCCCGCAAGGGGTTTGACATTAACCATGTATTATTCAGGATAAGAACGTTGTATTACGCATGAATGTCGACCCTATTTACATTATTTTGCTATGTCAACAAACCGCGTATACGACGTTTATTTATTTGTTGAAATACTCAGATGTTTTTGAGGTAACTATTTGGAAACAAATTATACGATATGTGACCACCATGACAAAATCAGTCTTAAGTCGAAAAATATAAATAATGAGTTAACTATACCATCATATAGGTATAAGTATAAGCTTTATAGTGATATCAGTATCATTCATGTAGCTCGTTTCAGTCCAAAGTTATGATCATTTTAATAATGGACTTCACGCGATTAATATCCGAGAAAACGTCTATCAAAGATTTCAGAAATTCTGACTTATTTTAACAAAATTTGGAGACGCAGTGAAATCAAAACACCAGAGCAACCAATATGTTCCACGTGACACAACTAGTCATGTTTGGTATCAAATTAAAGGTAAATGTCCATTCTTTAAAATCCCACTTGCTGAACTAGTAGTATCCATAGTGGTTCAGCTGTTCTAGTATAAATACAATTAATAAAAAAAAAAAATTTAAAATATTTTTTATTGACTTACATTTTATTTACTTAAACCAATATATCCTGAAAGGATTATTCTGACTTTTCAGAGTACATGTAGCAATCTCCATGTCTTTGTAGATATTCTAGTTTTATGGCCCATGTGTATTGACTCTTTTGATTAGTCTGATCTGACAGTGCCTAGGGCATAAGTGGACACCTGCTGTTACATAATCCTGTTAATTGGATCATAGTACTGTGTGAAAAGACTGTTTGTTTATAAAGTGAGAAGGATATTTTGTGAATTTGATCGTTTTATAGACATTTTAGGACATAATGTAAGATAGCGTGCTATTTTATAGGGAGGTGGAGATTAAGGCTAAGTTCATTTGGGTGTACATTACGCCTCATTGACTTTCACATGGATCATTTGGGTGGGACAGCACACAGAGGACAGTTCTTCCTCCGTTTGCTTGTGGCGGAAATTAACCCACCTTTGATTTAGATTTGTAAATATGTAGATTAGCTTAAGTAAACTTGTATTTCTTATTTGGAAAAATAAAGCGTCGATTAAGGTGAGTGACAGTTGTCATTCAATTTAAATGACATTTTCACACATACATGTGTTATTTGTAAGTTATTCATACTCTATATCAAATGAACACTGATCCATTGTGAATAGTTATTGGACATGGTTATATGCCAGGGTAAGGACTCAAAGCTTGAAGGTGAACCTTTTGCATTTTGTTGCTTTTGACGACATCTTTTCTCAAATGTTATCAACTGTGTTTCTATTTATAGTAACACACCTGTACTTTAAATGTATCGATTTTGACCAGTGAATAGCCAGTGTGTAGAACATCCCATTGAGCGTCTGTTCGTCACGCATGAATTGGCAGCACGGGTGATGAGATATACACTTGATTTCGGTATAGCTCGACTGGTGAAAGTATGTCGTCTGGAAACACGTTAACTGGAATCAACAACGATGCGGAAGATTACGTCGAGTCTATCATGGGCTCGCAACGAATTATACGTGTGGATACACCAGGTACGACAACAGGTGGACGGAAATGAAATCTTTCATTACATTCTTCTGCTGAATCATTTCTGAAGAAGGTTAGATCCAACACTGATGAGTGTGCGGAAAGTGAACGTGTAACCGTTACAGATAAGCGGTCTCTATATAGTAATAGAAGATCGCCTCAGACTCATGTATCAGCTCCTAGTAGGTTAGTCGTTACGGATGCACGGGTTCGTGTTAGTGCGGACTCCACACTGGAGCAGCTTATAAAGCAACTTTCTGCAGATGTACATTTAATGTACTCTAATCTCAGTGACAGAATGGATACACTCGAGGCTGGTCTGGAACAGCGTATTTCCAGCAAGGTGTCTCAACTTCTAGACAAGCGAATTAACACTGAAATGGGTCGTATCAGGAAAGAAGTCGATTCCCATATTGAGACTATGAAGGATTCTGTTAGGTTAGATGTGGCTTCAGACATCGACGATATAAACAATAAAGTGTCCTCATTATCCACTAATTCACCTAATAATGGTCAACCAGATCTTTCACGCAATGTTGTGATACGTAATCGCAGAGAATCGAACAATGAGAACGTTAAGACGAAGGTGAAACGTTATTTCGAGATGGACTAAAAGTCAGAGACGTGTCCGTTATTGCCGCTGAACGTAAGGAATCTTCCGATGATAGAGCTGGGGTGATTGTAATCACGTTTAAGTCTGCCAGTGACACGAAAAAGATCATGACTGTGAAAAACAAACTCAAACACAATCAACAATACTCCAAGGTATATATTAATCATGACCAGTCTAAAAGTGACAGAGTAATGACAGATAACTTTCGAGCTATTGTGGCTGCATTGAAACATAGTGATACTAACATCTCACTTCGTGGCTCCAGGATCGTACGTAACACTAATAATCATCAGAATACAGGCCGTAGTGACACGCGTATACAAGGTCATGACTCAAGGCCTAATCGTGGTGAACGTGACCTACAGAATAGACAGACAGACCGCAATCAATCGCATGGTGCTAGGGGTAAACAAGATAGTCAACACAGGGGTTCACAGCACGGTCCTCAGATATCCGTATTTCGTCGATAGGTATCAGCAGGTTTCTGGAATGTTCGTGGTTGGTCAACTATCCCTTTAAGTGATAAGTTTCAGTTAAGAGCCGCCTGTATTGAAAATAATGGTATTGATATAGTGGGCATCGCTGAAACCCACCTTAGGAACAGTGACATTTTATCTCTTGACGGATACCAGTGGTTTGGGCACAACCGTCTACATATTCATAAGAACGCAAGATCAGGTTCCGGTGGAGTCGGTTTCCTTATCAAAAATGACTTGTGCACTACTTTTGATATTTCAGTATTAAGTGATACTAACGAAGATATTTTATGGTTAAAGATGGTGCACAAAACAGAGGAAATGACAATATTACCACGTGTGTGTTACCTTCCTCCGGAAAATTCCCCACGTCAAGTCGACGCTAATGTGTTTTTTGAAAATCTTCTTACAGATTATTATTTGTACCAGAATACCGGTCTTGTTTTTATTTGTGGGGATTTTAATAGTAGATGCGGAGATCTTGATGATTTTATTGTTGGTGTCGATAATATTGAACCTAGGGTTGTCAAAGATTTTAAGTCTAATTTTTATGGAGAACTGTTCATCGATTTCTTAATTAATACCAATATGTGTATGTTGAATGGAAGGTGTACTGAAATATCAAATGATTTTACCTCTGTATCTGTTAAAGGATGTTCCGTTGTCGATTACTGCATTGTTACCCATAATGACATTGACCAATTTTCTGATTTCAATGTTAACGAACGGGTGAGCTCGTAAGTGAAATCAGTAATTTGTCAAACTTTGTTACACCTGGAATGTCAGACCATTCGTTGTTAACATGGAAATTGAATGTTGCATTGTTAACCAGGAATATAGTGTATCTTCTTTTGACAAGTTTGATCTGAATACCATTTTAAATAATTTCATGTCAAATTCTGAAACCGTTCAATGTATAAACGATGTTATTGCTGCTCTAGAACATAGCTTGCACACACAATCAGATATAGATGGTATATATGGTGATTTTTGTAATATTGTCAAACTTAATATGTATGATAGCATTTCTTATAAAACTATCAAAACTGGGTTCAACAATAAGAAGCGAAAACTGGGTATACCTTGGTGGACTAATACACTTTCAGAGTTATGGTATAACGTATGTTTAACTGAAAGAGAGTGGATTAAATGCAATGACCGCAATAGTAAAGTGAGATTAAAAGCTGAATTTGTCTCAGTCCGTAAGACATTTGACCGGGAAATTCAACGAGCAAAACGACGTCATTGGTATTCAATACAGTCTGACTTAATGAAGGAATGTGATACAAATCAGTCCAATTTTTGGAAGTCTATTGGCAAAATTGGGGTTAACAGTAAATCTAAACGTATACCTATGATAATTGTTAATGCAAATGGTTCTACCATGACTAACACCACTGATGTACTGAATAGGTGGAAAACTGATTTTGGAAACCTTTATATATCTGGAAATAGTACTAGCGATACTGATAGCACATCTATAGAAAATATCGATATCAATTCTTCAGGATGTTTTAATGATAATATTTCTATCTTAGAAGTAAAGAAGGCCGTCGCCGGTGCTAATCGTGGTAAAGCTTGTGGTTACGATACAATTCCAGCCGAAGTTATCAAGAATGACGTGTGTATTGTATTTATGCATTCTCTGTTTAATGTTTGTTTTCATAACAGTACCGTACCATCAATATGGGGTAAATGTATTATTAATCCCATACCTAAGACGTCGTCAAATGATCCTAGATACCCATTGTCTTATATGGGTATATCATTAGCGTCATCTTTGTATAAAATGTACTGCTCAATTATTAATGGTAGACTGACGAAATGGTCAGAAGATAACAACAAGATAACGGATGAACAGAATGGCTTCCGAAAGAACAGAAGTACTGTTGATCATATTTCATCTTTAACAAGTTTAATTGATACCAGGAAAAAGAACAAAAAATCTACTTACTGCGCCTTTATTGATTTCCGGAAAGCATACGATTTCATTAATGTATCTAAATTATGGAAACGTCTGACGGATATTGGTGTTTCAGGAAAACTATATTTATCCATAAAGTCACTTTATTCATCCGTTTCGTCTTGTGTCCGTGTTAACAGCCTGCATACCGATTGGTTCGATGTAAATTGTGGTCTTCGTCAAGGGTGCATACTCTCACCATTATTGTTTAACCTCTACATAAATGATCTTGCCATTTATTTGAAATCATTTGGAAAAGGTATTGTCTGTGATAATGACACTATATGTATTATGATATATGCTGATGATATTGTGCTACTTGCCGAATCTGAGCATGACTTACAATTGCTGTTAAATGCATTACATGACTGGTGCAATAGAAATGACATGCTTGTAAATAATGATAAAAGTAATTATTGTACATTTTCGTAAACAGTCTAATCCAAAGACAAACTTTATATCTAAATGTGGCAACACTGTCCTGAAAATAGTAGAAAAATACATGTATCTTGGTATGTTAATGACTGAACATCTTGATTTTGAAGCAACAGCTAAACATGTTGCCCAGAGTGCAAGCAGAGCTCTTGGTCTATTGATTGCAAGATGTAAACTGGCAGAAGGCCTTCCGTATGCAATATTTACAAAAGTATATGATTATATGGTATGGCCAGTGATTGGTTACAGTGCATGCATTTGGGGTTATAAACAATATTCTTGTATTACTGCTGTCCAAAACAGAGCTATCAGATTGTTCTTAGGTGTTGGTAAATATACACCGAATGCTGCTTTGTTAGGAGAGATGTGGTGGGATCCGTCATATATTCGCCAACTGGAGTGTACAGTTAGGCACTACAAACGATTTTCAATCACCAACGCATCACGAATTGCATTGTGGGCAGATTCAATGGCTTCTTTGCGTTGTAAAAATTGGTTTTACATATTCCAGAAGCGTATATTAGAACTGGGAGTAGAATTTCCATTACATATTTCGCATCCTATCTCTTTTTCATCTGTATGTAAAGTCAAAGCTCCTGCTATGAATGAATTTAAGGCAATGTGATATACACATATTACTATTATTGTCGGCCATTCCGGCAGAGGAAAAAATGAATTACGGACTTATTGTTTATTTAAATCAGAATATAAAACAGAAGAATATTGCAAACTTATACTTCCTTTACGCCATAGAGCAGCGTTTGCTAAATTTAGATGTAGTGTAGCACCATTGAGACTAGAGACAGGTAGATATGAAAATTTGTCATTAGAAAATCGTATATGTCCCTTGTGTGACAATTGTATTGAAACTGAGGCCCATGTGATTTTTGAATGTATGCTGTATCAAGATTTAAGACAAATCCTATTTAAGAAAGCAACACAGATGAACTTTTACTTTGCTGCTCTTTCTCCAAATGATAAGCTAATATTTATATTTTCCAACGCAGAAATTATGAGATTAAGTGCCAAAACCTGTTTTAATATTCTACAAAGACGTTATATTCACCTTTGTACATAATGCTTCAATTTTTCTTAATAATCTAATGTAGTTTTAATACCAGCTGAATAGTCTATGCTAATCAGTTCAATTCTGATTTGATCAGAGTTGATATTTGCTTTTTCAAAACATTTTTTAATATGCGCAATAGTGCTCTCATACAATCATCAGCATTTTATGAAATCATTTTGATTGTAAGCTTATTTTAGGTTAGATTAGCGTAGGCTATTCAGATGTAGCATGTGTTGTTTACAAATACATGTATGTATATACATGTGTTATATCATACTATATTATTACAACTGCATAATGTGATGTGTTTTATACTTTGATAAATACCGTCTCTTGTAACTCATTTATGAGTGGCAATGTACTATACCATGTATTATTTTAATGTTGTTCTGTTATTGTTGTACATTGATGAGACATAAATAAATAAATATATAGTACACAGTAGCAGTGTTTCATTGATCAATTAAATGTTTACTTTAGCACAATTCCCCTTATCAGTTGTGTTGTTTTAGGAAAGGATTAGTGGGTAATTTATGGCTTTTTGTGGGAAGTAAAGTGACCTTGTATATTGTGCAGCTCTGAATTAGAAAATGGGTGAAAAGCTGGTTCACAGTGAAAAGTAAAACATTCTTTTGTAATATGATGAAACACAAAAGCTGAATTCAGTCACAGTTATAAAAGAATGAATGAACTTTTGGATTCAGGTAAAGTATTATTTTAGAATTTATATTAAATACATGTACGTCCGAAATACTGGGCTACACGGAACACAGGTACAGATAAACGGTGTGTTAAAACTGCATACAGCAAATCAGCAGATAAAGGTTCTACACTTGTCTAGGTTTACCATTTACCTATATATGGCTGATTTGCATCGAAATAAATCTAAATATTAAGCTATATAACGAATAATCATCATGAAATCACACCGAAAATCGTTTTGTTTCTATCCAATCATCTGTGAACATAGGAACAGGTGCGCACTTGCAGATCACGTGGTGTTTATCGGCCAATGGATGAATGGGAATCACGTTTACGTCGCACTCGAAGAGATTTTTGAAAAAATTCGATTGCTTTAAAGCCGTTGATTAGTTGGAAGCATATAAGATATTAGTTCAAAAATAGCATCAGCTGAAAATAGGTCATCTCTAGTTTATTTCGGTACCAAATACATGGGGCCAAACCGCGGGACAGTCTCATTGAAGGTCATCGGAAAACACCGCCTACCCGGCTTAGATCTTTTGTTTCACTGCGATTAATAACAATGGCAATTAACACCAAGCTAATTAAAATGTGTTTTTAATGCCTTAAATTACACAAATACATGCTTCTATCACATTTATTATAGAAGAAGAAGAAACTTTATTTTCCAATTTGAACTAAAAAGTTCATCATTATTATAAAGATAAATGTTTATAAAATGCCATTATACAATAATCTGAAAATTGTTAAAATACCATTTTGTTGACTGCGATAATCCCGACTTACGACTGATTTTGATATGGCGAGTCACATATAATAGCAAATTACATTCTGCAGACATTTTGGTTTCACCGATGTAGTGTCACTTTAATGAATATGTATATAATTGTAAAATATTTCGCCGATGTAAATGTTCTGATAATTTATATGTAACATGTTTGTATGCTCAATATGTATAGGATATCAGCCATACACGATCCAATATGTGAAATATTGGACTGTGTGAGGCGCCTATCGCCAGAGAGTACTACTAGTTTACATATTGGATTCGTTTGAGGCTTATACCTTACTTAAAACACACACTTATATAACAAGATCCTACTAATTAAAATTGTTAATTTCGTGCATTTACGCATAGGATTTGATATAATACTCTGGCCTTTTGACATTAATAATTATCTAGTACAAAGATGTGACCTCAAGACAGTGTTTTAATTGAGGATAAATAAAGAAAAAATAATTATATGTTTCACACAGACGGATCTGTAGTTCACTGGTACCGCACTGGCATGGTAATACAGGGATCGCAGGTTCGATCCCCCGTCTGACCCTAATGCAATTATCAGTCAGTCAGATGGGACTTTAAACCGAGGTCTCGTGTCTGTGCTTTACACCATGCAGAGGAGACTCCGGAATGGGTCTCTGTCTGTATCATTGCACTATCCTCCAAAAATATAAAATGACTAATCTCTTCAGGAGGCGTCGCTCATATGGGCAACCGGTAGCGACGATAAATAAACGTAAAACACAAACTTTCACACTGATAACTACTGGAGTGTAACTGAGGAACACATGACACTGAGGTTATAAAACAGTTCTCAGATCTCACACTCGAGCTCAAGCAATTTGATAGGTTGATTCTGAGTGTTACACCCACCTCAACTAATCCGAAGCTTGATACTGAGTTTGAAATTGGATAACAATTTTATAACCTCCAGGCATGGACTGGTGACGATGAGAAACCACTATGGCAATGTACTTTTGAAATATGTTCATTATATCTCATTACATTAAATTATCGCACGGTATCTAAGGAATCATTATGCACAATCAAATAATCGTTGTAGTCCAATCCAGTTACTGGTACAAATGCATATGATTTATTAATGCTGTTTCGGTTTGAGTTCTTCGGTGACAATTTACATAATTATTTCAATTTAATTAACTCTTAAATTGTTACAGGCGAACGCGATTACAGTGATTACTTAGTAGACAATTTTACACACCTAATCCAATCTGTCCTGCACTGATTGCCTTTCCATACATCTTCTGAAACTAAACTGATCTTACGTAATTCATCATCGAAATGCAATATGACTGCTACGCGTTAGGGAGTGTTATTGAATTCATCGTTCACATGATTCCCTGCCGTCTAGAAGTCCAGATGGATCTGCAGTCCAGTGGTTAACACGCTGGACTAGTAATCCAGGGATCGCAGGTTCGATTCCCCGTCTGACCCTAATAAAATTAAGTCTTTCAGATTGAACTTTAAACCGAGGTCTCGTGTCGGTGCTTGACACCGTGCACGTAGAAGAACCAGAGGATACTCTGGAATGCGTCTCTGTCTGTATCATTGCACTATTCTCCACACATATAAAGTGGCTAATCTCTTCAGGAGACGTCGCTCATGTGGGCAACCGCTAGCGACGATAAATAAACCTAAAACATACACGCGGCATTGCAACAAGGGGACCACGCTTCACAACCGCTGTTTTACGGAGGTGGTGGAGGTATGGACATACCATGGAGTGTCAGAGACGGCCAGATATCTAACTACCAGATCCGTGTATATGCTGCTGCTGGATGTCTAACAATAAGGAGAGTGGCCATAAGAAGAGCCATTCAAAACGAAAACCGTAAAACCATTCATTCCGAAATTAAAATATTATATTGTATTGCCAAAGTCATTAAATCCACGTGAGTATATAACCTATATTTACCTAACACTATATCAGAGCTCGCCTGCGTGGTCGCTTGCTTGCGGTTCGAGCCCCGCTCAGGCCGTGTCTCATTTATATGAAAAAGTTGGCAGTTTCTTACGGAGGTTGGTGCACCCAAGTACTGGTTAACCGCTGGAGCCTGCCGTGGAAAGTGTTGTTAAGGTAAACTGCCCGCCGGCGATATAGCCCAAAATGGTGCTGATGCAGGCGTAAAACCCGAAATATAACATATAATTGGTCGCTTGCTTGTATACCACTGTAACCTATCACCACTGATGGTCACGGGTACGAACTCCGCTCAGACCGTGTATTGTATATGAAACAGTTGGCAGTTTCTTTCGTAGGTTGGAGCACTGGTTAACACCTGGAGTCCAGTAAAGGTGTTGTTAGGATGTTGGATCACAAATTACTCATTAATCGACGGAGCCTGCTCATATGTTGTTAAAGAAACTGCCCGTCGCTCATATGGCCAACCGGTAGCGACGATAAATAAACTTAAGAAACCCAGAACCAAATATAGAGATATTTGGCCGGGTGGATTCAATTGCCAGTGTGCATAGAAATTAATTTTAATCATTCGAATATTGTCGTTGTCTACTCAACTCCTTTAATCGTAATCGTATATTTATGTTATGGAATACAAATCGCATACTCTTTTTGCAAGGTTTATGTGATCGACAATAAATGTATTATTTCTTGGAAAGTGATACAGATAAAAGAAAACGTATTAACTGGAATGCGGCCATCAATCATCATTTAGCGTGGCGTCCTTTATACACATATGCTGCCATTTAATGTCAAATTGCTTCAGATGAATCGCGAACACCGTCACGAAACACCATGCTGTATTAAGTATGTCCCGTTTTGCTATAACATAACTTCAATACCACGCGAATAATTGTCAAGAAACTGCCTGAAGCAAACTGTATTTTGTTTATATCTCTCAAATACAGATATCAATGACGTATTTACCAAAAGTGAAAACAAAAGATCATGAGCCGGGTTCACACAGAGAACTTATATTTACACTTTAGCGTAAGCATTTTGTAGTTGGATTGTTTATCTAAATGTATTGTCCAGTAATTGTATTATAACTTAAAGCGTTCTGTGGTCAGCTGTTATTAACATGTGTGGTATTGTTGTATTTTGTAATTTCACATTAACTAGTCCACACAGGCACATATTGAATGTTTTGTCTGGTATGAGTTACTATAACGTGAATCATAGTGAAGCATTATTGCACAATATTCTTGATATGTTGTATAAACTGTTCATATGACTGCTCGATATATTGTATGAACTGTTCATATGACTGCTCGATATGTTGTATAAACTGTTCATATGACTGCTAGATTTACAGTATAAAATGCTCATATGACTGCTTGATATATTGTATGAACTGTTACTGTGACTGCTAGATCATGTATACTGTATGAACTGTTCATATGAGACTGATTGACATATTGCATGAACTATTCATATGCCTGCTTGATATATTGTATGAACTGTTCATATGTATGCTTGGTATAGTGTATGAACTGTTCATATGTATGCTTGATATAGTGTATGAACTGTTCATATGACTGCTCGATATGTTGTATAAACTGTTCATATGACTGCTAGATTTACAGTATAAAATGCTCATATGAGACTGATTGACATATTGCATGAACTATTCATATGCCTGCTTGATATATTGTATGAACTATTCATATGCCTGCTTGATATATTGCATGAACTATTCATATAACCGCTGGAAATGAAATACAAAATAATAATATGTATAAATATGTATGTAATTGTATGCCTTGTCACTCACTGCATGATATATGTATATAGTCAGTGTACATTGATGTATGTTTATAAGGTTTTGCTCTCCAAATTTGGAGGAAATAAATGTATATATCTATCTAAGTATTAAGGATCACATGATTAAAGAAAAACAAATACAAATATTGCATACTTGTATACAAGAAACATTATTTTGAGTCGATTGAAGAGCATTACACACTAGCTACAATAGCTATATCTGCCGACAAACACAAGGATACATAACGTATTGGTGAAATAAACACCTGTGGGATAATACATGGATTAAACAAACACCTGTGGGATAATACATGGATTAAACAAACACCTGTGGGATAATACATGGATTAAACAAACACCTGTGGGATAATACATGGATTAAAACAACACATGTGGGATAATACATGGATTAAACAAACACCTGTGGGATAATACATGGATTAAACAAACACCTGTGGGATAATACATGGATTAAACAAACACATGTGGGATAATACATGGATTAAACAAACACCTGTGGGATAATACATGGATTAAACAAACACATGTGGGATAATACATGGATTAAACAAACACATGTGGGATAATACACGGATTAAACAAACACATGTGGGATAATACACGGATTACATAAACACCTGTGGGATAATACATGGATTAAATAAACACCTGTGGGATAATACATGGATTAAACAAACACATGTGGGATAATACATGGATTAAACAAACACCTGTGGGATAATACATGGATTAAACAAACACATGTGGGATAATACATGGATTAAACAAACACCTGTGGGATAATACATGGATTAAACAAACACATGTGGGATAATACATGGATTAAACAAACACATGTGGGATAATACATGGATTAAACAAACACCTGTGGGATAATACACGGATTACATAAACACCTGTGGGATAACACATGGATTAAACAAACACCTGTGGGATAATACATGGATTACATAAACACCTGTGGGATAATACACGGATTAAATAAACACCTGTGGGACAATACATGGATTAAACAAACACCGGTGGGATAATACATGGATTAAACAAACACATGCGGGATAATACATGGATTAAACAAACACCGGTGGAATAATACATGGATTAAACAAACACCTGTGGGATAATACATGGATTGAACAAACACCTGTGGGATAATACATGGATTACATAAACACCTGTGGGATAATACATGGATTAGGCAAACACCTGTGGGATAATACATGGATTAAACAAACACCTGTGGGATAATACATGGATCAAACAAACACCTGTGGGATAATACATGGATTAAACAAACACATGTGGGATAATACATGGATTAAACAAACACCTGTGGGATAATACATGGATTAAACAAACACCTGTGGGATAATACATGGATTAAACAAACACATGTGGGATAATACATGGATTAAACAAACACCTGTGGGATAATACATGGATTAAACAAACACATGTGGGATAATACATGGATTAAACAAACACATGTGGGATAATACACGGATTAAACAAACACATGTGGGATAATACACGGATTACATAAACACCTGTGGGATAATACATGGATTAAACAAACACTTGTGGGATAATACATGGATTAAACAAACACATGTGGGATAATACATGGATTAAACAAACACATGTGGGATAATACACGGATTACATAAACACCTGTGGGATAATACATGGATTAAACAAACACCTGTGGGATAATACATGGATTAAACAAACACCTATGGGATAATACATGGATTAAACAATCACCTGTGGGATAATACATGGATTAAACAAACACCTGTGGGATAATACATGGATTAAACAAACACATGTGGGATAATACATGGATTACATAAACACCTGTGGGATAATACATGGATTACATAAACACCTGTGGGATAATACATGGATTACATAAACACCTGTGGGATAATACATGGATTACATAAACAACTGTGGGATAATACATGGATTACATAAACACCTGTGGGATAATAAATGGATTACATAAACACCTGTGGGATAATACATGGATTACATAAACACCTGTGTGATAATACATGGATTACATAAACACCTGTGGG
Source organism: Archivesica marissinica (assembly GCA_014843695.1). NCBI lineage: Eukaryota > Metazoa > Mollusca > Bivalvia > Venerida > Vesicomyidae > Archivesica > Archivesica marissinica. The sequence goes on from CM026393.1 coordinate 12,958,733, forward strand.
ATAATACATGGATTACATAAACACCTGTGGGATAATACATGGATTACATAAACACATGTGGGATAATACATGGATTACATAAACACATGTGGGATAATACATATATTACATAAACACCTGTGGGATAATACATGGATTACATAAACACATGTGGGATAATACATGGATTACATAAACACCTGTGGGATAATACATGGATTAAATAAACACCTGTGGGATAATACATGGATTAAACAAACACATTTGGGATAATGCATGGATTAAACAAACAAATGTGGGATAATACATGGATTAAACAAACAAATGTGGGATAATGCATGGATTAAACAAACACCTGTTGGATAATACATGGATTAAACAAACACCTGTGGGATAATACATGGATTAAACAAACACCTGTTGGATAATACATGGATTAAACAAACACCTGTTGGATAATACATGGATTAAACAAACACCTGTTGGATAATACATGGATTAAACAAACACCTGTTGGATAATACATGGATTAAACAAACACCTGTTGGATAATACATGGATTAAACAAACACCTGTTGGATAATACATGGATTAAACAAACACCTGTTGGATAATACATGGATTAAACAAACACCTGTTGGATAATACATGGATTAAACAAACACCTGTTGGATAATACATGGATTAAACAAACACCTGTTGGATAATACATGGATTAAACAAACACCTGTTGGATAATACATGGATTAAACAAACACCTGTTGGATAATACATGGATTAAACAAACACCTGTTGGATAATACATAGATTAAACAAACATATGTGTGATAATACATGGATTAAACAAACACCTGTGGGATAATACATGGATTAAGCAAACACCTGTGGGATAATACATGGATTAAACAAACACCTGTTGGATAATACATGAATTAAACAAACACCTGTTGGATAATAAATGGATTAAGCAAACACCTGTGGGATAATACATGGATTAAGCAAACACCTGTTAGATAATACATGGATTAAACAAACACCTGTGGGATAATACATGGATTAAACAAACATATGTGTGATAATACATGGATTAAACAAACACCTGTTGGATAATACATGGATTAAACACACACCTGTTGGATAATACATGAATTAAACAAACACCTGTTGGATAATACATGGATTAAGCAAACACCTGTGGGATAATACATGGATTAAGCAAACACCTGTTAGATAATACATGGATTAAACAAACACCTGTGGGATAATACATGGATTAAACAAACACCTGTTAGATAATACCTGGATTAAACAAACACCTTTGGGATAATACATGGATTAAACTAACACCTGTTAGATAATACCTGGATTAAACAAACACCTGTTAGATAATACATGGATTAAACAAACACCTGTTAGATAATACATGGATTAAACAAATACCTGTTAGATAATACATGGATTAAACAAACACCTGTTAGATAATACATGGATTAAACAAACACCTGTTAGATAATACCTGGATTAAACAAACACCTGTGGGATAATGCATGGATTAAACAAACACATGTGGGATAATGCATGGATTAAACAAACACATGTGGGATAATACATGGATTAAACAAACATATGTGGGATAATACATGGATTAAACAAACACCTGTGGGATAATACATGGATTAAACATACACCTGTGGGATAATACATGGATTAAACAAACATATGTGGGATAATACATGGATTAAGCAAACACCTGTGGGATAATACATGGATTAAACAAACACCTGTGGGATAATGCATGGATTAAACAAACATATGTGGGATAATACATGGATTAAACAAACACCTGTGGGATAATACATGGATTAAACAAACACCTGTTGGATAATACATGGATTAAGCAAACACGTGTGGGATAATACATGGATTAAACAAACACATGTGGGATAATACATGGATTAAACAAACATATGTGGGATAATACATGGATTAAACAAACACCTGTGGGATAATACATGGATTAAACATACACCTGTGGGATAATACATGGATTAAACAAACATATGTGGGATAATACATGGATTAAACAAACACCTGTGGGATAATACATGGATTAAACAAACACCTGTGGGATAATACATGGATTAAACAAACACCTGTGGGATAATACATGGATTAAACAAACACATTTGGGATAATGCATGGATTAAACAAACACATGTGGGATAATACATGGATTAAACAAACACCAGTGGAATAATACATAGATTAAGCAAACACGTGTGGGATAATACATGGATTAAACAAACACCTGTTGGATAATACATGGATTAAACAAACACATGTGGGATAATACATGGATTAAACAAACATATGTGGGATAATACATGGATTAAACAAACACCTGTTGGATACATGGATTAAACAAACACCTGTTGGATAATACATGGATTAAATAAACACCTGTTGGATAATACATGGATTAAACAAACACCTGTTGGATAATACATGGATTAAACAAACACCTGTTGGATAATACATGGATTAAACAAACACCTGTTGGATAATACATGGATTGAACAAACACCTGTGGGATAATACATGGATTACATAAACACCTGTGGGATAATATATGGATTAAACAAACACATGTGGGATAATACATGGATTAAACAAACACATTTGGGATAATACATGGATTAAACAAACACATGTGGGAAAATACATGGATTAAACAAACACCTGTTGGATAATACATGGATTAAACAAACACCTGTTGGATAATACATGGATTGAACAAACACCTGTTGGATAATACATAGATTAAACAAACATATGTGTGATAATACATGGATTAAACAAACACCTGTGGGATAATACATGGATTAAACAAACACCTGTGGGATAATACATGGATTAAACAAACACCTGTTGGATAATACATGAATTAAACAAACACCTGTTGGATAATAAATGGATTAAGCAAACACCTGTGGGATAATACATGGATTAAGCAAACACCTGTTAGATAATACATGGATTAAACAAACACCTGTGGGATAATACATGGAGTAAACAAACATATGTGTGATAATACATGGATTAAACAAACACCTGTTGGATAATACATGGATTAAACAAACACCTGTTGGATAATACATGAATTAAACAAACACCTGTTGGATAATACATGGATTAAGCAAACACCTGTGGGATAATACATGGATTAAGCAAACACCTGTTAGATAATACATGGATTAAACAAACACCTGTGGGATAATACATGGATTAAACAAACACCTGTTAGATAATACCTGGATTAAACAAACACCTTTGGGATAATACATGGATTAAACTAACACCTGTTAGATAATACCTGGATTAAACAAACACCTGTTAGATAATACATGGATTAAACAAACACCTGTTAGATAATACATGGATTAAACAAATACCTGTTAGATAATACATGGATTAAACAAACACCTGTTAGATAATACATGGATTAAACAAACACCTGTTAGATAATACCTGGATTAAACAAACACCTGTGGGATAATGCATGGATTAAACAAACACATGTGGGATAATGCATGGATTAAACAAACACCTGTGGGATAATGCATGGATTAAACAAACATATGTGGGATAATACATGGATTAAACAAACACCTGTGGGATAATACATGGATTAAACAAACACCTGTTGGATAATACATGGATTAAGCAAACACGTGTGGGATAATACATGGATTAAACAAACACATGTGGGATAATACATGGATTAAACAAACATATGTGGGATAATACATGGATTAAACAAACACCTGTGGGATAATACATGGATTAAACATACACCTGTGGGATAATACATGGATTAAACAAACATATGTGGGATAATACATGGATTAAACAAAGACCTGTGGGATAATACATGGATTAAACAAACACCTGTGGGATAATACATGGATTAAACAAACACCTGTGGGATAATACATGGATTAAACAAACACATTTGGGATAATGCATGGATTAAACAAACACATGTGGGATAATACATGGATTAAACAAACACCAGTGGAATAATACATAGATTAAGCAAACACGTGTGGGATAATACATGGATTAAACAAACACCTGTTGGATAATACATGGATTAAACAAACACATGTGGGATAATACATGGATTAAACAAACATATGTGGGATAATACATGGATTAAACAAACACCTGTTGGATAATACATGGATTAAACAAACACCTGTTGGATAATACATGGATTAAATAAACACCTGTTGGATAATACATGGATTAAACAAACACCTGTTGGATAATACATGGATTAAACAAACACCTGTTGGATAATACATGGATTAAACAAACACCTGTTGGATAATACATGGATTGAACAAACACCTGTTGGATAATACATGGATTAAACAAACACCTGTGGGATAATACATGGATTACATAAACACATGTGGGACAATACATGGATTAAACAAACACCTGTGGGATAATACATGGATTAAACAAACACATGTGGGATAATACATGGATTAAACAAACATATGTGTGATAACACATGGATTAAACAAACATATGTGTGATAACACATGGATTAAACAAACATATGTGTGATAACACATGGATTAAACAAACATATGTGTGATAACACATGGATTAAACAAACATATGTGTGATAATACATGGATTAAACAAACATATGTGTGATAACACATGGATTAAACAAACACCTGTTGGATAATACATGGATTAAACAAACATATGTGTGATAACACATGGATTAAACAAACACATGTGGGATAATACATGGATTAAACAAACACCTGTGGGATAATGCATGGATTAAACAAACATATGTGGGATAATACATGGATTAAACAAACACCTGTGGGATAATACATGGATTAAACAAAAACCTGTGGAAAATACATGGATTAAACAAACACCTGTTGGATAATACATGGATTAAGCAAACACCTGTGGGATAATACATGGATTAAACAAACACCTGTGGGATAATACATGGATTAAACAAACACCTGTGGGATAATGCATGGATTAAACAAACATAAGTGGGATAATACATGGATTAAACAAACACCTGTGGGATAATGCATGGATTAAACAAACATAAGTGGGATAATGCATGGATTAAACAAACACCTGTGGGATAATACATGGATTAAACAAATTAAGATTATTTGATTGTTCATCATGATTCCTTAGATATCATGCGATAATTTAATGTAATGAGATATAATGAACATATTTCAAAATTACGTTGCCATAATGGTTTCTCATCGTCATCAGTCCATGCCTGGAGGTTATAAAACTGTTCTCCAATCTCAAACTCAGTCGGATGCATTATGGGTATATCGCGGTACTAGCTATTAAAAACCAAACTACTGATATACTATTATGTACCTGAATTTAAAAAACTCATTTTGCATCATCTTATGACTTCTCCACTTCAACATTACACATACACAAAGAAGAAATACTATTGGGAAATACTTGTGTTTATCATGTTTTTAATGCCATCGTGTCAGCAGTTACGTAGTCAGTAGTTCCGAGTATAACGCGGCAAATGGCCGAGGCCCTGATTTGGGTGTTTATACAAAGGTAGTCATAATAAAATTATGTGAGTATTTGATAGAGACCTTAATCTGTATAATATGTAAATATAGCAGTAAATTTGTCATTTTAACATAAAACATGAATATCTTTTTAATCACCCACCAGAAAACAACAAACAGCCTTAGGCCCACGATGGGACTACGTTTTATGAATAATAAAATGCGGGAATCTGGCTATATCACCACATGTCAATAGATGACGTCACGGAAGAAAGTTCCATAGATATGAACATCAACTTGTTTTTAATAAAAAATACTAAATTTGGGGAGGGGGACTGTTTTGAAAAATAATCATTCAATGGAAACAGCGCGTCTGGGACCTTAAAATTATGCCCATATTTGGTAATACGGGAATTACGTAGTAACCTATACACGTGATCAAAACTGCTTCATTCATAAATACCAGGTAGCAGACCGCCATTTTACAAAGTTGGAATGAACATAAATATATATTATGGACATTTGGAGCATTTTATCAGATAAAGGGGTGGGGTAATTTTGCATAGATCTTGATATTCAGGTAAGCATCTTGCATCAGTAATGTTCGAACCACTTACGTTGACAGTTTATGATTTCTTGTTTATCAACACATGTTTACCTTTCTGGGTCAACACTGATCCAATGGAAAGAAATATAGGTGGCGTTATTTTACCTCGTTCTGAAAAAGTGTGGATGCCTCGGTATGTTACGACCAGCGGTATGTTAAGAAACGACTACATACGATAAATAAACGTAAAACACACACAAACTCAGTATCAAGCTTCTAATTGGTTGACGTGGGTGTAAAACTCGAGTGTGAGATCTGAGAAAGGTTTTATAACCTCAGTGCCATGTGTTCCTCAGTTACACTCCAGTAGTCATCAGTGTGAAAGTATGTGTTTTACGTTTATTTATCGTCGCTACCGGTTGCCCATATGAGCGACGCCTCCTGAAGAGATTAGTATTTTTAGATATTTGGAGGATAGTGCAATGATACAGACAGAGACCCATTCCAGAGCCTCCTCTGGTTCTTTACGCGCACGGTGTACAGCACAGACACGATACCTCGGTTTAAAGTCCCATCTGAATGACTGATAATTTAATTAGAGTCAGACGGGGGTCGAACATGCGATCTCTGTATTACCATGCGAGCGTGGTACCACTGAACTACATATCAAGCAGGGTGTGGTTTATATATCAATGAAGATAAACGAAAACAGCCCTGTTATTACATTATGTCGGCGAAGAAACATATGACATATTTGATAGTCTTACTGACGCACAGAAAGGGATTGGTGCGCCTGTAACTGTTGGCGAAGGGGACACAGCTGAGGTGCTGCCAAATGAGTACCCAGTCTCAAAACGATCATTAACTGACTACTTCACACCGAAGCAAAACACCGCATATGAAGTGTTTAACTTCAGACAAACAACCCAAAACTCTGGTGAAAATATTGATTCATACTACACAAGAACACGTGCTAACACTTGTGAATTTAATGATGTCGATAGAGAGATTTTGGCACAGATGATTCAAGGATGCACATCGTCAAGAGTAAGAAGACGAGCATTGAGAGACATGTATACTTTAGCTAAGCTATTGGATGAAGCTAGTGCTCTTGAACTTTCGGAATTCCGTACAGTTGTAATGGAGAACAATAACGTTCCGAGTGTAAATGCTACACGTACATTCAAAACGAAGTCTCGTGCAGACTACAGTAGCGAATCACATACAGGAAATCGTGGTCGTGGCACTTCACCTGGTAGGTCTCGTGGTCAATATCGCTGGAATTCTCGAGGTCGTTTTCGTGGAAGAGGTCACACACGTCAACATGAAGAATCGACAACTGGTCCAGGTCGTAAGTGTCCAAACTGTGGAGGACCCTCACAGCATGCTATATGTCCAGCATTGGGCGAAGAATGCAGATACTGTAGAAAACCAAATCATTTTGAACGAGTTTGTCGTTCAAAGTTACATACAGTTAATAGACATGTAAACGTTACACAGGCTGATGCATCTGGTAATATTAATTCAAATTCTAGTGATTAAAATGTGTTCAATATTGATCAACATTTAAACAATTATAAACCACCATCCGTGAAAGCCAGTGTATGTAATTGTAACATTACTTTCCTCATCGATACTGGTGCAAGTGTGAATATTATTAGTACCGATATGTATGATAAATTGTTGTCTAAATCCACACTTCAGAAACCAGTACCTTTAATATATGCATACGGTTCTTCAACACCTTTACATGTTAGGGGTTATTTTTATTCCGACATTGTATACAAAAAGAATGAAGTAGGTGCAAACTTCTATGTGGTTGAGCATACGGGTAGGCATGCACGTTGCCTTTTGGGAGCTTCCACTGTCCAGTACTTTAACATTGTTCATTTTGCTTTCTCTTCTGTCACACATAACAATTCTCAAGTTACAGAACAGTATGCTTCGCTGTTTGATGGCATGATGGGCAAGGTCAAAGATATAAATGTAAAGTTACACATTGATCATAGTATTCGGCCAGTAGGGCAACGTCATAGACGGATACCATTTCACATACAGGAGGATGTGGAAGCAGAACTACAGCGTCTAGAACAATTAGACGTCATTGGGAATGTAAGAGGCCCAACGCCTTGGGTCAGTCCAGTAGTTGTAGTTCCCAAGAAAACATCGGGGGTAAGAATTGGCATTGGTATGAGAGAAGCCAACACAGCCATTAGTCAGGAGAAGCACCCGATGCCAACCATTGATGATGTAATGGCAGATTTGAACGCATCCACTGTGTTTAGTAAATTGGATCTTTCAAATGCATATCACCAACTTGAACTGGACGAGTCCAATCGTTATATAACCACAGTTAGTACACATGTAAGCCTTAGGAGGTACAAACGCCTTTTGCTTGGTGTTAATGCAGCATCTGAAATATTTCAGAAGATCATTGCAGATGTGCTAGCTGACATACCTGGTGCTAGAATTATGTCGGCTGATATCATAGTCCATGGTAATCTGACCATGATCATGTTTTGCGTTTGACGTTGGACAGGCTTCACAGCAGTGGTGCTAAACTCAATAAAGACAAATGTATCTTTTCTGTTAACAAAATCTCTTTATTTTGGCCATGTTTTTAGCGATACTGGGGTTTCGGCCGATCCAGAGAAGATCGACGAGCTGCATCTAAGAACGTTGCTTAAGTTAGATCCTTCTTAGGCATGGCCCAGTATGTATCTAGGTATATCCCGCATTATGCTAGTTTGACAAACCCTCTCAGGCGTCTCACCAGAAAAGACATTCCGTGGGTTTGGACGGAAACGGAACAGGCGGCTTTTGATGATCTAAACCTTGCCCTCTCTCTGGGCATGGGTAATGGCATAGTTCAACCATACAAAGTTCACTGAGATCTTAGTTGATGCATCCCCTGTAGGACTTGGTGCCATTTGTACACAAGGAGGCCGGATTGTTAGCGATGCAAGCCGTGCTCTAACGGATGTAGAACAGCGTTATTCGCAGACTGACCGTGAGATGTTTGCAGTGGTATATGGAGTCGAGCATTCCATCTCTACTTGTTTGCATCCGAATTCACAGTCATCACAGATCATAAACCACTTCTTGGTATTGTAGATAGTCAGAAACCCGCTACTGCACACATTGAGCGTTGGCGACTACGTCTAATGCCTTATCAGTTCACACTGGAGTACCGACCAAGTAAAGATGAACTGAATCCTGCTGACTACATTAGTAGGCATCCATATGACCATCCTAAAGCAATGACTCTTGTTGAGGTTCGTAATGCCACTCGTGAAACTCCGACTCTTCATAAAGTTATGCAGGCAATCCAAACTGGCAAGTGGTGGGGTGACCCTGATCTGGTGCCCTATAGTCGTTTCAAAGACGAGATGTCCATCTATGATGGTGTAATTGTGAGAGAACATCGTCTTGTTATCCCACTTTCTTTGCAGGAACAAGTAATCGCCATAGCTCACCACACACACCAAGGGATTGTAAAGACAAAACAGCTCATCAGGGAAAGAGTATGGTTCCCTGGCATAGACAAAATGGTTGAGGACACTATAAGAGCATGTATACCATGCCAAGCATCTAACACTGGTTCTAACAAACGTGAGCCTATTTGTCCAACTCCTCTTCCTTCTGGACCATGGTCTGAAATTGCCGTTGATTTCGCAGGTCCTGTTCCATCGGGACAATACTTACTTGTTGCAGTTGATGAATACAGTCGTTTCCCAGAAGTGGAAATCGTCTACTCTACATCAGCAAAAGCTGTTATTCCACGGCTCAAGTCCATCTTTGCTCGCCAAGGCTTTCCAAGTGTTGTGAAATCAGATAATGGTCCCCCGTTCCAAGGACAAGAATTACCCCTCTCCGGCCAGAATCCAGTGGAGGAGCTTCATGGCTACTTTGAACAAGTTTGTTCGAGCTTCTGTTGCAGATAACCGTGAATGGAAAGGTGAAATTCATAGCTTTCTCATGCATTACAGAGCCACGCCCTAGTGTGCTCCTCGTATATCTCCATTTGAAGCACTGACCGGTAGGAAGATGAATATTGGGTTTCCAGATATCCCAAGAACAGAATCCGTACCTGTTTCAACCCGTATGTCTCAGAACGACGCAATAAGTAAAGGTAAGATGAACGATTATGCTGACAAGAAGCGACACACGTCACAATCTTCTCTCACTCAAGGAGACCAAGTTTTAGTTAAACAGCGTAAGATCAATAAACTTACACCACCGTTTAACCCTGAACCATACACTGTTGTACAGACACATGGTAGCATGGTCACAGTAGGACGCAATGGCCATTTTCTTACACGTAACTCTTCATACTTCAGACCAGTTCAGATCAATACTCCACCTGAAGATGACAACGAACAAGAACCAGCTAGAAAGGAAGGTAATGAACCCTCTGTGTCACATGATTCTCCTAGTTCAGTCTCTAGCGAGGCAGTGGACTCTCCTCCTACCTTTACACTCCCTGTAACCCCTAGTCCGAGATCACCACCAATCGCTCCCCGGAGGAACCCTTCACGTTCGGCAGGAATGCCTCAGAAATATAAGGACTATGTTTTGAACTAATCCTCCGCATATTTACAAATGTACATGGTAATCCTGTAATGTGTTTTCGTTTTCTAGTTGTTACAAGTTGAATTTGTTTCAAAATTTGTATTGCATACTTTAATTTGGTGCATAGAACTGTATTTTGAACATATTTATTTAAATATAGCTTAATTAGAATATCTTTATCACAAACCTTTAGGCTAAATGTCAGTAGAAACCTTGTTGTATAACCCTACATATATATTAATTTGTTAATATGTAAAATACCAACAGTTTTGACATTTTAGTTTTGTCTCTGATCTTGTAAGGTTATTTCGATATATAATGATGGTTATATAATTGTAACTAGTAAAGTTGCATTCAAGGTTGGGAGGAATGTAGTGTCTAGCCCACCACTCCAACGATAATCTTAGTGGTGTTATACCTATTAGTATTATTGTCATGTTGGTAAAATCTTATGATACCGGGAAAATCAACACATGTTAATAAAAGCAGAAATCGAATACACGAGCTGTGTTTATGCTTATTATTACGGTCCTAGAATATAACAGCGACCACCGTACCGTCTCACATACTTCCCTGTCGGAGGATCGAACCCGGGTTGCATTGGTATTCCTCTGTGTTGTGTTAGATTGCCATCTACTGGGCTTAAATATACACATTAAATAAATAATGTGGTGCATGGTGCATGGTTGCAAACGTTTATGCTTAAGGTACCGCCTTGTTTGACATAGGCATCATTTTCCACAGTGGATGCGATATTTACTATGTCGGGCTAGGAACCGAGATAGATCAATCAAAGCGATCATGGTCGGGAATAATCTGTTTTAATGACTGTGTCTAATAACTCACTGTGCGTGTGAAAATTGTTTAGTAAAGGGTACTTGTAAACGTGAATACTTTCCACATATCACTCTGTCATATCAATTTCTGTTGAAACACGTCAACATCTGTGAGTGTGTTTTACGTTTATTTATCGTCGCTACCGGTTGCCCATATGAGCGACGCCTTCTGAAGAGATTAGTCATTTTAGATTGTTGGAGGATAGTGCAATGATACAGACAGAGACCCATTCTAGAAACTCCTCTGGTTCTTTTACGTGCACGATGTAAAGCACCGACACGAGACATCGGTCTAAAGTCACATCTGAAAGACTGTTAATTTTATAAGGGTCAGACGGGGGATAGAACATGCGATCCCTGGATTACCAGTCCAGACGCCAACATGTCATGGGTGCTGCTGATATTGTAAGTGTCAACACCTTGGGAACGGTCTGGTCGTTGTCACCTAAATCGATGACCGTTGGGGGATAACTAGATAACGAATGATGGTTATTTACCACCGTTGATATTTATGGAGACAAACTTTACATTTGGAGTTATGTATGTGATATCAATTGCATCTGTAATGATGGCCACTCTGCTACATGTTTTAGACAATGGGTGGATGGGTGTGTTTGGTGTAGGGTTTCACGTGCATCCGTATTTAAACATATTCTCCGTGGCCAACTATTCCATAATATAAAATATAATTATGAATGCCTACATACATGAAATATGGTGTCTTAGTGTTTTGTATTACAATCTGACAGTCAATATTCTAGTCGCATCAGTATGTCTCTTGCGATGAACCGGCCTAATGGTTAGTGGCCAAGTTTATTTAGGCATCTGCCTACGGAGCGGGTTCGAACCTAGTCAGGGTTTCATTTTGATATGGCCGGTTGCTGAGCCACTAGCTAGTTAAATAATGGTTACCGATTGCCTACCAGCCTGGCGCATGGCCCACAAGGATATGATTCGGGAAGAACAGACTTCCATAAAAGGTGTCTCATAAGTCAGTAATGGCTGGCCCTTTTAATAGGGGTGGCACTAGACTAAACAAACACTTTACTTTATTCTAAGATGAGTCGGTATTATGTTTGTATACGCAAAGAAGGCATGTGTCGTGCTTAAATCTGCAACAAACAATAGGTAGTCACGTGATGTCAACTGTGACGTAATATTACTAGCATTTTTTTTATTATATATTTTGGTATAATTAGAATCGAAATAATATGTGTATTTGCGTTAATTGTAGTCGAATAAAACATCGTATACCGCTTTGAGCTGCGGAATTAATTGCTTTGCATCAGAACTACACACCATGTTCTATTCGCCGATAAATAACTGAAGAACAACACTAATCTCTTAATTATAGTATCATTAAGTGTAATAAAATCTACAAATAAATGCCAAACAACATTGTACCGACATAGTATGCATGGCCTACGACAGAGTATGCATGGCCTACGACATAGTATGTATGGCCTACGACATAGTATGTATGGCCTACGACATAGTATGTATGGCCTACGACATAGTATGTATGGCCTACGACATAGTATGTATGGCCTACGACATAGTATGTATGGCCTACGACATAATATTCATGGCCTACGACATAGTATGTATGGCCTACAACAGAATATTCGTGGCCTACGACAGATTAGTCCTGGCATACCAGATAGTCAACATGGCCTACGACAGCGTATGCATGTCCTATGACATATTATTCCTGGCCTTATATAGAGTATAAATGACCTACGACAAAGTAGTAATGGCCTACGAAAGGGTATACATGGCCTACGACAGAGTATGCATGACCTACGACAGAGTATTAATGGCCTACGAAAGGGTATAAATGGCCTACGACAGAGTATTCATGGCCTACGACAGAGTAATTACCGGCGTATAGATCATGATCTGTTTTTTTCCTGAAGACACGAACCGGTATGTTTGTTCATTAGTTGAGACGAATGTCTCTCCGTAATCAGCAGTATAACTGTATAACCCAATCAAAGGATAATGAACGCAAGTACACTGCCCATCGCGTTTTAATTGTGAGCGAAATGCGCGGAAACGAGTAATAATTGCATCTTACACGATGTTTTACGAAATGCTAAAGATGACTCCAAAGTGGATTTGGAAGCCTAATGAGCTGTCTAAGGTGGTGGATAACATGGTTTTTGTATCATTAGACATTTAACGCGGATATGTCATATTGAGTGATGCAAACATTTGAACGCATTGACTGCTGAGTTTATCGAAGGGACTCCGTGCAACAGTGGTTAATGTATTTGACTTCCAATAACTTGAACTCTCGCCGCGGTAGTGTCGAACGCTACTAAAAGGTTATTAGTTATTTCATGTGAGGTGTTTATTCAGCTGGTTTGTGAACGATTTGTGGTTCTTCCTGGGCACCTGTATGTGTTATTAACTTATTATCGAATCGTACGCGCAATTTCCGGTATACGGAGAGAGATATAGTATCTCCCACGGCAATATTGAGAGACACATTGTGGAATGGTTTATACCAGGAGGTAGTACATTGACCACTAGCACCCCTAGACAGTTCGATGAGGTATAATAAAATTAATGTGTTTTAACATGAATCTTGATATTATGCTAAAACAGTTTAACTAACCATTACTAACAACTTGCACAATATAAATAACCCTAAAGCAATTAGTCATGTTGCATGTTAATAATGTTCAACATGCATACCACAATATCTACACAGACGGATCTGTAGTCCAGTGGTTAACATGCTGGACTGGTAATCCAGGGATCGCAGGTTCGATCCCCCCATCTGACCCTAATAAAATGAACAGTCTTTCAGATGGGACCTTAATTCGAGGTCTCGTGTCGGTGCTATGCACCGTGCATGTAAAAGAGCCAGAGGAGACTCTGGAATGGGTCTCTTTCTGTATCATTGCACTATCCTCCAAAATCTAAAATGACTAATCTCTTCAGGAAGCGTCGCTCATATGGGTAACCGGTAGCGACGATAAATATACGTAAAACACACACACCACAATATCTGAAGTGTCGTGGGTGTCCGATTAGGGCAGTGGTTAGCGCGCTCGTTTCTCACCAATGCAACCACCGGGAAGAATGTGAGATGGTACGGTGGTCGCCATATCGGACAGATGGGTTTTCTCCGGGTACTCCGGTTTCCTACCACAGGAATGACCACATTTACGCTTTCATCCGCGACTACGAGAGTGATTAATATAAGTTGTTAAAGCTTGTTTCGCAATCGTTGTAAAATAAATAAAGTTTAAACTAAACTATCTAAGTGTCGTGGTTCGTTGTTAAATTTTTGTTTAGTCGCCACCTCATAAATGCATTTGGGCGACTTAGTTTAAACATAGTTTATGTCAAACTATACAGCATAATTTTATACAAATATACAGTTTACACAAATTTGGATACATATTGAATGAAAATGGATTAGAAACGAAAGCTATTATAGCTTATATAGGTTTTCTCCTAGAGCAAGTACGAAAATGGATTAGAAACGAAAGCTATTATAGCTTATATAGGTTTTCTCCTATAGCAAGGTACGTAATGCAAATATGACAGTGTTGTAATAATTTCTAAACTATTAATTTAAATTTGAAATAATGATAGCTAAATGTTTAAATCATGAACTGTAAATTGGAATATAAATAAGGTTAAGAGATTATTAAGGTGAAACATGTACATATAGTAACTAATTTAGAAGGTTGAAACTGAGACATTTGGGCGACTAAATTGTTGTGGTAGACGAACCTTGTTATAATACCCGATTATGAAGAAGACGAATGTTTTATTGAGATTTAGTCTTTACAGGATCTCGTCAGCATATGTCTTAGTTTGCTGATGTTTGGTAAAGCCCATAGCTATACTAGAGGATATCGAAAACGCACACCTACACTGTATGATTACTAAAAGATATATCACATTTTTATTACAAAACACAAACTGAACATACTGA
Source organism: Archivesica marissinica (assembly GCA_014843695.1). Classification (NCBI taxonomy): domain Eukaryota; kingdom Metazoa; phylum Mollusca; class Bivalvia; order Venerida; family Vesicomyidae; genus Archivesica; species Archivesica marissinica. The sequence goes on from CM026393.1 coordinate 12,974,222, forward strand.
CATATTCCAAAATGTTTAAAACTATGTATTTATATAGTTATTGATTTTCATGTAAAATCACACTAATCCGAAGTGTGCGTTTTCTATGTCCTCAAGCATAGAAGGAACGTATTCGAAATCACAATAGTACATATAAGGTGTAATGACCTGATGACATGGCTATATCACCTGGCACATATGGACACCGGTAGGAAGATGAGCATGTGCAGCTTAACACCAAACTCTGTTTCAACATCCGTATCGTGACGCATTGCGACCTGTGTTGTTCTCCCGTAACTACATCTGGAAAATGGCCATATCGCCTAAGCAGATGGTGAAAATTTAAACTCCATAAAGCTAACAAGCAAACACAAGTATTCTACTGTCTCGCCAACACGAATAAATCTCGTATATTTCAATACAGATGAATGCTATGTAACGAACCATTCCACATTATTACACTTAAAGTCCAGGAAATGGTCCCGTCACGTAGAATACAATTGGTAACTTAAAGTGCGTATAGTTTGCATAATATGTCCATGACACATTTGCTGTGTATATATCAGTTGGCATAGCGCCTAGGTGCTTGTATAGCGGAAGCTTTCGCGAGTTTTCTGTTTTAAAATGTGAGACATTTATTCAGGTTAGCGAAGCGCTGGAAGAATTATGGAAGCATGTGGATGATGAAAAATAACTGTTTCAACTTCGACGGAAACATTAATGTGTGTATCACTTAGCAGTGCATAACAAATGTTTAAATGAGCGTGGACTAAATGGCTAGTTTACTTGAGATGCGATTTGTATCTCAGCTACATCCCTTCTTTATATGGTAACACCAAAGACATCTCCAGCTATAGCACATTCCTAATCTCTGTCACAAATTCCAAGCAAGTATGCATACGGTCATCTCCAGCCAAAGCACACCTTAGGCATATTCATACTCTATGTCATAAATTCCAAACAAGTGTATATACGGTCATCTCCAGCCAAAGCACACTTTAGGCATATTCATACTCTATGTCATAAATTCCAAACAAGTGTATATAAGGTCATCTCCAGCCAAAGCACACCTTAGGCATATTCATACTCTATGTCATACATTCCAAGCAAGTGTATATATGGTCATCTCCAGCCAAAGCACACCTTAGGCATATTCATACTCTATGTCATACATTCCAAGCAAGTGTCTATATGGTCATCTCCAGCCAAAGCACACGTTAGGCATATTCATACTCTCTGTCATAAATTCCAAACAAGTGTCTATAAGGTCATCTCCAGCCAAAGAACACTTTAGGCATATTCATACTCTATGTCATACATTCCAAGCAAGTGTCTATAAGGTCATCTCCAGCCAAAGCACACTTTAGGCATATTCATACTCTATGTCATACATTCCAAGCAAGTGTATATAAGGTCATCTCCAGCCAAAGCACACTTTAGGCATATTCATACTCTCTGTCATACATTCCAAACAAGTTTCTCTAAGGTCATCTCCAGCCAAAGAACACTTTAGGCATATTCATACTCTATGTCATAAATTCCAAGCAAGCAAGTTGCTATACGGCCATATCCAGCCAAAGCACACGTACAACATATTCCTAATCTCTGTCACAAATTCCAAACAAGTGTCTATAAGGTCATCTCCAGCCAAAGTACACTTTAGGCATATTCATACTCTATGTCATACATTCTAAGCAAGTTATGCGGACTACATGTGATGGTTATGTGGATTGTTAGCAATAACATTTTGTTGCGGAATAATTTGAAATATTGACATGTTGTTAATTATATTACAAAGGGTGTATTATATCACGTACGTATTCCTCATTGATGTGAATGCGTAATGAGCACAGTTGCCTATAAAGACAAGGTAAAAGTCTACACGGATCAGTCTGTGCAACACAAAGAAAGGATAGCATTTTACTTTGGAGAGTTCATAAGCTAAGTCCTCATTATGAATATAATTGTTTATAAATTGGGAGTAATTGTATGGTTAATTCTTAGTATTTTCTCAGTACTACCGACTACTACCGGTTAATGTCATAGACGTTATTTGAACATGGTATGTTATACAAAATGTCTTATATAAAGAATAATAATGATGCTGCATGTGAGTAGAAACCGGCTACTAATTTGAGATAAACTCCCTAATGTCATTCCCGTGACAAGCATATCCAAATAATTCGTAATTTGCTGAACAATTCATATTTGAAAATCAATAGTGTTCATCTGCTGAAATAACACTAAATTCACCATGGCAAACACACTCACAAAACCGACTTATTTAATTTTAATTCATAGAACTTTGAATAATGATATTAATTTGGTATACAGATAATATATAGATACTCGTCAGTTCGTTATGTAAATCAAATCAGTCACAGATGGATCTGTAGTCCATGGTTAACACGTTGGACTGGTAACCCAAGGATCTCAGGTTCGATCCCCCGTCTGACCCTAATAAAATTAACGTTAAACCGAGGTCTCGTGTCGGTGCCTTACATCGTGTACGTAAAACAACGAGAGGAGAATCTGGAATGATCTTTTTCTGTATCATTGCACTATCCTCCAAAATCTAAAATGACTAATATCTTCAGGTGGCGTCGCTCATATGGGCAATTGGTAGCGACGATAAATTAACGTAAAACACACAAATGAAATCAGTTGACTGGGTTTATGACGGCATTTAACAACTAACATAACGCTAACTATCAATCAATAATCCGATAAGCCAATCAATGATCGATAAAGCGACACACCTTCAGTAGCCATTTCCCTCGACAGCTTGTCGCGATTATCTGTGTCTAGACAATTCTGATCACGTGACTAATGGGAGGAGCTATAGTCACATCAGCGTCATCTTAATTCCACCCTCAGTCCTGGGCGAGATGCGATACCGCTATCATCATCAATCAATCTATGATATATGTACCATAGCGTGTGTTTTGTGTTTTATCCGTCAGATACATTGGTGACACCGATATGTTGCTACTTAACAACTCACTTATAGTGAGATCATTACCGTAGAAGTCCGCGTGAGCTATGCCCGTCCCCTCGTATGCAACCCTCGAAGAGTGTATTATACTGGCAGACACATATCTATTCCTATTAAGTTTAAACGTTATTTATTTTACAACGATTGCGATGGCTAGTTCTAACAACTTATATTAATCATTCATGTGGGAGGAAACCGGAGTACCCTGGCGACCACCGTTCCATCTCACATACTCCACGGTCCGAGGATCGAACCCGGGTTGCATTGTTGAGAAGCGAGTGGGCTAACCACTGTGTTAATCGGACTGCCAGCTATTCCTGATTCCGAGTTTGTTTGCTGCTACGAATATTGCGCATGGGTTGACGACTAACTACATGCTTGATATACTGGTGGCATTGTATCAGTCGATGTCTAGACAATGTGTCTCGCGATATTATTAAACTTGCGATATTGGCGCCTGCTGCAGATTTCATTAACAAGCTATTTTCGTGAAGCTATACAAGCGTACTTGTGGCTACTCGTTTATTAGCCAGTCCAAACTCCCAATACGTGTACAAGGTGATAGGTACAAGCGCACCATTGAAGGTATAGACTATTAGGAGCCTGTAATGTATCTCTTTGCTGGGGATTCGCTTCTGTGGAAATATGCTGGACTCTCGCTCTACACAATCGTATGTTTCTGGTGCTTGCGGTTTACGTGTATTTATCGTCGCTACCGGTTGCCCATATGAGCGACGCCTCCTGAAGAGATTAGTCAATTTAGATTTTGGAGGATAGTGCATGATACAGACAGAGACCCATTCCAGAATCTCCTCTGGTTCGTTTACGTGCAGGGTGTAAAGCACCGACACGAGACCTCGGTTTAACGTCCCATCAGAAAGACTGTTAATTTTATTAGTGTTTCTGGTTCGTTCAATGGTGACAGCTCTGTGGATTTCCATGATTCTCACAGGAATACATTTGGCCTCGGTTATGTCTTGTAGAATCGAGCATTTGATTTATCAGTATATCGAAGTTACATCCGTCCTCCGAAGGATTACGGCAAATAATATGTGGAATGCCACTAAAAAGGGGTTAGTCGTAGGAAGATATAATCACAGGACTTGGTCACTCGGTAATTCAACATTTCAAAATACCCCCAACGAATAAACTCCAGTGAGCAAAAAACAGAATTAATCTACACTTCATGCTCGGCTGTATGTTCTACGACGGCTAGTGAAACTACACTCACACCGTAACATCATCATTTACAACCAGTAGTTGGAAAGGTGTTGCTAGGTAAACTACCCGTCGCTCAAATGGGCAATGAGCAACCGGTAGCGATGTTAAATAAACTTAAATATGTTTTACAATAATCAGAAAGTGAATGTTTTGAAGCAATATAACATTAGAGGGACATGCGAGTTCTGTAATGCGTGTTCGTCAACACTTATACTAGAGGACATAGAAAACGCACACTTCGGATAAATGTGTTTTTACATGAAAACAATAACTATATAAATACATAGTTTTAAACATTTTGGAATATTTTTAGTTGTTCAGTTTGTGTTTTGTAATAAAGATGTGATATATGATGGTGTATTATACTAGAGGACATAGAAACCGCACACGTTGGATAAATAAGTGTGTTCTTACATGAAAAACAATAACTATATAAATACACAGTTTTAAACATATTGGAATATTTTTTAATTAGTTGTTCAGTTTGTGTTTTGTAATAAAGATGTGATATATCTTTGATGGAATACTTGGTATTTCGTTTTCATGTAATAATAATCATATAATGTAGAGTTAGCGTTTACTATTTCCTCTAGTATATAATTGATACAGAACAAGTTTTGGTCTTATTCAAATCAACGAATTCGGACCATAAGCAGAAATGGAAGAGAAATGGTACCGAACTGGCTTATCGATATGTGCGCTCAAGTAACTGTAGTATTATTCTGTACAGTGACATCAACAATGTCCACAGAGGCCATATCATCACAGCAAATACTGCTAGATAATTATACATTATGAAACACAATTTTATGAATTGAGACAGTGTATGGTTGAACTTGAGAAATGGGCAAACAACAGGAAGTAATTTGCTTTTCTATGAGATATTGTGTAATATGCGTAGTGTGTTCTATATTCATATGTGTAGATAGTGCGTCTATGCACATGCAATCGGTTCGGTTATATACCCGCCTCCTCAACTGAAGAAGGAGGGATATGCTTTCGTGATAGTTTGTACACCAGGCGTACACCAGATGCGTGTGTTTTACGTTTATTTATCGTCGCTACCGGTTGCCTATATGAGCGACGCCTCCTGAAGATATTAGTCATTTTAGATTGTTTGAGGATAGTGCAATGACACAAACAGAGACCCATTCCACTCCTCTGATTCGTTTACGTGCACGGTGTTCAGCACCGACACGAGACCTCGGTTTAATGTCACACCTTAAAGACTGTTAATTGTATTAAGGTCAGACGGGGGATCGAACCTGCGATCCCTGGATTACCAGTGCAGCGTGTTACCACTGGACTACAGATCCGTATGTGCGCACACCAGGACAATGACTCTTAGTTACTTTATCCAAGCGTCTGGATATTTATTCCGTCTGTGTGTAATATTGGCAAGCCAGTAGCTATACTATTGTTCATTCTAACACGACTACACACTTTTAGTATTTGAACAACTCGTATATTCAGTCTTATATGAAGAATAATCCTAGTACGGAAATGTGACCTGCTATGGCCAATGTATGCGGCAATCGTTTGCAAAGTATACATGCATGCAGCTTAAAGTTGTGTTTTATTTGAAGAACAATATAAAGACTCGGGATAGGCGTTATATTTGGACAGATTTGTTCAAAATTGTTTCAGATAGGGCCATTTTACTGATCGATGCGAAATCTGACATCACACAGAGTAGAATCCCTGTACTTAAATATATATACTAGTACCCCCAAACGTGCCGAATCCCTGTGCTGTAAACACCATATTAATTGACTTGTTTATTTAACGTCGATACCTGTTTCCCATTGGAGCGATGGTCAGTTTACTGGGCAGGCTGCAACGGTTAACTAGTACCTAGTACATCAACCTCCGTATGAAACTGCCAACGTTTTCATATAAAGAGACACGGTCCGAGCGGGGCTCGAACCCGTGATAATTAGTGTGATAGGTCACAGTGGCATACAAGTCAGCGACCTTAACCACTAGACTGCGGACACGGACTATTTATGGACGTAAATATTCACAACTTAATATAACAAATTTATATTGGAATTGAATACAGTGATTGGCCAGGAGTGGCAGTGGTAATAACCTGCCATATAGTGTTGATAGCTGAACTGGATGGTTGCCAGTGCCATTGCAATACTGAGTGTATATTACTGGCATGTAATTTGTAAAAGCATCACAGCCAAATAACAGACAAGGAGTCAAAATCGCACACATATTTATTCGTGTATAGCATTGCATTTGATCATGTTAGAATGGAAATAATATGTGCCCTGTCATTGGTTATCGGTGAACAAACAACTGTTTCTCGTTCTGATGTGTTGGAATTAACCGCTTATGACTACGGCCAGCATGCTTAATTCCTACACGACAGGACTCCAAACCGTGTTTCATACGCCAATAAATAAAGACAAATAATTCTTTATTATACCTTATCATTTGGCATAATATATTCCTCATGGATGTGTGTAATTTATATGTGTCCAAAAATACACCGAGCAGTCTAGCTTTTTGGTGCTGTGCGTTTTGTTTATTTATCGTCGTTACCGGTTGGATATGTAAGCGATCATTTTTGGAGGATATTGCAATGATACAGACGGCAACCCATTACATAGTCTTCTCTGGTTCTACGACGGTTTAAAGAGCCTTCGTCCGTGGATTACAACTACAGTGTGTTAACCATCGGGCCATTGATCCTCTCCGCTTGTTGTTGCTTTTCTGTTTAAGTTATTTATCGTGGCTACCGGTAGCCCATTTGAGCGATGGGACGTTTACCTAACAACACATTTCCTGTGCAGCAGGCTCCATCGGTTTACAATTACTGTGTGCACCAACCGTCGTAATAAACTGTCAACTATTTCATATAAATGAGACACGATCGGAGTGGGGCTAGCACCAATGGCCACCAGTGGTGATACGTTACAGTTGTATACAAGTCAGCAACCTCAACCATTCGACCACGGAGGCGGACTATTCATGGACGTATATAATTACAGCCTATAGCATATCGACATTGGAATTGAATACAGCAAATGGTCAGGATTTGTAGCGACAGTAACCATAGCCTTACTAAATATAATGTTGATAGCTCAACTGGATGATTGCCACTGGAATACAGAACGTATTTTACTGGGAGGTAATTTGTAAAGCCATAACAGCCAAATAACAGACAATGAGACAAAATAGCACACATATTTATTGTTGCATATCACTATATGTGGGCATGTTAGAATGGAAATAGTATGTGTATTGCCGTTGTTGATCGTATTGTAGACACGTGCGATGATATTGAGGTGTTCGATGATGGTGCAATAACATCGACAACTGGAGGAGACATCTTCTTCCTCTTCGGTGTGACATGGTTTCGTCTTTCTGAACGGCTCTTCTTATGGCCACCCTACCCTCCTCGCTGTTGATCATCATGCAGCAGCATATAAACGGATCTGCCAGTTCGACATATGGTCGTCTCTGTCACTCCATGGTATGTCCATACCGTCATCACCTCCGTAAAACAGCGGTTGTGAAGCTTGGTCCCCTTGCTGCAAGGCCGCGTGTATGTTTTATGTTTATTTATCGTGGCTACTGGTTGTCAATATGAGCAACACCTCCTGAAGAGATTAGTCATTTTAGATTTTTGGAGAATAGTGTAATGATACAGACAGAGACCCATTCCAGAGTATTCTCTGGTTCTTTTACGTACACAATGTACAGCACCGACACGAGACCTCGGTTTAAATACCCTTCTGAAAGACTGTTAATTTTATTAGTGTCAGACGAGGGATCGAACTTGCGATCTCTATATTACCAGTCCAGCGTGTTACAACTGGACCACAAAGCCGCTTTTCACTATCCGTCCTTTAAACCCTGCTCAATTTGAGCTGTATGCGCAGACTATACTTAATATGTGACAATTGGAGTGTTTACGGTTAACGATAAATCAACCAGAAGCTTATCATGGCGTTTTGTGTAAAACATATTTATTTCACAACAATAGTCATTAGCGATAGCGATTTATACACATCAGGAACAGTTGATGTATACATCCATCGATCATGAATAAGCTCCACTGTTCCTGAAATACAAACTAACATTTCTGAGAATTATTATGCAATGTCTTGCTGTTTTTATTATTACGATTTATTGAATTATATCTGTTTCCTGCAATTTGGCCATTGTATATAACAATACTGTCTTTTCTCTCTTCAGAATCAAGCACATAACAGCCCGGTTAAAAATTAGATTAATTTACGCTTGACTAGGGAAGAGATCGGTCAAAACCTACACTGACAGTAGAGCTGTATAGCTATTGATCAGGATAGCCGGCTAGAAATCTCGCGCCAACAGTTTGTTTCACATTTATACTGTATAGATTGTTTGTTGCGGGAGTCGATTTCTCGGAATTCATCTTAGAAATATATGTATATATATATAAGACTTTATGTTCAATCTGGCTACTGCATGGGTTACATGTCAGCTCCATTACTAAAATGTAATGGAAGTGCGTCGTCTTTGACGCCATGAATGATTGCTTGTGATAAGATATATGCACATCAAATTGTCGTGGGAGTAGAAAATGGAGGATTAGTTTTTTTGAGTGATGAAATATGAACTAATAAATGTCCTATACAAATGCACGCACGGGCATATATATGATACAACATTGTAGTTTTCAAAACTAGACTCGGTAGTGAAAACTTGGGAATGCTGCTATTCCATTAGTAAACTGAATTTACAACTAAATATTGATATATAACAGTTTCTATTGAATAACACAGTTGATTTATGTTGATATTTGGTGCATATCGTCATCCTTGTAAGTGCATGACATATTAACCGATCGTGTATAATTGCATGACATAATTATTACCCGGTCGTGTAAAATAAACTGCAGTAGTTCTAGCAAAAGAAAGTGCTACGGATACATACTAGTAAATTATCCCGCGGTTGCGTAGGAATTATAACAAGGTAAGGCAAAATGTAGTTCCATATTCTTACTTCTATTCTTTTAGTATGTACTCATTTATTTGAGCCTATGTTGTAAATATATGAGTTGTTGTCACATGAGGTAAAATTCTACTGGTACCCGAGTCATAGTGTAACCCATAGCAACGATTTAAGTATGTCACTGAACTGTGCTTCATATTACTACTTAAAACACCATCGTGACGTCATACATTTGTACTTGCAGTCCATTATTAATATATGCTGCTGTCAAAAGGCAAGCTCATTGTGTTAAATCATAAGTCAACTCACCCAAATACGTTAACGGTAATGGTGGCAAGAAATAATCCACCCTTATTGTGCCTAAATTGACACGTGACATTGATGTGGCTCAGTTTATGATCTCAATCCTGATCTAATCCATCGGCATGAGGGAGATACGCCGTGCAAGAGAGAGAGGGGGAGAGGGAGAGATGAGAGAGTATGTACTTTAAATTACTAGTCGAAGGGCACCATCGTAACAGCTACAGCCGAGCGCGAACTCCGCTATCACTTTGTCCACATAAGTGTATGTAGTCTAGCATATATCCTTATTTGGAGGTACATGTATTTAGGAAACAAAATCAATTGCGTATACTGTCCTCCGTTTGCTGAAGGTATTAAAGATTAGCATCAATGTTAGGCAGTACACTTTTCGGGTAGTGAATTGTGTTTTACGTACATCTATCGTCGCTACCGGTTGTCCATATACGCGACACGTGACGAAATTAGTTATTTTAGATTTTAGAGGATAGTGCACTAATACAAACATATACCCCTCTGTTTTTACATCCAAATATGTAGTCCAGTGGTAACACGCTGGACTGGTAATCTACGGATCGCAGGTTTGATTCCCCCGCCTGACCCATATAAAATTAACAGTCTTTAAGATGGGACTTTAAACCGAGGTATCGTATCGGTGCTGTACACCGTGCATGTAAAGGAACCAGAGGAGACTCTGGAATGGGTCTCTATCTTTATCATTGCACTATGCTCCAAAATTCTAAAATGACTAATCTCTTTATGAGGCGTCGCTCATATGGGCAACCGGCATAGCGACGATAAATAAACGTAAAACGCACACACCCCTCTCTGTTTCTTTTACGAGCACGGTGTAAGGCACATGCACGATACCTCATTACAGCTATTCTCGTACACAAGCATTCGGTTGCAAGCAATTTATACACATTTATTTTAGCTCGATTGCGAAACAAGTTCTTTCAACTTATATTAATCACTCTCGAGACCTCATTCCTGATGGAATCCATCGCCATGAAGGAGAGAGAAGAGGCAATGTGGAGGTTAAATGCCTTGCCTAAGGGCACAATCGTAATGGCTCCAGCGTGGCTGGAACTCCGGACATTTCGCACCTGAAGCGAACGCGCATCCAATGCGCTATCAAGACATCCACTTCAACTTGCAAGCGATAATCATCTGGACACAGTGCGTGACATTAGTTTATAATTAATATGCTATTTACTAACTCGCAAATTGATATCATTAGATGAAATCTAGCCGCTGGGCACAGCCAGTGTCAGCATAGTTCAAACTGCACTAAGTGTAGTATGCTATCATCTAAATAGATGCCAACTCAATGGCAAATAGCAGTCAGTTGTCGTTCTTAACTAGATGGCGCCACCTGACCCGGTCCCGATACATTTGGAGTGATTCGGATTTTATCGTACTTTCCTTAGAAAACCATGTAAACACGCTCATACATAATAGCACAAAATAATAGATAAGTATGCCTTCAACCTGCTGCTGTGTACCCCAGTGTCATTTAAGAGGAGGACATGAGTTTCCGAAAGATTATGATAGGCGTTCCAAGTGGGTGAACGCGATTAGAAGGATAGACGAATCTTTCAAAGATTGGCAGCCTTCGAAGATGTAAGCCTTTTTTCTCAACCACACAACTGAATAATGACATCAACCACGCGTTTTGACCCTAACCCTGGGCGGAGCAAGTGATGAAGGCGTTCTTTATGCGTGGTTGATACTATATTCTGATCGGCTGGTTGAGATAAAGATTTTACGCTTCGACGACTGCAGTCCATTTCAGAGCTGATGATTACGTTCAACAGACCATCGATGGTATGTTTAAGCGCTTGTTGAGTTTTTAAGAAAAGCTTGAGAATGAAAAAGTGTAGCATTGAGCAGAACTAGAGTCCTGCTTCATTGTCATTACACCGTCGTAGAGGCGTTAGTACAGGCGAAATACTGATTTCGGAATCAGTCATAATCAATTAGATTGTTCTGAAAAAGACAAAACAAAAAAACATAATTAGGATATGATTCGAACCCAGGTCTCCCGTGTCACTGATCAACGCTCTAACCACACGGCCATTTCGACATTTATGTATTTATGGACACAGTTATCGTATATAATAGCGTATGCTAGCCGTAAAGTTGTTTATTTTTCCCGGTTATACAATTTTAATTCTGTTAGGTGTTGCAATTCAGGTGGAATACATATTCTTGACCATTTTTAACGTCAACTACAAGGATTTTTTTTACATATCATCGTTTTATCGACCATTGCATTAACTTAGCACTGTCGGACCTGACCCGTGTTTACGGTTCACAGGATCGCCGCATTTCTCGGTCTTTATTGCTTATTACGCTAAAATCTGAAGCAAAATTAATACCTTTCAACCAAATCCATTTTCCTTCCTGTCTGCTTTGCATTTCTCTTCTTTAATTCCGATTTTAACTGTGGTATTGTCATAAGACCGAACTTCGATGCCATGTTAATGATGTTTATTCTGCGAGAATTCCAGGACCGGGTACAGTGGCGCCCCTAGCGGCTGCCAAGAAAGATAACTGACTGCTATTTGCCATTGCGTCTAATACTTGTATTGTATTTGTGGTTTTATTTATTTATTCAATTTTACATTGTCATTCCCTTTATGAATTAAAAGTTGTGTGCGTTTTACGTTTATTTATCGTCGCAACCAGTGGAGGGGGCAACCAGTGTCTTCCTCCATCAACACTAGTCGGGTAGTCGCCATATGACCTAAGCTGTTGGTTTTGTTCGATCTTAAACACCAGACACAAACAAGCAAGACACCAAATAAATTAACAATGTTGTCTTCAGATAATGTGTGTGTCTGTATGTGTGTGTGTGTGTGCGTGCGTGCGTGCGTGCGTGCGTGTGTGTGTGTTGTGGTTTACGTTTATTTATCGTCGCTACCGGTTGACCATATGAGCAACGCCTCCTGAAGATAGTATTCATTTTAGATTTGTGGAGGATAGTATAATGATTCAGACAGAGACCCATTCCAGCGTCTCCTCTGTTTCTCTCGTACGTGCACGGTATAAAGTACCGACACGAGACCTCGGTTTAACGTCCCATCTGAAAAACTGTTACTTTTATTAGGGTCAGACAGGGTATCGAACCTGCGATCCGTGGATTACCAGTCCAGCGTGTTACCACTGGACTACAGATTCGTCTGTCGATTATAAGAGAGTCCGCATCATATTTATATAACAATACAACTATGTTAACTTTGCAAATATTGAGCTAAGACAGTATTAAGACTGTGCATTCCTGGAAGTCGTGATAACGTAGTGGATGCGCGTTCGTTTCAGGTGCGAAAGGTCCGGAATTCGAGCCCCGCTGGAGCCTTTACGGTTATGCCCTTAGGCAAGGCATTTAAATTCCACATTTCCTCTTCTCTCTACTTCATGGCGATGGATTCCATCAGGAATGAGGTCTCGAGAGTGATCAATATAAGTTGAAAGAACTTGTTTCGCAATCGAGCTAAATAAATTGTATAAACTATTAAGACACGCTATAATTATATAAATTACTGAATTTCTCTCATAGAAACACCTCTTGACGCCATTACCAACACAACATACATTGACATTGAAGTAGTCCCAGTATTATATATGGAGATGGGATAGATATGGTGACTACTTATCCACTGCATGATGGCTAAATGACTGTCGTTTGTATGGAGATATAATAGTATATTAACCTAAATCTCATGTAGTCCCAGTAATATCTATGGATGTGGGATAGATATGGTGACTACTTATCCACTGCATGCTAGCTAAATGGCAGTCGTTTGTATGGAGATAATTATAATAGTATATTAACCTAAATCTCTATGTAGTCCCAGTAATATCTATGGAGGTGGGATAGATATGGCGACTACTTATCCACTGCATGATAGCTTAATGGCTGTCGTTTGTATGGAGATATAATAGTATAATAACCTAAATCTGTATGTAGTTCCAGTAATATCTATGGAGGTGGGGTAGATATGGCAACTACTTATCCACAGAATGATAGCTAAATGGCTGTCGTGTGTATGGAGATATATAGTAGTATATTAACCTAAATCTCTATGTAGTCCCAGTAATATATATGGAGGTGGGATAGATATGGCAACTACTTATCCACAGCATGATAGCTAAATGGCTGTCGTTTGTATGGAGATATAATAGTATATTAACCTAAATCTCTATGTAGTCCCAGTAATATTTATGGAGGTGGGATAGATATGGCAACTACTTATCCACTGCATGATAGCTAAATGGCTGTCGTTTGTATGGAGATATAATAGTTTATTAACCCTTTCAACACTACCCATTTTGATAAATGAACTGGTCCAAATGTAATTTTCTTATTAATTTATTAGTCTAAAAGTACCATGCACCAGTCCATGTCAGTTACTTGATGTTGAATGGTTTAACCTAAATCTCTATGAAGGAGAGGGTTAAGAAAGTAGATCACAAATGAACACACCTAAGTGGATCAAATATAATGTATTATTTACATGCTAAGATGTCTTTTATAACAATTTGCCATGAACTAATTAATGTGTACTTCGCGGATCAGACAACCACGTTAAGCACCACTAGTGGGATTCCAACATGCAGCCTGTAGTATGTTCAGGTGTCTGTGCAATGGAATTGGACAACAATATAAATATATGTTGTGTATTGATGATAGATATCTAAATCGCGATGACATGTTGCTCTGGACTTTCAATAATATTTTCATTTGATTTTGTATTTTATAAGTTTATTTATCGTCGCCCCTGGATAATCGTGAGTGCGCCACCAGGTGGTTATTAATGTAGTCATTTTATTTTTGGAGGACACATAATACACCCCCAATTTCTGAAGCACCACTGGTTCTGATATATTCCTGGTGTATAGTTAACCTATTCAACACGAAGTAACTGACATGGACTGGTGCAGGATATTTAACCCATTCAACACCAAGCAACTGACCTGGACTGGTGCATGATATTTAACCCATTCAACACCAAGTAACTGACATGGACTGGTGCAGGATATTTAACCCATTCAACACCAAGTAACTGACATGGACTGGTGCAGGATATTTAACCCATTCAACACCAAGCAACTGACATGGACTGGTGCATGATATTTAACCCATTCAACACCAAGCAACTGACACAGACGTGTGCAGGATAGTGAACACATTCAACACCAAGTAACTAACATGGACTGGTGCAGAATATTTAACCCATTCAACACCAAATAACTAACATGGACTGGTGCAGAATATTTAACCCATTCAACACCAAATAACTAACATGGACTGGTGCAGGATATTTAACTCATTCTTAGAACCATAATTAACAAGAAAATTACATTTGGACCAGTTAATTTATCAAAAACGGGTAAATGTGTCTAAACATATCAATATTACTGGCAAATAGTGCAGATCCTGATGAGGCGACTCGTGTTGAAGATCATTCAACTCACGTGCCTGTCACGTGCTGCATGTTCTAATCCCACCAGGTACCGTGTCACTTAGTTGCAGTTGTATTAAAGCCATTGGCAACTCCAATGCATCTCACTTAATAAATATATCGTTTAATCTACTTTGCGATTTCACACTGGATGCGATTTCACGATTATATTTATAAATATGAAATAATGTAGACCCTATGGGCTTTCGCACGTTCTGCAGTCTTTCCAATTGGGACATAATATTATATTACGGGAATGAATGAGAATGCTTTAAGCAAAACATGCTTTTACACGTTGAATACTAATGTGTAGTCAGAGCAGGTCATTCACATGACTTCAACCCGTACCCAAATAATCATCGCATAGATGTTGTGTCTGTAGATTACTAGGAAATTCAAGTTGAATACATGCCATCTTTGTTTACTGATGCATACGTTCACGTGGTGGTATTCTATTTAAGATGTGTTCATGTTATTCGCACGTATACATATCATTTACAATACCCACATATGAAGCAGGAGGTCAAATGTTATAGCCTCGTTATGGGTTCATTCTGATATGGCCGGTTGCTGCGCCGCCATATAGCTATACTGTTACTGCTTGCATATCAACCTATTGTTTCTCACCAATGCAACGTGGTATCGATCCTCGGACCGGTGATATGGTACGGTGGTCGCCAGATCGGACAGGTGGGGTTTCTCTGGGTACTCCGGTTTCCTCCCACACGAATAACCACATTTACCCTCTCATCAGCGCCATTGAGAGTGATTAATACTAGAGAACATAGAAAACGCACACTTCGGATAAGTATGTTTTAGTTTTACATGAAAAACAATAACTTTAGAAATACTTTTTGGAATATTTTGAGTTGTTCAGTTTGTGTTTTGTAATAAAGATGTGATATGTCTTTGATGGAATCCTCCGTATTTCGTTTGCATGTAATAATACTCACATAATGTAGGTGTCCGTTTTCTATATCCTCTAGTATATAAGTTGTTAAAGCTTGTTTAGCAATCGTTGTTAAATAAATAAAGCTTGAGCTTAACTCCTGGTCTGCAAAGAAGAGATTAGGGAAATACTGTTGTTCATACGTTGTTGGTCAGAAATGGCTTGGCGTGAAACTATAATTAATAAACACACCTGTTCTTTTTTTATAATTGTTTACGCTGCTACTAGTTTGATGAGCAGTAGTTTAAGTTGTGGCTCAGTGGGTTTGTGAAAGGTCCATGGTTCATGCTGGGTACACACCAGTACACGCACCAATGAACAAATGGGCGCGCATATATAGTTTCTTCATCCACAACGCTGACAAGTCACTTTATATTCGAGCTGTGTGTGCTACTCTGAAACAATGGTTTCCCGCTGGAGCCGTTACGATTGTGCGCTTATGATTGAAATTTAAATTCCACATTGCCTCTTCTCTCTGTCTTGTGGCGATGGATTCCACCAGGAATGAAGTCTCGAGAGTGATTAATAGGAGTTGTAAGAACGTGTGCATACACTAAGCAATGGTTGATTGATTTCACCGGGTGCCAGTTCGTGCCGGCAGAACTGATCGGAGTGGGACATATATTTCTAACTACGCTAATAACAGCTAGAGTGTCACTATTTGATCTGTGTTTTACGCTTACTCATCGTCGCTACTGGTTGCCCATATGTGCGATGCCTCCTGAAGAGATTAGTAATTTTAGTATATGGAGAATAGTGCAATGATACAGTCTGAGAACCATTCCAGAGTCTCCTCTAGTTCTTTTACGTGCACAGTGTAAGCACCGACATTTCGAGAGTCCTCGGTTTCACGTCTCATCTGAAAGCCTGTTAATTGTATTAGTGTCAGACGGGAGATCGAACTTGCGATCCCTGGATTACCAGTCCAACGTGTTAACCACTGGACTATAAATCCGCATGTCCATTTGATCTAAGCTGTCAGTTTATCTTTATATACGCACTATAATCAAGCAGTCATACATACTGATTGCATAGAATATGTGACATCTTCTTGTCCACTTTTAAGCTACCACAAACCGATGTTGTTAGAGAATGAGTCTAGTACAGATGCAAAGAAATGTATCGATACACGAAATGCATCCACTCCCTGTTTACATACATTTCTAAGAATTGTGTCAAAAGCTTATTGGCAGTCATATAAGCCGATCATATCAATGTGCCTGTAGGTAGGAAACAAAACATGAGTAACAGCTGGTTAAACAGAAACTATGTCTTTCTTGGATATGAATTAGCAATTATTGAAACCGGTATAACGGCAACATATGCAAACGATGTGAACAATAAGGTGAAGAGACATAATAAAGCACGTCTGGACTAAACCAGTATCAATAATCTGCTGTCCGATTAGCGCACTCGCTTCTCACCAATGCAACCCGGGTTCGATCCTCGGACCAGGGAAGTATGTGAGATGGTACGGTTGTCGCCAGATCGGACATGTGGGTTTTCTCTGGGTACTCCGGTTTCCTCCCACACGACTGACCACATAATGTATACGCTTTCATCCGCGCCAACGAGAGTGATTAATATAAGTTGTTAGAACTTGCTTTGCAATCGTGGTAAAATAAATAAAGTTTAAACTTAAGCCAGTATTATATAGTGTGCTTAATAGCATTGATGACTGATTTGACCTGTTACCAAAAGAAATACAGTTTCTAACCGAGCTTGAGTACAACTCGTCCAAAATGAGCTTAGGAATACCATGCGGTTGGAATCGGAATGTTAGATTTTGAAATGAGTTGTGTTTCTATGGTTGTGATGGCTATTATGTATAGGATTTAAGCCAAAACGATCCAATATGTAAAATATTGGACTGTCAGGCGTGTAGCTCCGAAGAAAGTACCAATAGTTAGCATATTGGGTCCGTTTGAGACTTATATCTTACTTAAAGCACACACTTATATAACAAGATCCTACTAATTAAAATTGTTAATTTCTTACATGTAGGCCTATATGTAGGATTTAATATAATACCCTGGCCTTTTGACACCAGTCCAATATTAATAATACTGGACTGCAAGTATAACGCTATGACATCACTAATGTGATTTCAGTAAAACTATGATATAAGCCGTAAACGGATCCAATATGTAAAATATTGGTACTGTGTTAGGGGCTACGAATATCGCACAGTCCACTATTTTACATATTGGATAGTTTAGAACACGGGCTGCATTGGTGAGAAACGATCGCGCTAGCCACTGTGTATGAGCCTTATAATCGTGTTTAATTACAAGAAAGCATGCCGATATGGTTGTTTGGTGGCGAGGCTAAATAAGCTCATAAAACACATTAACACAAATAATTACCACAACTCTACAACATCATTCTAGAGTGACTATGTGCATATCAGTTACATTTTGGATCTCCGATTAGCGCAGTGGTTAGTGCACTCCCTTATCACCAATGGAACCCGTGTTCAATTCTCGGACGGGAACTATGTGAAATGGTACGGTGGATGCCAGATCGGGTAGTGGGGTTTCTCCGGGTACTCCGATTGCCTCCTACACGAATGACCACATATACGCTTTCATCCGCACCAACGAGTGTGATTAATATAAGTTGTTAGAACTTGCTTCGCAATCGTTGTAAAATAAATAGCGTTTAATAGTTACATTTCTCATATATAACATTCATTGTTAAACATCCAGTCCACAGTTACCACCCTAACCCTTGCTAGTGTGGCCTTCTTTATATGTACGACCCATTCAAATGTGTTCAATTAACTGTCTGTGGTAGTATTTCTTGGAATTAACATTAAAGTATCATCGTCAATTGCACTGGAGAAAGATTTATAAATGTCTTCATGACACAATGAAGCTCGTCCACATGCAACCAATCGATTCATAACACAATGTCAAGATGAAAGCAATAATTCAGCAGATTATAGGCATTGAAACTTTCACTTGATTTGGGAAAAAGTAATTCCATGAGGGCTTTCGGAACCATTGAACGATTTACAGTGCATTAACTCCAACATTGGATTTCACAATTTCGTAGTTTAGGAAATCTTTCATTATATTTGATTTAGAACGGCAATCTACTTTATAGCAAACATAATGGTGTCATAGCGTGATTGATGCTTTACACGCGGTACATGTACATTGTATATCAATGAGAGACATCGGTCAGTTACTGACCCTGAATACTCCCTAAAAGTAGATAGGTCCTATTAAATGTTTTCCTTTGTTTTTATCGTTGTTTCCTATGCACAACATGCTAGAAATTGTTTTCCACTATCGCTTTATATGATTATTAAATGACTATATCTCAACAGATCTCCTACAGTATATGCAATGGGTACTTATTTGTAAAACAATGATATCAGTTAATTAACACGATATTGATAAAATCACAATTATCATACCGCAACATCTGGTTAGGGAATAACAGTAAAAACAAAGGATTCTAACTAGATGGACCTATTCACATTTTGGAATAAATCAGGCTTTATCTGCCAAGGGAGGTAACATGACTGTTTAGATTTGTCTCTCATTGCCAGTTTAATGCACCCCACACCCACAAACCCAACACATATACTAGAGGACATAGACAACGCACACGTACAGTATATGATTATTATTACATGAAAACGAAATACGAAGGATTCCATCAAAGATATAACACATCTTTATTATACAACACAAACTGAACAACTAAATATATTCCAAAATGTTCCAAATTTATATAATTATTGTTTTTCATGTCAAAACACACTTATCCGAAGTGTGCGTTTTCTATGTCCTCTAGTATATATCAATTGCCAGTCTAATGCACCCCACACCCACACACCCAACACATGCATGTATGCTATGTCACATTTTTAAATAGGTCAGGCGCTCGGTTTATTGTGTTACAAAGAGCTAGACGGTTATCTTTCTACAGATTTATTTTAGCTCCATTGCGGAACAAGTTCTTACAACTTATATTAATCATTCTCGAGAACAGTTATATGTTAGTCGCCCTGTCTGATCGTATGCTCGGAGAGGCTGGATGGGTCCTTCTCCACCCATATTAGCTGACAAGTCGCCATATGACCTAAGCCGCTGGTGCGACTTTAAGCCTCGGAACAATCAGTTATTATAATATTGGAATTGTCAATCATGCAGCTTATTAATTAGTCCTCAATCTAACATAACACTTACATAACCCTACTGCAGTAATGACCCGTATCCAGATCCTATCTAAACCTATACACACGTATAGCTACACGACAACTCGTCAAGTCCGAGCACGTATTCACCTTTCCTATCGTATTCCTCAATCTAACATAACAATTACCTAACCGTACTGCAGTAATGACCCGTATCCAGATCCTATCTAAACCTAAACACACGTATAGCTACACAACTCGTCAAGTCCGCGCACTTAGACACCTTTCCTAACTCACAGTGCACACACACACTGTAGATCAATTATCATACGTGTCAATGTACACGCTAGTACCCACAAGCATCCCATATTAATGTCCTGCTGCCGTGTTTAGAGACACTTGTTTATTATAATGTTTCTTTCATTTTCGACACTTCAATGAAAGACGAGTCCTCAATATATCATTATTATCGCAGCGCACCTTGACACAATGATTCAAGTGTAGCATCGCTAAGTGATAAATTACTTAATAGCACTTGTGCATTGCTTATTATATTCATACGTTGCCCTAATTAGTAAATGTTGAGAATCGTAAAGGCCCATTATGTTATAATATAGAACATGAAAATCATATTTTCAAAATATTTTTTTACCATAAACAGGTTGTTGTTATTTTACACTGGATTTATATGCTTTACGGGGATAGAAAATGAAAATAATATTTTGAAACGCATAACTATTTTTTACCCTAAACAGGTTTTTGTTTTTTTGTTGTTTTTCTTTTTTTTTCTTTATGGGGATAGAAATGTTCAAAGGTACTTTTACATACTTTACTAATTTTAACTAGTGCCAAAACCTGTTTTATTATTCTGACTATCAGAATATTGTTTTATCTTTTTGTAAAAGTAAAGTAATTGTGAGTGTGCTTTGTATAATTATAAGAATTATTATGAAAACCAACTGAGTAGCAATAGTAGTGGAAGTCGTGATAGCGCAGTTGTAGGGCGTTCGCTAATGTGCAAAAGGCCCGGAGTTCAAGCCTCGGCTGGAGCAGTTACGATTGTGCCCTTATGCAAGGTATTTAAATACCACATTGCCTCTTCTCTCTACCTCATGGCGATGGATTACATCAGGAATGAGGTATCGAGAGCGATAAATCATTAATATAAGTTGTAATAACTTGTTTCGCAATCGAACTAAAATAAATGTATATAAACTAACTGAGTAGTCTCGTATGTAGTTAGCACTGCTATGGTCTTTGTTGACGTTTGTGAGCTAAAAATAATTTATTTTGAATTTCAGTTACTTTAAAAATATCAAATTTAATACAAATGGCTAATTGCCTCTTGTGTTATCATTGTCTATGAGTACATTTTATAATTATGATATTTGATATAATAAAGTATGTATGTGCATTGTGTAATAAACATTGAAAACTGAGTTGACATAGCAAGCCGCACTATTAGGAAAAAATAATATATTATATGTATATAGATTTCGGCGATAACACTGCACAATCTAGTTGTACATTACCCACAATGCAATAAGCCATACGTACAGATCGGCGATAACAATGCACAGTCTAGATGTACATTACCCACAATGCAATAATCCATATGCACATATCGGCGATAACACTGCACACTCTAGATGTACATTACCCACAATGCAAGACACCATACGTACAGATCAGCGATAACACTGCACAATCTAGATGTACATTACCCACAATGCAATACGCCATACTTACAGATCAGCGATAACACTGCACAATCTAGATGTACATTACCCACAATGCAAGACGCCATACGTACAGATCGGCGATAACACTGCACACTCTAGATGTACATTACACACAATGCAATACGTCATACGTACAGATCAGCGAAAACACTGCACACTATATATGTACATTACCCACAATGCAATACGCCATACGTACAGATCAGCGATAACACTGCACAATCTAGATGTAGATTACCCACAATGCAATACGCCATACGTACAGATCAGCGATAACACTGCACAATCTAGATTACATTACCCACAATGCAATACGCCATACGTACAGATCAGCGATAACACTGCACAATCTAGATGTACATTACCCACAATGCAATACGTCATACTTACATATCAGCGATAACACTGCACACTCTAGATGTACATTACCCACAATGCAATACGCCATAAGTACAGATCGGCGATAACACTGCACAATCTAGATGTACATTACCCACAATACAATACGCCATGCGTACAGACGGCTATAACGTAGTACAATCACGACATAAATTACCCATAATGCAATATATATGTGTACCAGATGCACAGCTCGGCGATTGCATAGCACAAGACAGTTGTAAATTACTACAGTTTATGTAATTAGGGTCTCTAACAAAACCTGAACAGCGTTCTGTTTCACATGTTCTGCGAAATGTTACATGTAGTCAACAAGGTTATTTGGGTTCATTAGTTTATACGATAGTTAATGCTCCACAATTGAGGATATATGTGTCATGCACTGGAATTACAAGAGAACGAACATTACTGGCTACATTTTAACATAATGAAGACTGCTTAATTTAGAATTAGCTTGTCACAATTTCGAATTGGACGAAGCAATGGGTGAACTTCTAACCGAATAATATTGAATGTTTATGAATTGAAGATGATTTATTTTATTATCAAAAGTATTAGTGTAGTTTCCGTACATTTCATCTCATCGCAAATCACCAATGCAACCTGGGTTCGACCCTAGGACCGTGAAGTATGTGAGATGGTACGGTGGTCGCCAGATCGTACATGTCGGTTTTCTCCGGTACTCCGGTTTCCTCCCACACGAATGACCACATATACGCATTCATCCGCGCCAACGAGAGTGATTAATATAAGTTGTTAAAACTTGCTTCGCAATCGTTGTAAAATAAGATTAAACTCAGATTGTCGTCGTAAGATTTTAAAAGCTGGTAATGAAACAGTATTACCTGAAAACATGAAATTGTAAATCATTTCCTAATATAACCGTGCACGTGTTATCATACATGCAGTTGCTAACTGTGCATGACATGGTCTACATATTTAGAGAGGGACCTCCTAGGGTACAGGTCGGAGGTCGAGCCCAGCTGGAGCTGTTATGAGTGTGCCATTAGGCAAGGCATTTAAATTCCACATTGCCTCTTCTCTCTCCCTCGTGGCGATGGATTCCGTTCAGGAATGAGGTCTCGAGAGTGATTAATATAAGTTTAAAGAACTTGTTTCGCAATCGGGATAAAATAAATTTGTATAAACTAAACTAGGCTGAGTGGTTAAGGTGACTGAACTCAAATTACTTGCCTTTCACAGCTGTATGATCGAATCTCACTGTGATGTCGGAACTATTTCATGTGAGGCAGCTATCCAGCTGGCTTGCGGGAAAGCGTTGATGCTACCAAGGTGTCCGTTCGTGCCTATAAAACTGCTCAAAAGGCATTCTGGGTATTCCTCCACCAATGACAGATGGGGAGACGACGTATGGCCTACGCTATTTTGTACGACTATAAACAAAAATTAATACAGAAACAAAATAAACAGTTTAGCATGTACACTGTTCGGTCATGACAAACTGTTACAACCGGTATTGATATATATAATATATATATGTGTGTGTTCGTTGCTCTACAATCTCAAGAATCATGTCAGTCAGAATGACACATGTTAACATCATCCTATTTTATTGTTTGTGTGTTATTACGTTTATCTATCGTCGCTACCGGTTGCCCATATGAGCGACGCGTCCTGAAGAGATTAGTCATTTAGATGTTTGGAGGTTAGTGCAATGATACACACAGAGAACCATTCCAGAGTCTCCTCTGGTTCTTGTACGTGTACGGTGTAAAGCACCGATACGATATCTCGGTTTAACGTCCCATCTGAAAGACTGTTAATTTTATTAGGGTCAGGGGGATCGAACCTGCGATCCCTGGATTACCAGTCCAGCGTGTTACCACTGGACTACAGGTCCATCTGTATCATATTTCCATATTTGATCATGACTTCATATACTGTAAAACACTACAATTTCGTGAACACTTTAATTCGCGATTTTGAACATTTGTAATTAATTAGCGGGAGTTTTGAATTCGCTCATCAGTGATGTAAAATGAGGAAGTAGATTGGCTTTATCGGTTATCGCTAAAATGTATTGACTTTCACAATTTTGATAAAATGTAATTATTTTTGGATATAACTTTTAATTCGGCACGTTATATTCACGGGAATCAAGAATTCGCGGTCAATTTAGATTGTGAACATGAGCGAAATACACATGCTCACGAACAATTAGTGTTTTACAGTATAATGATTGGAGAATACTTATTGCGAAAGCCTGCTAGGGGTCACATGTGAAGGTTTGTTGGGTACATATTGTGAAGGATCGCTATGACACACTTGTGACGGATTGGTTTGTGTGCATTGTGAAGGATCGCTATGACACACTTGTGACGGATTGGTTTGTGTGCATTGTGAAGGATCGCTATGACCCACTTGTGACGGATTGGTTTGAGTGTATTGTGAAGGATCGCTATGACACACTTGTGACGGATTGGTTTGAGTATATTGTGAAGGATCGCTATGACACACTTGTGACGGATTGGTTTGTGTGTATTGTGAAGGATCGCTATGACCCACTTGTGACGGATTGGTTTGAGTGTATTGTGAAGGATCGCTAGGACACACTTGTGACGGATTGGTTTGAGTGTATTGTGAAGGATCGCTATGACACACTTGTGACGGATTGGTTTGAGTGTATTGTGAAGGATCGCTATGACACACCTGTGACGGATTGGTTCGTGTGTATTGTGAAGGATCGCTATGACCCACTTGTGACGGATTGGTTTGTGTGCATTGTGGACTATGGCTTGGAACCACTTGTGACGGATTGGTTTGTGTGCATTGTAAAGATGGCTTGGAACCACTTGTGACGGATTGGTTTGTGTGCATTGTGGAAGATGGCTTGGAACCACTTGTGACGGATTGGTTTGGCTGCATTGTGGAATATGGCTTGGAACCACTTGTGACGGATTGGTTTAGGTGTATTGTGGAAGATGGCTTGGAACCACTTGTGACGGATTGGTTTGGCTGCACCACTTGCGACGGATTGGTTTGTGTGCATTGTAGAATAATGTTTCGAATCACTTGTGACGGATTGGTGTGTGTGTATTGTGGAAGATGGCTTGGAACCACTTGTGGCGGATTGGTTTGCGGGCATTGTGGAAGATGGCTTGGAACCACTTGTGACGGATTGGTTTGGGTGTATTGTGGAATAATGTTTGGAACCACTTATGACGGATTGGTTTGTGTGTATTGTGGAATATGGTTTGGAACCACTTGTGACGGATTGGTTTGGCTGTATTGTGGAATAATGTATGGAATCACTTGTGACGGATTGGTTTGTGTGTATTGTGGAATATGATTTGGAACCACTTGTGACGGATTGGTTTGGGTGCATTGTGGAATAATGTAGGAATCACTTGTGACGGATTGGTTTGTGTGTATTGTGGAAGATGGCTTGGAACCACTTGTGACGGATTGGTTTGTGTGGATTGTGGAATATGGTTTGGAACCACTTGTGACGGATTGGTTTGTGTGTATTGTGGAAGATGGCTTGGAACCACTTGTGACGGATTTGTTTGGGTGCATTGTGGAAGATGGCTTTGAACGACTTGTGACGGATTTGTTTGGGTGCATTGTGGAATATGGCTTGGAACCACTTGTGACGGATTGGTTTGGGTGCATTGTGGAAGATGGCTTGGAACCACTTGTGACGGATTTGTTTGGGTGCATTGTGGAATAATGTTTGGAACCACTTATGACGGATTGGTTTGGGTGTATTGTGGAATAATGTTTGGAACCACTTGTGGCGGATTGGTTTGGCTGTATTGTGGAAGATGGCTTGGAACCACTTGTGACGGATTGATTTGGCTGTATTGTGGAAGATGGCTTGGAACCACTTGTGACGGATTGGTTTAGGTGCATTGTGGAAGATTGCTGGGAACCACTTGTGACGGATTGGTTTGGCTGTATTGGAAAGCTTGGAACCACTTTGACGGATTGGTTTAGTGTATTGTGGAAGATGGCTTGGAACCACTTGTGACGGATTGGTTTGGTGCATTGTGGAAGATGGCTTGGAACCACTTGCTTGGAACCACTTGTGACGGATTGGTTTGGCTGTATTGTGGAAGATGGCTTGGAACCACTTTGACGGATTGGTTTAGGTGTATTGTGGAAGATGGCTTGGAACCACTTGTGACGGATTGGTTTGTGTGCATTGTGGAAGATGGCTTGGAACCACTTGTGACGGATTGGTTTGGCTGTATTGTGGAAGATGGCTTGGAACCACTTGTGACGGATTGGTTTGGCTGTATTGTGGAAGATGGCTTGGAACCACTTGTGACGGATTGGTTTAGGTGCATTGTAGAAGATGGCTTGGAACCACTTGTGACGGATTGGTTTGTGTGCATTGTGGAAGATGGCTTGAAACCACTTGTGACGGATTGGTTTGGGTGTATTGTGTAATAATGTTTGGAACCACTTGTGACGGATTGGTTTGTGTGCATTGTGGAATAATGTTTGGAAGCACTTGTGACGGATTGGTTTGTGTGCATTGTGGAAGATGGCTTGGAACCACTTGTGACGGATTGGTTTGGGTGTATTGTGGAAGATGGCTTGGAACCACTTGTGACGGATTTGTTTGGGTGTATTGTGGACGATAACTAGGAACCAAGTATTGTGTAAGGACATTTTTTGGAATTTTTTTAGTACTTTGTGAATATTAATTAATGTGCTAATTAATCCAACTCCACTGTGTAATCTGTGACATAGCATTACCTTTGATCATCTGACAATGAATAACTGGATCAAAGACATGCACGCTTATCAATAGTGCTCATTAGCAAGAGTTACGTGACGCATGCATAGCAAAATACGGTACTAATTATAAAATAGATATGATTGCTTAGAATTCCAAGACAGAACAACATTGCATATTATCTTTAGCATCAATTCATTTCCTCTTCTACGCCACTTTATGTTTGTGTCTTAGTTTATGCACATTTATTTTAGCTCGATTGCGAAACAAGTTCCTACAACTTATATTGATCACTTTCGGGACTGCATTCCTGATGGAATCCATTGCCATGAGAGAGGTCCGTTCATTTATATTTCCAATCTTTCGTTTCTTCTGATACAACATCCACTTTGAAGGGGTATTCATATGTAACTGTAAAAGAACAAAACTCTTCCAATTATAATGTTTTCCATAGCCAGTGCTCACCTGTGAATAACATCATTGTGTTTACACACTGTATTCCTGCGCCAAATAATACAGTATACCGACCTTCAGTTTGCAATGGCCTGTATTCTTATACCACATCTGTTCTACACATCAGCTAGTCTCAAGTCTTCTCAAGTCACATAATTTCTCAAAAAACACAACTATACACTGCCTGTCATGAAAATGCATTTTTACCAAAAAGGGAAATTGGGACTACATACTACTTCTGCCTACCTATAATTGAAATCCATTACATACATGCGTCTAGATACTTAAAGACTATATCTTGTTTGCTGTAAAATGTTTCATTTTCAAATATATATCTGTGTAATACAATAAAATGGCATGATTAATATTATCATCACATAGTTTAGCAGTATAATCTGCAAGGTGGCACAAACCACAAAGTATACCATTTGATGATAGCAAATGCCCAGTATGTAATGTTTTAGAAGATGAATACCATGTATTACTAGAATGATCAATATATAAAGACATACTAATGATATATATTAATAACTATTTTTGGAAAAGACCAAATATGTACACATTAAAAGAACTATTTGCAGGTGATAATAATGAAATAATTAAAAAAGTGAGTGTATTTATTTATAAAGCTTTTGAAATACGGATATTAAATAATATGTAATGAGACTTTGTATTTATCATACAGTGATGCAATAATTAGAAATTGAGTGAGTTTATGCATAGGGATATTGTAATACGTTCATTATATAATCATGTTGTATTGCATAATTTGCCGTCTTCACATAATTGTCACCACTATTTATTAATAGTGTGTATGTATATTGTTGTAACTCATGGGTCATATTGTCCTACTGGAGTTTGAATATGTGTGTTTTACGTTTATTTATCGTCGCTACAGGTTGCCCATATGAGCGACGCCTCCTGAAGCGATTAGTCATTTAGGATTTGTGGAGGATAGTGCAATGAGACGCATTCCCGAATTTCCTCTGGTTCTTTTACGTGCACGGTGTTAAGCACTGAAACGAGCCCTCGGTATAATGTCCCATCTGAAAGACTGTTACTTTTATTAGGGTCAGACGGTGTATCGAACCTGTGATCCTGTGATCATGTGGTTACCAGTCCAACGTGTTAACCACTGGACTACAGATCCGTTTGTTTGCATAGGGATATTGTAATATGTTCATTATATAATCATGTTATATTGCATACTTTGCCTTCTCCACATAATTGTCACAATTATTTCATAATAGTTTGTATGTATAATTATTGTTGTACCTCATTGGTCATATTGACCTACTGGAGTTTGAAAATAAAATTCGTATTATACATGAACGGCTACGCGCTTAACGCTTCCCCTCATAGAAGCACCTCTTGACGCCATTACCAATACAACATACATTGAAAATGTAGTAGCCAAATAAATGTTGAACTTCATGTTGTTACTGTAATATATATGGAGGTGGTGTAGATATGGCGACTACTTATCCATTGCATGATGGCTAAATGACTGTCGTTTGTATGGAGATATAATAGTATAGTAACATACATCTCTATGAAGGAAAGGGTTAATATTGGGTAAATTAGTGCAATGTTTGACGGCTTATTTTCTTCACTCGTGATAGTAAAATCCATTGTTCTATAATTAGTAACGAACAAGTAACGCTCAATATAAAAGTGCACAATTTGTTATGATGCCAGTGTAGTTTATTTATGTCTCATCAAAGCGCATCATTTACATAGATCACAGAAACATCTGATAATATGTATAAAGACATTACTATTTTAATAGTACGAGACAATATCTAAAACATACAACTTATCGCAATCTCATTCCTTTGATAGAACGTTACGTGTTGTTTTGGATTGACATATCTGTGACTTGGAACTTGACAGATAACTATACAAAACGGATGCGTGGAGTATCGTGAAATGGAGATCTCCACCGCAGCCAATCTTCCGAACAACAGCTACTGGAGTCCAGTCAGACACTTTCCAACACATAGCATCATATCCGACATCTATATGATTGTATAGCGATTCAGTTACATTTAGAACCAATGTGTGCGTACACTAATAAATTCAATTCAATTCAACATATTTATTTCACAACATATTTATATATCACACACTACACAAACACAGTACAGTGGAAAGTCATGGATACATTTTCAGAAGAGTTGTGCTGGTTTTAGTTTCTTCAAGAGTGCTGTTAAAATCATATCTACATCGCAATTGCATTTCCTTCTATGAACGTATGTGTCCTAATTGTACACATGAGTGTTCCCGGCAACTAATGATATGCATCTGCCATGCGCACTCCATGCTACGGGCATGCGCATTTGCAATGTTAGGCAGCGTTCGTCGCCAGAAAAGGCGTGTCTTACAGTTTACGCTGTTCCAAGGATGATCTATTTACCTGTTCCGGCGCACGGTAAGTTGCAAAACTGGACTAAATACATTATAAATGAGAAGTGAGCTATATTTTCCTCTGTGTCATTGTAAAGAATAATTAATGTAAATATAAGTAATGAATCGCGGGTTAATAGTTTCCATTGGTGTATTTGTTTAAACATAATGTATTGCCAAATATATACAGCAAAAGGTTTGGGCCACAAGTGCTATACACCTCCCCAATACAATTCATGTACAGAAATAGATTATGGCTACACAAGTACAATTAAGAAACAGATATGTTATTTTAAAGAAAAATGCCAACAGAAGTATTCACGTGAATGTGCTCGTATGATGCTCGCCCCGGTCCGCGACCTCGAAACCCCCCACGCAAAATAAGAAATAGAAATACTGTTATTACGCTAATTTGAAAACCTCGCAGTATCATGTATAAACTTTTGAACTGAATTAAAAATACTTAGGTTTTCTTCATCTGAGAGTTCTGCTTTACCTTTTAGTAGAGTTCTTACACTAAGTGGATGATATTGACGTGTATCTCTGAATAGTAGTGCTATCCTTTGATTTAAAAATAGAGGGCATTTGAAAAAATAATGTTCGGCATCTTCGACGCCACGTTCACACTCACAAATCGGGTCATCTTTTAAGTGATTATTACATAAGTCCGCATTCAAATTACTGCAGCCATTTCTTAAGCGTGTTTGGAGAACGGTTAGAGATCTTGAATCTTTGTAGTAATATGAAGGTACTTCATTTTGCTTAAATAAAGTACATTTCAGTCGATACTTAAAACTAGATAAATTAGGTGATGTTCGGATGTTCTCTGTTAATGTATTCCATAAATCAACACTTGATGGTACAAAGGAATTCGAGAAGAGAGCTGTTCTTCTTGCCATTACTATGACATTATCGGCATTTCTTAAATTATAATTGTTTTCTTCACCAACTACCCTTGGAAAAATTGGTGTATGAACTACATTTGGCGTGGTTAGTGCGTGGAGGCCGAATACCCCAGCGCTAACATAACATACGCCTAATGTAGTAATTCATACCTCGATGGAGATTATTTACCCTCGATGCATTACTTATATTTTCATTAATTCTTCTTTTCAATGAACAAAGCTAATTATAACACACTTTTCATCTAAAATTTATTTTGTCCAGATGTGTGTCTTACCGTATGCATGTCCTGGTAAATAGTCCATCCTTGGAACAGTGTAAACAGCAAGACACACATTTCCTTGCGATTAAGTCTGCACAACACTGCCATGGGCATACGCGTAACTAAAACTGCGCAGGGCAGCTGCATTAGTGAGAACATTCATACGAAAATAAATCGAAGGATATGATGTTAATAAATCTGATTCCACATCATTTCTAAATTTAATATTTCCCAACCGGTTTCATAATATTCCTTGATCGGTTAGGAAATAATAACATTTAGAAATATGTTAAATGGACATTTACATCCCCTGATGCTCAGTATTGTAAACCCGGTAAATTTATGGCGAGAAGTCAGTTTTATCTTATAATGCATGTATTTTTGACATTTAATAGTACGTATATATACAAAAACATGCATACACGTGGCTGCATAATCCATTCGTTCATTTCAGTGTACCTGTTGATCAGTATTGTGAACCCGGTAAATTTATGACGAGAAGTCAGTTTTATCTTATAATACATGTATTTTTGACATTTAATGGTACACATATATAAACATGCATACACGTGGCTGCATAACTCATTTCGTTTATTTCAGAAGTGTGTGTGCTTCTGTAGACTTATCTACAGATAGAGAACAGGGTACATTTAGATCAATTGCACAGCGGAAATGTGATAATGTCTCGAAGAAGCATCCATAACATTTATTGTGAGAAACTAAATAAATAAAAGGTTTTGTCTTTTAATACAGGAGTTACGAAATCGTATTACTTGTAATTACAATATTCCACCATTAATCGACCCGCAGATATGACGCATTCTTTTGTCTAAAGACTGGACCCAAGTGAGAAATTGAATTACACTCGCCTCGCTCTGATTGTAGTTGCGTCTCGTCTCTTGAGCTCCAGTATTCAATACGCACACTAATCTTATTCCTTTTCCTTAATATTAGATTTCGGCGAACATTCATTACATTAAAGTCAGATGGACCAAAAAGACGTTTTGGTACCAATCGTGCAATATCAAATTATGCTTGCCTACATAACAGTTTTCGTACAGTAGCGGGTTGATTCATGAATACTAATACCAAACGCATTCTCTTCTGTATCTAAGTGGTCAAAGGAATATATCACTTCCAATTTTTCAGCCAGAAATTGACGTATTAATATCCATTGTGAGCTAGGACTCCGTGTATTACGCTTGTCAAATATGATGGCTTATCTCCTCCATATGTGCAGAGAACTTAGTTAAGAAAAGCAGTAAGTAGCAGTTAAATGGACAATGCTTGTATTTGAGCACCCTTCCAATCCCTTATGTTCCCTAATAAATAGGCCTTCTCAACATATTTCACAGAATCGTCGGTGACATGAATAGTAATAGATTCTTGATAGCATATATACTGACACCAAAACGAAACCGTGCCTTAGAGGTAAAATTATATCCTTTTAGAAAACAACAGAGGCCCATTTTGTATCAGAATGTGCGAAACATTGGGTAAATGATTATTTTCTTCACTCATGATAGTGAAATCCATAATTATAACATTTGTAACGAAAATGTACCGCTCAATATAAAAGTGCGCAGTTGTTTTATGGTGTCAGTATTTTATCCAGGATGTGATGAACTTGTTAAACATGGACGGAATGAGATGAGTATAATATTATAGTTTCAAAGTTGCCCAAAGCCGAAGCTGCAATCTCCTTCATCAGAAAATGCCGAACGTACACTGTAAAAGCCGATGATGCATTTTGCCAATTTTGAAAATGCCGAAGCTGCATTTTTTATTAAACAGACGTTTATAATTCGCTGATGTTACTAAGAAATTATAGCTTAAATATGTTTTACAAAGGCCGAACTTACATTACAGTGGCGGTATTATATTTAAAGAAAAACAGTTTTTTCCTTCTCCTGAAAAGTTTACCTTTTGCAGCTACGGCATTTTAAAACGAGGGTATCGATATAGTGTAAATAGTGATTTAATCATACACAAGATAATACTTTAGTTACCTGCATGACAACACCACAGGTTGTTGAAATCATGATTTCCAGAACATCATAGATATGCACGCACTCTGCAGGAAAGTGTTCCTTCTAAACAAGATTTATTACAAATTTCCAGTCAATATTTGAACGGGTGATAGAACATGTCGGCTATATATCTATGCCAGTGATACAACCCCCCCCCCCGAAATGCAAGTACAGAAATAAGAATATAGGAAAATAGTGTTTGTATTTTACGTTTATTTATCGTCGCTACCGGTTGCCCATATGAGCGACGCCTCCTGACGAGATTAGTCATTTTAGATCTTTGCAGGATAGTGCTATGATACAGACAGAGACCCATTCCAGAGTCTACTCTGGTTCTTTTACGTGCACGGTATACAGCACCAACACGATACCTCGGTTTAACTACCCATCTGGAAAACTGTTTATTTTATTAGGGTCAGATCGAACCTGTGATCCCTGGATTACCAGTCCAGCGTGTTACCACTGGACTAAATATCCGTATGTGGAACAGATTAACACTGAAGCAATGCTTCAATACTTCCTCTCCTTGAAATTTAAAGTGCGCAGTAATATACTAGAGGACATAGAAAACGCACACTTCGGATAAGTGTGTTTTACATTGCAATAAGGTATAATTATGATATATCTTTGATGAAATCCTTCGTATTTCGTTTTCAATCCCCTCCCCTCCTCTCCTCTCCCTCCTCTCCTCTCCTCTCCTCTCTCTCTCTCTTTCTAATTTGGGTAAGAACATTGAATTAACTGACTTTCTTGGATGTTCAACTACAAATTATAGGTAGCCAAGAACATAAATTGATACCATTTCAACACCTAATAATTACCTCGGTGTGGCAATCCCAATACCTAATAAAACTGTCGCAATTAGAAGACTCTGAAATTTGTGCAAATGATGGTTCAATGTCGACAAGGGACACAACCTCAGTACGACTAATAATCATATAATGTATGTGTGCGTTTTCTATGTCCTCTAGTATAATTATATTGGATGGTGTGGAAATAATACATTTCTACCAAGTGTGAATCCTTGATGATGACGTCTCTGATGGTTGATGATAATGCTCAGCTACGGCTTCCAATTTCCCAACACATCGACATCGGCGTCTAATCCTGCAATACTTGTTAAGGCGCATTATTCAGCTTACAACATATGCATACCCGGATGTCCCTCGAAGCAGTATTGATCTGGCACGTGCGGGACTCCGAGTAGAACAGTCGAACAGCTGGATAGCTACCTCACGTGAAATAAACGTCCACCCTAGTTGGAATCGAACATACCACGGCGAGGAGCAAGTGGTATAAAAGGAACGACCTTAACAACTCGACCATGGAATCCTTGTCTATATTGCATCAGTAGTCTAAGACAATATTAACATTAAAACTCATCTAATTCATATATTAATATTTAAAGCGACATTACATCGCAAAAAGCAAATAAAATGCATTTTTTTCTCGTATTAATGCGTTGCAACTACACATTCTTCTGAATACATTCGAACACTAACATTGAATCAATAAACAGTGTGTTTGTGGTCTACAAACATTCACAATTGAAAGTAGGATTTCATATAACGATAAGCCACACTCCTGTCATCGGAGTCAATACTATGTGCGAGATAATGTCGTTTAAAGATAATTTAACTAAGACTAGTCTACTCATAAATATGCATAGGCACACATCCGAGATATAACGGTAAATATGTACCTTATATACACGAGTAGTATTAGGCATGAATTTCGACCCTATTAACATTATTTTGTTATGTCAACAAACCTCGTATACGACGTTTGCTTATTAGTTGAAATACTATTTTAAGCATATATTTGGAAAATAATTATTCCATTAATAGGAAGGAAAATACATTCTGTAGAAATGTGCGTTTTAAATATGCCGATATTACATTGACTAGTATGTTATATATTGCTGGATTACACGTTGCACTAGAATTCGTTTCAAAGAAATTGAGGCTCAAAGTGAAAATTAAACGTTTAATTTCGTATGAACAATGTCTAAGATACCATACACTGATGCAAGGCAATTGAGTCCTGCAACATTACATCAACATAGCAAACTACTATACACAATAAGTAATACACAATTCAGCAAAGTTAAGCATATATCTCTAAATTCGTAGAAAGAAAGCAACACTACCATGTTCAAGTGGAAGTCGTGATAGCGCAGTGGATGCTCGTTCGATTCAGGTGCGAACGGTCAGGAGTTCGAGCCCGCTGGAGCCGATACGATTGTGCCCTTAGGCAAGGCATTTAAATTCCACGTTGCCTCTTCAGGAATGAGGTCTCGAGAGTGATTAATATAAGTTGAAAGAACTTGTTTCGCAATCGAGCTAAAATAAATTTGTATAAACTAATGGCAATGAAATGTCAATGTTAATGTTTGAACTCGATCAGTGCTGCTAGCTCTTAACATGAACATTTAGTCTTCATATGCAATGCAATGGGAACGAGCACTTAGTCTAGAGAACTGTTGACCGATACCCTTGGCAAACAAACATACTACCTCTAACTCAATTGAAATTCAGACAATATATAAAATAAACGATTTGGTAAAATAAATGAATACACAATATTAATTAACAATATTGCTTTGAGCTGACAACTTGATGGATGACTGTTACATAATCCATCAACGTTCGTACTGCTAGTGGAATACCACTAGTGGATAATGTCGATGATTTCAACTCACTTGCTCGTCAAAGCCTGAAGTTCGAATCCTAATGGAGTGTCGAAATAATTAAGTTGAGGAATATGTTCACCCGGCTTGCTGAAGGTCGGTGCTTCTACCGTGTGTTCATCAGTTGCTGAAACACGTTTCGATTCTCCACTTGCTGAAACAGGTTTCGGTTTTCTCCACAATTAATCGCTTGAAAGTCACCTACGTTAGGACCGAAACTGTCGGTGTTGTACAATTGTATTTAATATAGCTATCAAAACATATAAGCAATGTTATTACATTTGGCAATTCCAAACTGTACTCACCGGGAACATTTGTTTTGAAATAATATATTCTCGTACACCAGGCAATGAATAACTTGTCTAGAATGTGACACATCGCATCATTTGGATGTATCAATTTCCATATTATCGTGAAACAATTGCATTGCAATTGGAAGACGAGTTAGTGTTTTCTACAATACAAGACTACATTAAGCAGTCATATAAAAGTAGTACATGATTGTACGACTAGACATGTTTCTTAAGATGGAACATGATTTATATAGGGATAGACCAGGTTCATGCCACGCTGATACGGCGATATCCTTTATCAATTACAGATAGACTCGAATTCCAGTATTGCCTCTACTTCTGTAATGTGAGGATGCTATTAAGCTGGCTTGTTGAAGTGCAAGGTTCTACACAGTTGACTGTCCATGCCTGAAATAATGCATAGTGTTCACTCTCCAATAACAGCTGGAGTGTCGCCATATGACATAAGCTATTAGTGTGACTTTAAATCCAACAAGCTACACAAAACAACAACACAATTGAGCAATGAGGACATCTCTAATTTTCTATTACCTCCCTTGGCAGATAAAGTCTGATTTATTCCAAAATGTGAATAGGTCCTATTAGCTAGAATCCTTTGTTTCGACTGTTTTTTCCTAACAAGATGTTGCGGTATGATAAATGCGATTGTATCAACATCGTGTTAATTAACTGACAACATTCTTTTACAAATAGGTACTCATTGCATATCCGGTATGAGATCTGTTGTGATATAGTAATTTAATACTCATAAGAAGCGATAGTGGAATAAAATGCTAGCATGTTGTGCAAAAGAAACAACGATAAAACCAGAGGAAAGCACGTAATAGGACCTATCTACAGTAACTGACCGATGTCTCTCATTGTCACCTCTCTACATCAACAACCCATACAATGGTACTTGAATAATGCCGATCACGTGATCTTCAATGCAATTACAGGCTTTTTTGATAACGACACTGCACAATATATCGCATGCTGTTGCAAATCTGCATCGTTTAAAATTTATTTATTTTAAAACGATTGCGAAGCAAGTTCTAACAACTTATATCAATCACTCTCGTTAGCGCGGATGAAAGCGTAAATGTGATCATTCGTGTGGGAGGAAACCGTAGTACCCGGACAAAACCCACCTGTCCGATCTGGCGACCACCGTACCATCTCACATAATTCCCGGTCAGAGGTCCACTGCGCTAATCGGACAGCCAATCTGCATCCTGAGAATATGTTATAAAACAAAGATGGTGTTGGTGAATATAACCTTTATATATGCATAGGTCTGGCTTCGAATCAGCACTTTTACGGTGCCTTCATCTAGCAGTTACTACATGTGACGACTCATGATCTACAATCGCTCTACTTCATCGACCCAATATAAATTGCGCAGACACGTCTACTTTTTTAATATCTAAAATGACTAATCTCTGCAGGAGGCGTCGCTCATATGGGCAACTGGTAGCGACGATAAATACACGTAAAACACACACCTTTTTAATTCCAGCCAGTATATATGGTTTATTCAGTGTTAGTTACACAGTCTCAGCAGCGTGTTTGAATATTAAATTCTGATTAAGTTAGTCCTTAGGACTGCTATGGCATCTATTGGTGTTTCTATTGGCTAGTTTATACACATAAATTGAGTTTGATATTTGATATTTTTTATTTATACACATCTATTTAGTTTTAGATGGTATGTACTATGTATGCTTGAGAGTCGTGCCTAAAGATATCACCACTGTGGTTCTTGCGATGTTCGAACTCTCAATTACGAGGCGGTCATCGTAACCGTTTCATCACGGAGGTATAGAGTAAAAGACTAAGTAAAGAGTGTGCTTATTATAGTGTCACCCTATATTTAAAGGGCCAGCCATTTCTGACTTATGAGACACCTCTTTTTTTGAACATTTAATTTAGTAGTTCCAGAATCCTATGCGTGTATGTCAGGCGCCAGACCTGTAGGCAATCAGTAACCGTTATTTAACTAGCTGGCAGTTCACCAACCGGCCATATCAGAACGAACCCGTAACGTGATTCGAACATTCGACCTCCCCCTTAACAACTAGGCCACGGAGACGTATATATGCTCTTACCATGCGTGTATACTAAGTGCTCACTATCTTTGTCATTATTACAAATATTTACAATATCAAGTTTATATTCAATTTGTCAGTTTTCAATATACATTATTCAGATTGGTCTCCCTTTATGGACATTGCTTTACAATATTATCAGCAACATTACGAATACGGGTTTGTTAATGCTGATATTAGATACATTTACATATGTATATTACAGTTGTGTTTTCAATTTGAATAACGAAAACGCAATTAGTGGTCTAGACAAAACTTGATTTAATTACAAGAAACAGCCACTATTCATTCCGGTGTCATCCTGAATCCGGTAATGATGTCACACAATTTGCATTGATGTCATATATTCCAAATACAAAACAGTTGAGTACATTAGAGCAAGTTCGACACAGTTCAAATACATGCCACGCCAAAATGATACATACTGTACATTTTTAAAATAAACAAAGCCAACAAGAAAAGGAAATCGCACTCACTCACATCTCCCACCAACCCACCAACCAACCCACCAGAGCAGCCATCCACCAGTCCAGACATACTCGCACATACCACCCAACACTCATACATACCATTGTTTATATTCCCTACCACCAACCAATGCAAACCCGATCTACCCAATATATATCCACCCACTAGTTCACCCATATGCCCACCCACATAATGAATTAGACAAACATACTTTCGCAAGCTTTTGATATTTTCAATCAATTACTAACTTTGCATGACGAATGATATAGTTGTTCATTGTGCTCACGTGATAGATAACCCATACATGGGCAGGCAGGGCTGGATTCACGTCGGTCGGTGCTCAACGCTAACTAGAATCTGTATGTTCCATATTAATGCAGGAATGAATGCTTTTTTTAAAAACTTTATTTATTTTACTGTACTATCTCACATACTTCCCGGTCCGAGGATCGAACCCGGGTTACATTGGTGAGAAGCGAGCGCGCTAACCACTGCACTAATCGGACAGCTCTGGATGCTTTTAAACGGTAAATCCAGGACCTAACCCTTGACCCTAACCGGTTGACACTGGTATTTGTTATCGCTTAGAAACTCCTAGTATCTAGTGAGCACATAAGATTGCGTTATGCTCATATTCTGGGATATGTTAACTTATTCTTATTTATGAATTATAGCCTATTGTTTGCCGTTACTTGCTTATCACAATACGGTTTAACATCCAATTCGACACGGTGTGTTTTAACAGTCTGGTATTACGTTCGCTGGTTTGCTACGGTCACGAGCAAGTATCAACAAAACCAGCCGTATCATAACTAGTTCCTGAGATATAGCGCATGCGCACTCGGTGCTATTTAGCTTACTTCCATAGCGACACAGTTTGCCAAAGTTGACATGTAGCAGATGTTTGTAATGTATTGGTAATATTTCAATCGTGTTCGTGTATCTAATTCAGTAAGTGTGATTTATTCCTGAATAATGGATAACGGAGAGCATGTATTCGATTATTAAATGTTCAAATTCATATCAAAGTAATACAAATCTTGTTACGTGGCTAGTTTCATATCAGCCTTCGTATCGACCCTCGGTAACTCGGTGCATATGAATGAATTTAGATTGGCGATTGGAAATTTGTTCTAGTCACGTGAACGAATCATAAAGAGTTTTATTTTACTAAAGTTAATAAAATGACCGTGGAGCGTGCCTGCTTATGAATGACCAAATCGGCAATATACATTATTATCCGGAGTTTTATTCGATGATGAATTTGATGTTACGATTTTGGTCATCTTGTATCGGTCACACATTTTACTATACGTTTGTACCACACATATGTTACTTTTTGAATGATGAAACTTGAGAAAATATATAATGATGATGATGACGATAATGAGGTGGTGTTCACGAATACGATGATGATGACGATGAATTGCATTGGTGAAATGCTATATCAGTGGAAAAGCTGCTCAAACATTGAGTTTGTTTATCGATTAAACAATAATAATAAGGTGGTGTTCACGAATATGAAGATGATGATGAATTGAATTATTAGTATATATATTGTTTTATATACCCTACGTTTATAATTCTATTATGACACATGAGCAAGTACATGGTAATTGCGGTGGTATTCATGACTATGATGATGATGATGAATTGCATTTGAGTTGGTTAGATGCTGTATTAAGTGGTATAGCTTTTTGTACCTTTTGTTTGAATATCGATTATGAAACATGATCAACTACATGCTAATTGTGATGATGACGATGATTATGATGTTTTTAGTTTAATCATATTTTATTGCAAATCATTATTATATATGTCATGCATAAACAGATATAATACATAATATGAACATGCAAATGGTTTGGGCCACAAGTTTTAACAACATTAGACAACGGCCCGCACCAGTTTATGATGATAATGTGGTGGCATTCACGACTATGATGATGATGATGATGATGAATTGCATTCAAATTGGTGAAATGCTGTATTAGTGGTACAGCTTGTAGACCTTCTGTGTGCATACTGATTATGAATCTTAAATAAGAGCATGGTAATGATACAACTTTTATACCGTTTGTTTGTATATTGATTAAGAAAAATGAATAACTACAAGTAATGATGATGATGGAAATGAGGTGGTGTTCACGAAAATGATGATGATGAAGAATTGCATTCCAATTGGTGAAATGCTGTATGTATGTATTGGTTTTTATACCCTTTGTTTGTATATCGATTATGATGATGATGCATTTGTGAAATGCTGCACTTAATGGCAGCTCAGACGTACTTTGCTCACAATAGCATGCGCTATATATATTGTATAATTACAGCCATATTGTAAAATAACAGTCATCCTTTTTAAAGTCCCAAATGCTTTTATTTTTTTCTTCAAATTGAAAAAGTAGTTTGTAATTCTGATGCAAACTGATTCTAATGTTATATATTTTGAAACCAGTTCATTCTGGTTACATGTCTTAAAGTATTATTCAGTTGCGGAAATATAAGGCAGTAACATCACGTTTGAACACTCTTTCCGCTGTAATTCTTATTGAATAGCACATAATGGGCTTTTAAAATGTAGAATTAGATTTATTCATAAAGTTAGTTAGGACATTGTTTGACCTTTCACCTTAGACCTATACATTCATGCAGTTGTTATTTTCATGAGAATAATATTGCTAGTCTGGT
This sequence comes from Archivesica marissinica, assembly GCA_014843695.1. Taxonomy (NCBI): domain Eukaryota; kingdom Metazoa; phylum Mollusca; class Bivalvia; order Venerida; family Vesicomyidae; genus Archivesica; species Archivesica marissinica. The sequence continues at coordinate 13,015,383 of CM026393.1, forward strand.
TATGTTTCTCGTGCTATTGTGCTTTTTGTGCTGCTCGTTGCTCGTGTGCGATCTCGAAAAAACCCGTGTTTTTTATTATAGATGTGTGTCAGTGTGTTTTCCCCAGGAATCACCGTTTGAATGTATGTTTGTTACCTAGTGGATAATTATATAATTAGAAGGGAGACAGAGACTGTTTTTTTTTTTTTTTTTTTTTTTTTTTTTTTTTTTTTTTTTTTTTTTTTTTTTTTTTTTTTTTTTTTTTTTTTTTTTTTTTTTTTTTTTTTTTTTTTTTTTTTTTTTTTTTTTTTTTTTTTTTTTTTTTTTTTTTTTTTTTTTTTTTTTTTTTTTTTTTTTTTTTTTTTTTTTTTTTTTTTTTTTTTTTTTTTTTTTTTTTTTTTTTTTTTTTTTTTTTGTTTTTTTTTTTTTTTTTTTTTTTTTTTTTTTTTTTTTTTTTTTTTTTTTTTTTTTTTTTTTTTTTTTTTTTTTTTTTTTTTTTTTTTTTTACATTTGATACGTGAATATGCCTTAAATTTAACTCAAAATTTATAGGAAAATGCGAGTATTCATTTTCTCCAAGTGTCTTTAGAAAGTTAATATTGTTAAAAGCGGTGATATTGAATCAAATCCGGGACCTGCAAACCAAAATCATAGTTTGGGGATAATGCACTTAAATATACGTAGTATACGAAATAAACTAGAATTTATAAAAGATAATTGTAATGACTTTGATATATTATGTTTCACTGAAACTCACTTAGACAATAATGTATTAGATGAAACGCTTTCTATTGATGGCTACAATCAGTTTTATCGTAATTATATTTCGTCCCATTCTGGTGGAATATTGATATACTCATCTTCAAAATTACACACAGAAGGATTGAACGAATTTGAAATACTGATACCAGATTCTATATGGATAAGAGTGAAAAATAAAGGCGAGGATTTAATTATTTGTGTAATTTATAGACAACCAAACTATTGCGTTCAGTTCTGGGAAAATTTAAATATTGGTATAGAAAGAGCAAGTGAACAATGTCGCCACTTCATTTTATTAGGAGACATAAATGAGGATCAATTGAATAATACTAACCGCAAATTACGAGATATACTTGAGTTAAATAATTTAAATAATGTAATTAACGAACCTACAAGAGTGACTGAAAATACATTACTTCCATAGACCCGATTGTCGTATCGCAAGATCTTAACGTTATAAATTCGGGTGTAATATTAATTCCTGAAGAAATAAGCGACCATCGGGCAACATATGCAATTTTGCCTTTTAGATATAATCTAAGTAATTGCTATGAACGACATGTTTGGATATATAAAAAAGCTAATTTTGCTCAGTTAAATGATATGATTGCAAATACTGACTGGACTTTTTTAAATAATGGTGATCTAAACGAATGCTGTCTAGAAGTTAATAACACTTTTCTTAAACTTGCGAAAATATGTATTCCAAATAAAAATATCTTAATAAGGCCCAATGACAAACCCTGGTTTGATTCTGAATTGAGAAAACTAATAAAAGCAAGAGATAAAATCAGAAAAAAAGCGTTATGACCAAAAGTATAGATGGTTGGAATGAGTTTAAACAAGTGAGAAACAAAGCTAACAATTATGTAAAGCATGCTAAAATAAGATTTTATAATAATATTGAAGACTCGTTAGTAGACGCACAACAAACAAATAAACGAAAATATTGGAAGCTTGTAAAGGATTTTGTAAAACAAAATAAAGTCAGTCATACAATTCCGCCTCTAATTACAATTCTTCCAAATGGAGTTACAAAATACTCAGTCACTGACATAGAAAAAGCAAATTGCCTAAATACATATTTTTCTGCTATATCCAACGTTGACGATTCCAATGCAACTCTGTCTGTACGTGAACTTAAAACAAATGCAACACTGGAAAAAATACATATAACAGAAATTGAAATTTGTGATGTTTTAAAAAACCTTGATATTAAAAAAGCAAATGGTCCTGATGGTATCAGTTACACAATGTTAAAGGAAACAGCGGATTATATTGTCAAACCATTAACTGTCATTTTTAATAGATCATTTCAAGAAGGAGTATTTTCATCTTTATGGAAAAACGCTAATGTTATTCCTCTATTTAAAAAGGGTCCGGCCGAAACTCCTAGTAACTATAGACCAATTTCACTTTTGAGTTGTTTAGGTAAGGTTATGGAAAGAGTTATTAATAAACATATTCACAATCACTTGATTTTTAATAACCGTATATACTAACACCAGTGCGGCTTCAGACCTAATCATTCTAGTGTTTATCAACTGATAGAAATTTATCATCAAATATGCCAGACCATAGACTCAAAACAATTTATGTGCATGATCTTCTGTGATATTTCTAAAGCTTTTGACAGGGTTTGGCATAAAGGTTTATTATTTAAATTGAAATAAAATGGAATAACTGGAATGTTATTAAGCTGGATAGAAAATTATTTATCAAATAGGACTCAAAATGTAGTAGTAGGGTCTAGCATATCAAACAGTGAAACTATTAGCTCTGGTGTACCACAAGGATCGATCCTTGGACCTTTATTTTTTCTCGTTTATGTTAATGATATAGCGGACAATTTATTAAGTATAACTAGGTTATTTGCTGACGACACATCATTGGTCCAAACGACATCAACTATTCAAGATCTAGAGGGAATACTGAATCATGATTTGAGGTTAATATCCGATTGGTCTAAACGTTGGTTGGTACATTTAAATCCCAATAAGACAGAAGCTCTGTTCTTTAGCACCACTAGGGAATAAAACTATCCATTATTATTTTTTGATGGGATTCAGTTACCCTTTGCTGAACACCACAAACATTTAGGTGTAACTTTAAGCAACAATGGTAAATGGCACGAGCATATAGACAATATTTTTAAATCAGCATCAAGGGTACTAAATTGAATGCGAGCGTTAAAATTTACAATCAACAGGAAAACATTAAATCAAATTTATATGAGGCCACTGTTAGAATATGCTGCAATAGTATGGGATAGTTGTACTGAACTCGATACGAATAGACTAGAAAAATTACAATTTGAAGCAGCTCGTGTTGTCACTGGTTTAACTCGATCAGTTTCTATAAATAACTTGATAGAAGAAATAGGCTGGATCTCCTTAAATGATAGAAGAAAACTTCAGAAATTAGTCATAATGTACAAACGTAAAAACGGTCTACTGCCTGAGCATTTTTCAACAAATTTTTCCAAGGGTAGTTGGTGAAGAAAACAATTATAATTTAAGAAATGCCGATAATTTCATAGTAATGGCAAGAAGAACAGCTCTCTTCTCGAATGCCTTTGTACCATCAAGTGTTGATTTATGGAATACATTAACAGAGAACATCCGAATATCACCTACTTTATCTAGTTTTAAGTATCGACTGAAATGTACTTTATTTAAGCAAAATGAAGTACCTTCATATTACTACAAAGGTTCAAGATCTCTAACCGTTCTCCAAACACGCTTAAGAAATGGCTGCAGTAATTTGAATGCGGACTTAGGTAATAATCACTTAAAAAATGACCCGATTTGTGACTGTGAACTTGGCGTCGAAGATGCCGAACATTATTTTTTCAAATGCCCTCTATTTTTAAAACAAAGGTTAGCACTATTCAGAGATACACGTCAATATCATCCACTTAGTGTAAGAACTCTACTTAAGGTAAAGAAGAACTCTCAGATGAAGAAAACCTAAGTATTTTTAATTCAGTTCAAAAGTTTATACATGATACTGCGAGGTTTTCAAATTAGCGTAATAACAGTATTTCTATTTCTTATTTTGCGTGGGGGGTTTCGAGGTCGCGGACCGGGGCGAGCATCACACGAGCACATTCACGTGAATACTTCTGCTGGCATTTTTCTTTAACATAACATATCTTTTTCTTAATTGTACTTTTGTAGCCATAATCTATTTCTGTAAATGAATTGTATTGGGGAGGGCCGTTTCATAATGTGTATAGCACGTGTGGCGCAAACCTTTTGCTGTATATATTTGGCAATACATTATGTTTAAGCAAAAAAACAAAAAAATACAACAACAAAAAGACCCTCGGTAACTAGATACCAGCCTCCGACCTACGGTACCTCTAAATATTTGGAAAGTGTTATAACAAATATTTACTTTCAAATATATCGTTCTTCTATACATACGTACAGATATAGCCATTATACTATAGCAAGAAGTGTGATGTGTTCATATATGTAACACCAACATAAACATTCTCAGTTTTCTATATTAGTTGTGTATGCATCTGTTACACTTTTCTGAGAATCATGGAGTAATACTGACCTTATAGATTAATGATACTGAACTTTCATAGCACTCCTTCGATAGCTAACACACCCCACGTGTTAAATGCATTTGGAATAAAAAGGAGGTTATTCTAAGAAATAAACACATTGTCCTAAAACGGCAACGACATTAATTTTATAGAATTGACAGGCTTCTTCTGGAAACAGCATCGATATTAAATACAAAATATGTTATCAAACAGTAGGTCGCACCAGAATGACACATCTATTAGAAGATTTGTCTAAACCATCATACAGATTTAGTTCAGTATACTGCATTACTTCAAGAGCAAACGATTTATTAGATGTACTCATTAGCGTTTATAATTATTCTTTTGTCACTCAAGAGATGGACATGTATCATTATCCGATGACAATAATTATATGTATTCGTAATGGAAATCAATTATGTTTAAACTAGAGCCCATGCATGTATTGTTCTCATGGAAATGTACATACCAGCCTGCTTACAGAGCCCATGCATGTATTGTTCTCATGGAAATGTACATACCAGCCTGCTTACAAAGCCCGTGCATGTATTGTTCTCATGGAAATGTACATACCAGCCTGCATACAGAGCCCGTGCATGTATTGCTCTCATGGAAATGTACATACCAGCCTGCTTACAGAGCCCATGCATGTATTGTTCTCATGAAAATGTACATACCAGCCTGCATACAGAGCCCATGCATGTATTGTTCTCATGGAAATGTACATACCAGCCTGCTTACAGAGCCCATGCATGTATTGTTCTCATGGAAATGTACATACCAGCCTGCTTACAGAGCCCGTGCATGTATTGTTCTCATGGAAATGTTGTACATACCAGCCTGCTTACAGAGCCCGTGCATGTATTGCTCTCATGGAAATGATGTACATACCAGCCTGCTTACAGAGCCCATGCATGTATTGTTCTCATGGAAATGTACATACCAGCCTGTTTACAGAGCCCATGCATGTATTGTTCTCATGGAAATGTTGTACATACCAGCCTGCTTACAGAGCCCGTGCATGTATTGCTCTCCTTACCAGCCTGCTTACAGAGCCCATGCATGTATTGCTCTCATGGAAATGTTGTACATACCAGCCTGCTTACAGAGCCCGTGCATGTATTGCTCTCCTTACCAGCCTGCTTACAGAGCCCGTGCATGTATTGCTCTCCTTACCAGCCTGCTTACAGAGCCCGTGCATGTATTGCTCTCATGGAAATGTTGTACATACCAGCCTGCTTACAGAGTCCGTGCATGTATTGTTCTCATGGAAATGTACATACCAGCCTGCTTACAGAGCCCGTGCATGTATTGTTCTCATGGAAATGTTGTACATACCAACCTGCTTACAGAGCCCATGCATGTATTGTTCTCATGGAAATGTTGTACATACCAGCCTGCTTACAGAGCCCGTGCATGTATTGTTCTCATGGAAATGTTGTACATACCAACCTGCTTACAGAGCCCATGCATGTATTGTTCTCATAGAAATGTTGTACATACCAGCCTGCTTACAGAGCCCATGCATGTATTGCTCTCATGGAAATGTTGTACTTACCAGCCTGCTTACAGAGCCTGTGCATGTATTGTTCTCATGGAAATGTACATACCAGCCTGCTTACAGAGCCTGTGCATGTATTGTTCTCATGGAAATGTACTTACCAGCCTGCTTACAGAGCCTGTGCATGTATTGTTCTCATGGACATGTACATACCAGCCTGCTTACAGAGCCCGTGCATGTATTGTTCTCATGGAAATGTACATACCAGCCTGCTTACAGAGCCCGTGCATGTATTGTTCTCATGGAAATGTTGTACATACCAGCCTGCTTACAGAGCCCATGCATGTATTGTTCTCATGGAAATGTTGTACATACCAGCCTGCTTACAGAGCCCATGCATGTATTGCTCTCATGGAAATGTTGTACTTACCAACCTGCTTACAGAGCCTGTGCATGTATTGTTCTCATGGAAATGTTGTACATACCAGCCTGCTTACAGAGCCCGTGCATGTATTGCTCTCATGGAAATGTACATACCAGCCTGCTTACAGAGCCCATGCATGTATTGCTCTCATGGAAATGTTGTACTTACCAGCCTGCTTACAGAGCCCGTGCATGTATTGTTCTCATGGAAATGTTGTACATACCAGCCTGCTTACAGAGCCTGTGCATGTATTGTTCTCATGGAAATGTTGTACATACCAGCCTGCTTACAGAGCCCGTGCATGTATTGTTCTCATGGAAATGTACATACCAACCTACTTACAGAGCCCGTGCATGTATTGTTTTCATGGAAATGTTGTACATACCAGCCTGCTTACAGAGCCCGTGCATGTATTGTTCTCATGGAAATGTTGTACATACCAGCCTGCTTACAGAGCCCGTGCATGTATTGTTCTCATGGAAATGTTGTACTTACCAGCCTGCTTACAGAGCCAGTGCATGTATTGTTCTCATGGAAATGTTGTACTTACCAGCCTGCTTACACAGCCAGTGCATGTATTGTTCTCATGGAAATGTTGTACTTACCAGCCTGCATACAGAGCCCATGCATGTATTGTTCTCATGGAAATGTACATACCAGCCTGCTTACAGAGCCCGTGCATGTATTGTTCTCATGGAAATGTTGTACATACCAGCCTGCTTACAGAGCCCGTGCATGTATTGTTCTCATGGAAATGTTGTACATACCAGCCTGCTTACAGAGCCTGTGCATGTATTGTTCTCATGGAAATGTTGTACATACCAGCCTGCTTACAGAGCCCATGCATGTATTGTTCTCATGGAAATGTACATACCAGCCTTCTTACAGAGCCCGTGCATGTATTGTTCTCATGGAAATGTACATACCAGCCTGCTTACAGAGCCTGTGCATGTATTGTTCTCATGGAAATGTTGTACTTACCAGCCTGCTTACAGAGCCCATGCATGTATTGTTCTCATGGAAATGTTGTACTTACCAGCCTGCTTACAGAGCCCATGCATGTATTGTTCTCATGGAAATGTTGTACATACCAGCCTGCTTACAGAGCCTGTGCATGTATTGTTCTCATGGAAATGTACATACCAGCCTGCTTACAGAGCCCGTGCATGTATTGTTCTCATGGAAATGTACATACCAGCCTGCTTACAGAGCCTGTGCATGTATTGTTCTCATGGAAATGTACATACCAGCCTGCTTACAGAGCCCATGCATGTATTGTTCTCATGGAAATGTTGTACATACCAGCCTGCTTACAGAGCCCGTGCATGTATTGTTCTCATGGAAATGTTGTACATACCAGCCTGCTTACAGAGCCCGTGCATGTATTGTTCTCATGGAAATGTACATACCAGCCTGCTTACAGAGCCCGTGCATGTATTGTTCTCATGGAAATGTTGTACATACCAGCCTGCTTACAGAGCCTGTGCATGTATTGTTCTCATGGAAATGTACATACCAGCCTGCTTACAGAGCCCGTGCATGTATTGTTCTCATGGAAATGTTGTACATACCAGCCTGCTTACAGAGCCCGTGCATGTATTGTTCTCATGGAAATGTTGTACATACCAGCCTGCTTACAGAGCCTGTGCATGTATTGTTCTCATGGAAATGTACATACCAGCCTGTTTACAGAGCCCATGCATGTATTGTTCTCATGGAAATGTTGTACATACCAGCCTGCTTACAGAGCCCGTGCATGTATTGTTCTCATGGAAATGTACATACCAGCCTGCTTACAGAGCCCGTGCATGTATTGCAGAATATTGTCTCGTCCTAATGTCTCCCAGAAATCTAGCACTGTATGCATTGCCAGAAATGGGCTATAGTCATGTAAGCCTGAAAACATAACAACATTTCACTTTTGTTCCCGTTGCTGTTAAGTTATAACTATATTTAAAGTGAGATTCCTGTCTGACACAAGATGATCCTACTGGCGATCACTCACTATGAAAGAATACCCCAACACATAGTACTATATTTACTACAATTTAATAATACAACAAATAGATATATATATACGTCAAATAAATTTAAATTTAAAAAAACCAGTATATCTCTGGAACATAATTATGAGAGTATAAAAAGTAAAAACTTTATTTATTTTACAACGATTGCGAAGCAAGTTTTAACAACTTATATTAATTACTCTCGTTGGCACGGATGAAAGCGTATATGTGGTCATTCATGTGGGAGGAAACCGGAGTACCCGGTGAAAACCCACCTGTCCGATCTGGCGACCACCGTACTATCTCACATACTTCCCGGTCCGAGAGTATAAGATTACTATTTGTAGGTATAAGATTAACTACCTAGCTTAGTATGCAACACTGGGTTGGATTGGTGACCGGCATGCACATAACTAATATTCAACCAATTCTTGGCCGTACATTTAATTTGTGAAATCGGAGACGTTGTTCACAGTGTCCACTTGTATTTCATTATATAACATTTTACGAATTAAATTCACAATAATGCCTTTAATCAGTAGTTTATGTTACAATTACATATTTATACATGCTAGCAATGATGATGAATTATGCACAAGCCTACTGTAGCCTACTGCAGTCTACTGTAGCCTACTGTAGCCTATTGTAGCCTACTACAGCCTACTGTAGCCTATTGCAGTCTACTGCAGCCTATTGTAGCACACTGTAGTCTATTTCAGCCTACTACAGCCTATTACAGTCAATTGCAGCCTATTGCAGCCTACTGTAGTCTATTGCAGCCTACTACAGCCAATTGCAGCCTATTGTAGCATACTGCAGTCTAGTGCAGCCTACTGTGATCTATTGCAGCATATTGCAGCCTACTGTCAGTTATTTTACGCAGTATCTGTACCAATATCATACCTGCCCAAATAAACTCTGAACTGAATCCCGAGCCAAATCCATGGGAGACAATTAGTGGTCTAGTCAAGGGCTGTAACTCCTTTCTGACATATAAGAATGCTGTTCCTTTTGGGCAACATAACCATTTGTGAGCATTCGTGACATAGTAGTCTGGATCAAGGGAGGTAATATCCAAAGGAAGAGAACCCAGGGCATGTGCTCCGTCTATCAAAACAGGTACGTTCCTGTAAGCAGATTGTGTAGATTATATTTCCGTAAAACTCATTGTGTTTATTTACAATGTGCTGTTCATTGAAATATTGTATGGAATCTTGGCAGGAATTCATGGTAACCATCTTGTATTTGTATTTTTCAAGCAATAATTTATTCAGATGATGAGTAAATCTTTGAAGATCTGTCCACAAATACAACTGGTTGTTGTGAAATTACTATTTGAAACTTAACCCATTTAACACCAAGTAACTGACATCGACTGGTGGTGCATGATATTTTTAGACCAATAAATTAATAAGAATATTAAATTTCGACCAGTTCATTTATCAAAATGGATAAATTTTGTCTAAAATATAGTAATATTACTGGCAAAAAGTGCTGATCTTGATGAGTCGGCTCATCAGGATCTACACTTTTTGTAAGCCTATTTACAGACTTGTGTTAGAAGGTCCATTTATGGATATTTATTGTCTGGCCTACTTTTAGTGGAAAGCAAGACTAAGCAGTCATTTGTCCGGTGATTGTGGTGCCACGCCTCTCAACAATTGCATATAACTATAAATATGTAAAATATAATGCTATGATGAGTTACTGTTTGCAGGAGTTGTTTCATGTCCCCCTAACAAGTCCCACCCCAAGAGTGACCTTGAACTAGAATTTTGGCAAAATAATGGTGTGGTTTTTAGAAGCATTTGATACCCCTAAAAACATTCAAAATATATAGCAAGCTCAATATCCGTCAAACATGTTGCTCTGAACCGTTGCATACACATCCGTCAGTGCCATCATACCCACATCCATCAGTGCATACCCACATCCATCAGTACCATCATACCCACATCCATCAGTGCATACCCACATCCATCAGTACCATCCTACCCACATCCATCAGTACCATCATACCCACATCCATCAGTGCATACCCACATCCATCAGTACCATCATACCCACATCCATCAGTGCATACCCACATCCATCAGTGCCATCATACCCACATCCATCAGTACCATCATACCCACATCCATCAGTACCATCATACCCACATCCATCAGTGCATACCCACATCCATCAGTACCATCATACCCACATCCATCAGTGCCATCATACCCACATCCATCAGTGCCATCATACCCACATCCATCAGTACCATCATACCCACATCCATCAGTACCATCATACCCACATCCATCAGTACCATCATACCCACATCCATCAGTACCATCATACCCACATCCATCAGTGCCATCATACCCACATCCATCAGTACCATCATACCCACATCCATCAGTACCATCATACCCACATCCATCAGTGCATACCCACATCCATCAGTACCATCATACCCACATCCATCAGTGCATACCCACATCCATCAGTGCCATCATACCCACATCCATCAGTACCATCATACCCACATCCATCAGTACCATCATACCCACATCCATCAGTGCATACCCACATCCATCAGTACCATCATACCCACATCCATCAGTGCCATCATACCCACATCCATCAGTGCCATCATACCCACATCCATCAGTACCATCATACCCACATCCATCAGTACCATCATACCCACATCCATCAGTACCATCATACCCACATCCATCAGTGCCATCATACCCACATCCATCAGTACCATCATACCCACATCCATCAGTGCCATCATACCCACATCCATCAGTGCATACACACATCCATCAGTACCATCCTACCCACATCCATCAGTACCATCATACCCATTGTAAACTTGCGTGAAAACAATCAGGTTGCACGGGTAGGTAGGACAGACATTAGTGCATGATTACCTACCTTGTTTTACATATCTGTATGATTTCCTTTAGTGGCATTATAATCGGTGTGTTGCTGGGTATATGATCAAACACGGCCAGTCTCGTGCCTTCTTTCAAATTCTCAGCTACGTAATCTATTATCTGTGGGTGAAAATTAAACAAGGTTGCTACACAGTACGAAATAACATAGGCAAGTCTGTTAACTCTTTACACGCTAGCGGCAGAACAAGGCTTCCATGCTGTTTGCATGCTAGCGGCAGAACAAGGCTTCCATGCTGTTTGCATGCTAGCGGCAGAACAAGGCTTCCATGCTGTTTGCATGCTAGTGGCAGAACAAGGCTTCCATGCTGTTTGCATGCTAGTGGCAGAACAAGGCTTCCATGCTGTTTGCACGCTAGCGGCAGAACAAGGCTTCCATGCTGTTTGCACGCTAGCGGCAGAACAAGGCTTCCATGCGGTTTGCTATTCAGAGAGTGGAGCTGAAACACTTGGCTGAATAGAAAATAACACAGATCCTGTTCAGATGTGGCACTATGCCGTGGCTGATCTGGATCTATGTTGATTGTAAATGTGATTTTATTCAACTCAACAGGCAAAGGGTTAATTCCACATTGCCTCTCTCTTTCTATGTGGATACATTGGGATTTGTGTCCAAAAAAAGGTTACACACATTGATCAACATTATAGTTAGTTCTTCACGCACATTGATCAGCATTACAGATAGTTCTTCATGCACATTGATCAGCATTATAGATAGTTCTTCACACACATTGATCAGCATTATAGATAGTTCTTCACACACATTGATCATCATTATAGATAGTTCTTCACACACATTGATCATCATTATAGATAGTTCTTCATGCACATTGATCAGCATTATAGATAGTTCTTCACATATTGATCATCATTATGGATAGTTCTTCACACACATTGATCAGCATTATAGATAGTTCTTCACACACATTGATCATTATAGATAGTTCTTCACGCACATTGATCAGCATTACAGATAGTTCTTCACACACATTGATCATCATTATAGATAGTTCTTCATGCACATTGATCAGCATTACAGATAGTTCTTCACACACATTGATCAGCATTATAGATAGTTCTTCACACACATTGATCATCATTATAGATAGTTCTGCACACACATTGATCATCATTATAGATAGTTCTTCACACACATTGATCAGCATTATAGATAGTTCTTCACACACATTGATCATCATTATAGATAGTTCTGCACACACATTGATCAGCATTATAGTTAGTTCTTCACACACTTTTAAAGTCTGTTTTATAAAGATAGAATAACTGAGACCTGTTGTTTGCTGGTGACAGGGAAATCTACCTTCACCTCCTGTATCTGGGCACCAGTCTGCTCACATCGCCAACGTAGCAGCTTCTTCACTGCTCCTGCATATACATTTATAACATATCAATATTACTATAGTTGAGTGTGGGATATTGTGGAATCTCTACACCGAAGGAACATTATCTCTCGAGCGAAAGCCAATGGATATAATGTTCCCAAGGGGGAGATATCTCTACACCGAAGGAACATTATCTCTCGAGCGAAAGCCAATGGAGATAATCCACAGTATGCCCCTCAACCAAGGGCAATATTGTATTATACCGAATACAACATGAAGACATATTTCACATATTCAACTGTTTCACGTCCAGATTTGGGATCCCATAAATGCGGAATATATTTTCATATCGTATTTCACTGTTAGTCTTATAGTGTACCGTATTTAGCTGTGTATAGTGCGCTAGTCTTATAGTGTACCGTATTTAGCTATGTATAGTGCGCTAGTCTTATAGTGTACTTAGGAAATAATATTTGTCTTGCCGTGGTATATCGTGTATTAAGAAATTCAATATCTTTAAATGGCGTAAAATGCAGAAAAATTAACTCAATATTTATTTCAGCATCTTGAACAGATTCATTGTGCATCATCACCGAACCGTACGCGCAATTACAGGTTTTCTCTGATGGAGATATACGTATATATCCTATGGCAATTAGTTCTGTTGAGGGGTACATTGTGGAATGGATTATGTCACCTGGTAGCAAATTGTCAAATGGTATTCTTAGAAATTTCACTGAGGTATAATAGGCACACAAGTGCATGTGTTTTTATTATTATATACCAAACGTATATAGCGCTCTTTTCATCTAAAAATAAAACGTTCAAAAGCTTTGTGTTGCTGCTTTTTTTTAAAAACTTTATTTATTTTACAATGATTATGAAGCAAGTTTTAACAACTTATATTAATCACTCTCGTTGGCGCGGATGAAAGCGTGTATGTGGTCATTCGTGTGGGAGGAAACCGGAGTACCCGGAGAAAACCCACATGTCCGATCTGGCGACCATCGCACGATCTCACATAATGTGTTGCTACTTGTTGGACGAAGGACACTCATGCCTATCAGTTAATTGTGTGCGCTGTGTGAATACTGTAACCCCAACTGAGAGAGATGTATATTATGTTTCACCCACAATATAGTGCATCTTCGGCTGTGTGGAATATCATGGTTGACTCACCGTATGTAACATTCAGTGTGCATACTGTATCTTCGGCTGTGTGCTATATCGTGGTTGACTCACTGTATGTAACATTCAGTGTGCATACTGTATATTCGGCTGTGTGGTATGTTTGTTTGACTCACCGTATGTAACATTCAGTGTGAATACTGTATCTTCGGCTGTGAGAGCTATACTGTGTACGACTGTATTTATGGCTGTAGTTGCATTCTCCACCAGCACTATATCCATAGGGTCACAACCTGTGGGAAGGCACATGGTATTAGAGATGTATCTGGTATATTCATAGGGTCACAACCTGTGGGAAGGCACACAGTATTAGAGATAAATCTGGTATATCCATAGGGTCACAACCTGTGGGAAGGCACATGGTATTAGAGATGTATCTGGTATATTCATAGGGTCACAACCTGTGGGAAGGCACACAGTATTAGAGATAAATCTGGTATATCCATAGGGTCACAACCTGTGGGAAGGCACATGGTATTAGAGATGTATCTGGTATATTCATAGGGTCACAACCTGTGGGAAGGCACACAGTATTAGAGATAAATCTGGTATATCCATAGGGTCACAACCTGTGGGAAGGCACATGGTATTAGAGATGTATCTGGTATATTCATAGGGTCACAACCTGTGGGAAGGCACACAGTATTAGAGATAAATCTGGTATATCCATAGGGTCACAACCTGTGGGAAGGCACATGGTATTAGAGATGTATCTGGTATATCCATAGGGTCACAACCTGTGGGAAGGCACACGGTATTAGAGATAAATCTGGTATATCCATAATCTTCATGTCACCTGTACTACATACTGACAAATCTTCATGGCACATGTAACACATACTGACAAATCTTCATGTCACAAGTACCACATACTGACAAATCTTCATGTGACCTGTACCACATACTGACAAATCGTCATGTCACATGTAACACATACTGACAAATATTCATGTCACATGTAACACATACTGACAAATCTTCATGTGACCTGTACCACATACTGACAAATCTTCATGTCACATGTACCACATACTGACAAATATTCATGTCACATGTAACACATACTGACAAATCTTCATGTGACCTGTACCACATACTGACAAATCTTCATGTCACATGTACCACATACTGACAAATCTTCATGTCACATGTAACACATACTGACACATCTTCATGTCACAAGTACCACATACTGACAAATCTTCATGTGACATGTACCACATACTGACAAATCTTCATGTCACATGTACCACATACTGACAAATCTTCATGTCACATGTAACACATACTGACAAATCTTCATGTGACCTGTACCACATACTGACAAATCTTCATGTCACATGTAACACATACTGACAAATCTTCATGTCACATGTACCACATACTGACAAATCTTCATGTGACCTGTACCACATACTGACAAATCTTCATGTCACAAGTACCACATACTGACAAATCTTCATGTCACATGTAACACATACTGACAAATCTTCATGTCACAAGTACCACATACTGACAAATCTTCATGTGACCTGTACCACATACTGACAAATCTTCATGTCACATGTAACACATACTGACAAATCTTCATGTGACCTGTACCACATACTGACAAATCTTCATGTCACATGTATCACATACTGACAAATATTCATGTCACATGTAACACATACTGACAAATCTTCATGTGACCTGTACCACATACTGACAAATCTTCATGTCACATGTACCACATACTAACAAATCTTCATGTCACATGTACCACATACTGACACATCTTCATGTCACAAGTACCACATACTGACAAATCTTCATGTGACATGTACCACATACTGACAAATCTTCATGTCACATGTACCACATACTGACAAATCTTCATGTCACATGTAACACATACTGACAAATCTTCATGTCACATGTAACACATACTGACACATCTTCATGTCACATGTACCACATACTGACAAATCTTCATGTGACCTGTACCACATACTGACAAATCTTCATGTCACAAGTACCACATACTGACAAATCTTCATGTCACAAGTACCACATACTGACAAATCTTCATGTCACATGTACCACATACTGACAAATCTTCATGTCACATGTAACACATACGGACAAATCTTCATATCACATGTACCACATACTGACAAATCTTCATGTCACATGTACCACATACTGACAAATCTTCATGTCACATGTAACACATACTGACAAATCTTCTTGTCACATGTACAATTAACAGACAAATGTTCTTGTCAAATGTATCACTTACTGACAAATCTTCTTGTCACATGTACAATTAACAGACAAATTTTCTTGTCAAATGTATCACTTACTGACAAATTTTCTTGTCAAATGTATCACTTACTGACAAATCTTGCAATTCTTCTTGTTACATGAACAAGCCTGGGCAGGAGTTCTCTGTCATAAAATCTCAATGGCTGGCGTTCTGTCCACACCTGATATTTCTGCAATCCAAACAATCTAACCAGATGACATGATGAGACACTGAGTTTATTGTTGAACATGTCACAATCACATACTAACATAGAGTGCACAAATGTATGCAACTGATGCATGAAATTAGCTAGCTATAAATGGCTGCGATGGAAGTCGTGATAGCACAGTGGATGCGCGTTCGCTTCAGGTGCAAAAGGTCCAGAGTTCGAGCCCCACTGGAGCCGTTACGATTGTGCCCTTAGGCAAGGCATTTAAATTCCACGTTGCCTCTTCTCTCTCCCTCGTGGCAATGGATTCCATCAGGAATGAGGTCTTGAGAGTTATTTATATAAGTTGAAATAACTTGTTTCGCAATCGAGCTAAAATAAATTTGTATAAACTAAATCTAAGGGTTGCAGGTTCGTTCCCCCGCTATACAATACTAAAATGACTCCTATATTAGTCTTTCGGATGAGACTTTAAATCAGGATCGTGTATTGGTGCATTACACGATGCACGTAAAACAACCAGAGGAGACTCTGGAATGGGTCTCTATCTGTATCATTGCACTATCCCCCAAAATCTAAAATGACTAATCTCATCAGGCGGCATCACTCATAGGGGCAGCCATTACGACAATAAGGAAACGTAAAACACGTACACAGACAAACACATTTAACTAGACTGGTGGTGATCAATACCCACACAAAGGTCATTGAAAGTAAACAATACTATTTATATTAATAGCAGTATCTTTAATCTTTTCACATCCACACCACTGTATCTCTACCAGTCAGTCCACACTACTGTATCTCTACCAGTCAGTCCACACTACTGTATCTCTACAAGTCAGTTCACAGTCCACATCACTGTATCTCTACCTGTCAGCTCACAGTCCACACCACCTGTCAGTCCAAATCACTGTATCTCTACCAGTCAGTCCACATCACTGTATCTCTACCAGTCAGTCCACACTACTGTATCTCTACCAGTCAGTCCACACCACTGTATCTCTACCAGTCAGTCCACACCACTGTATCTCTACCCGTCAGTCCACACCACTGTATCTCTACCCGTCAGTCCACATCACTGTATCTCTACCAGTCAGTCCACATCACTGTATCTCTACCAGTCAGTCCACACCACTGTATCTCTACCCGTCAGTCCACACCACTGTATCTCTACCAGTCAGTCCACACCACTGTATCTCTACCAGTCAGTCCACACCACTGTATCTCTACCTGTCAGTCCACACTACTGTATCTCTACCAGTCAGTCCACACCACTGTATCTCTACCAGTCAGTCCACACCACTGTATCTCTACCAGTCAGTCCACACTACTGTATCTCTACCAGTCAGTCCACACCACTGTATCTCTACCAGTCAGTCCACACCACTGTATCTCTACCTGTCAGCTTGCAGTCCACACCACTGTATCTCTACCAGTCAGTCCACACCACTGTATCTCTACCAGTCAGTCCACACCACTGTGTCTCTACCAGTCAGTCCACACCACTGTATCTCTACCAGTCAGTCCACACTACTGTATCTCTACCAGTCAGTCCACAATACTGTATCTCTACCAGTCAGTCCACACTACTGTATCTCTACCTGTCAGCTTGCAGTCCACACCACTGTATCTCTACCAGTCAGTCCACACTACTGTATCTCTACCAGTCAGTCCACACCACTGTATCTCTACCTGTCAGTCCACACCACTGTATCTCTACCTGTCAGCTCACAGTCCACACCACTGTATCTCTACCTGTCAGCTCACAGTCCACACCACTGTATCTCTACCTGTCAGCTCACAGTCCACACTACTGTATCTCTACCTGTCAGCTCACAGTCCACATCACTGTATCTCTACCTGTCAGCTCGCAGTCCACATCACTGTATCTCTACCTGTCAGCTCGCAGTCCACACCACTGTATCTCTACCAGTCAGTCCACACTACTGTATCTCTACCAGTCAGTCCACACTACTGTATCTCTACCAGTCAGTCCACACCACTGTATCTCTACCAGTCAGTCCACACCACTGTATCTCTACCCGTCAGTCCACACCACTGTATCTCTACCTGTCAGTCCACATCACTGTATCTCTACCAGTCAGTCCACATCACTGTATCTCTACCAGTCAGTCCACACCACTGTATCTCTACCCGTCAGTCCACACCACTGTATCTCTACCAGTCAGTCCACACCACTGTATCTCTACCAGTCAGTCCACACCACTGTATCTCTACCTGTCAGTCCACACTACTGTATCTCTACCAGTCAGTCCACACTACTGTATCTCTACAAGTCAGTTCACAGTCCACATCACTGTATCTCTACCTGTCAGCTCACAGTCCACACCACCTGTCAGTCCAAATCACTGTATCTCTACCAGTCAGTCCACATCACTGTATCTCTACCAGTCAGTCCACACTACTGTATCTCTACCAGTCAGTCCACACCACTGTATCTCTACCAGTCAGTCCACACCACTGTATCTCTACCCGTCAGTCCACACCACTGTATCTCTACCCGTCAGTCCACACCACTGTATCTCTACCAGTCAGTCCACATCACTGTATCTCTACCAGTCAGTCCACACCACTGTATCTCTACCCGTCAGTCCACACCACTGTATCTCTACCAGTCAGTCCACACCACTGTATCTCTACCAGTCAGTCCACACCACTGTATCTCTACCTGTCAGTCCACACGACTGTATCTCTACCAGTCAGTCCACACCACTGTATCTCTACCAGTCAGTCCACACCACTGTATCTCTACCAGTCAGTCCACACTACTGTATCTCTACCAGTCAGTCCACACCACTGTATCTCTACCAGTCAGTCCACACCACTGTATCTCTACCTGTCAGCTTGCAGTCCACACCACTGTATCTCTACCAGTCAGTCCACACCACTGTATCTCTACCAGTCAGTCCACACCACTGTGTCTCTACCAGTCAGTCCACACCACTGTATCTCTACCAGTCAGTCCACACTACTGTATCTCTACCAGTCAGTCCACAATACTGTATCTCTACCAGTCAGTCCACACTACTGTATCTCTACCTGTCAGCTTGCAGTCCACACCACTGTATCTCTACCAGTCAGTCCACACTACTGTATCTCTACCAGTCAGTCCACACCACTGTATCTCTACCTGTCAGTCCACACCACTGTATCTCTACCTGTCAGCTTGCAGTCCACACCACTGTATCTCTACCTGTCAGTCCACACCACTGTAACTCTACCTGTCAGCTCGCAGTCCACACCACCATATCTCTACCTGTCAGTTCACAGTCCACACCACTGTATCTCTACCTGTCAGCTCACAGTCCACACTACTGTATCTCTACCTGTCAGCTCACAGTCCACATCACTGTATCTCTACCTGTCAGCTCGCAGTCCACATCACTGTATCTCTACCTGTCAGCTCGCAGTCCACACCACTGTATCTCTACCAGTCAGTCCACACTACTGTATCTCTACCAGTCAGTCCACACTACTGTATCTCTACCAGTCAGTCCACACCACTGTATCTCTACCAGTCAGTCCACACCACTGTATCTCTACCCGTCAGTCCACACCACTGTATCTCTACCTGTCAGTCCACATCACTGTATCTCTACCAGTCAGTCCACATCACTGTATCTCTACCAGTCAGTCCACACCACTGTATCTCTACCCGTCAGTCCACACCACTGTATCTCTACCAGTCAGTCCACACCACTGTATCTCTACCAGTCAGTCCACACCACTGTATCTCTACCTGTCAGTCCACACTACTGTATCTCTACCAGTCAGTCCACACCACTGTATCTCTACCAGTCAGTCCACACCACTGTATCTCTACCAGTCAGTCCACACTACTGTATCTCTACCAGTCAGTCCACACCACTGTATCTCTACCAGTCAGTCCACACCACTGTATCTCTACCTGTCAGCTTGCAGTCCACACCACTGTATCTCTACCAGTCAGTCCACACCACTGTATCTCTACCAGTCAGTCCACACCACTGTGTCTCTACCAGTCAGTCCACACCACTGTATCTCTACCAGTCAGTCCACACTACTGTATCTCTACCAGTCAGTCCACAATACTGTATCTCTACCAGTCAGTCCACACTACTGTATCTCTACCTGTCAGCTTGCAGTCCACACCACTGTATCTCTACCAGTCAGTCCACACTACTGTATCTCTACCAGTCAGTCCACACCACTGTATCTCTACCTGTCAGTCCACACCACTGTATCTCTACCTGTCAGCTTGCAGTCCACACCACTGTATCTCTACCTGTCAGTCCACACCACTGTAACTCTACCTGTCAGCTCGCAGTCCACACCACCATATATCTACCTGTCAGTTCACAGTCCACACCACTGTATCTCTACCTGTCAGCTCACAGTCCACACTACTGTATCTCTACCTGTCAGCTCACAGTCCACATCACTGTATCTCTACCTGTCAGCTCGCAGTCCACATCACTGTATCTCTACCTGTCAGCTCGCAGTCCACACCACTGTATCTCTACCAGTCAGTCCACACTACTGTATCTCTACCAGTCAGTCCACACTACTGTATCTCTACCAGTCAGTCCACACTACTGTATCTCTACCAGTCAGACCACACTACTGTATCTCTACCTGTCAGTCCACACTACTGTACCTCTACCTGTCAGCTCACAGTCCACACAACTGTATCTCTACCTGTCAGCTCGCAGTCCACACTACTGTATCTCTACCTGTCAGCTCACAGTCCACACCACTGTATCTCTACCAGTCAGTCCACACTACTGTATCTCTACCAGTCAGTCCACACCACTGTATCTATACCAGTCAGTCCACAGTCCACACCACTGTATCTCTACCTGTCAGCTCACAGTCCACAACACTGTATCTCTACCAGTCAGTCCACACCACTGTATCTCTACCAGTCAGTCCACACTACTGTATCTCTACCTGTCAGTCCACACCACTGTATCTCTACCAGTCAGTCCACACAACTGTATCTCTACCAGTCAGTCCACACCACTGTATCTCTACCAGTCAGTCCACACAACTGTATCTCTACCTGTCAGCTCACATTCCACACCACTGTATCTCTACCTGTCAGTCCACACCACTGTATCTCTACCTGTCAGCTCACATTCCACACCACTGTATCTCTACCTGTCACCTCACATTCCACACCAATGTATCTCTACCTGTCAGCTCGCAGTCCACACCACTGTATCTCTACCTGTCACCTCACATTCCACACTACTGTATCTCTACCTGTCAGCTCGCAGTCCACACCACTGTAACTCTACCTGTCAGCTCGCAGTCCACACCACCATATCTCTACCTGTCAGCTCACAGTCCAAACCACTGTATCTCTACCTGTCAGCTCACAGTCCACACTACTGTATCTCTACCTGTCAGCTCACAGTCCACATCACTGTATCTCTACCTGTCAGCTCGCAGTCCACATCACTGTATCTCTACCTGTCAGCTCGCAGTCCACACCACTGTATCTCTACCAGTCAGTCCACACTACTGTATCTCTACCAGTCAGTCCACACTACTGTATCTCTACCTGTCAGTCCACACTACTGTATCTCTACCTGTCAGCTCGCAGTCCACATCACTGTATCTCTACCTGTCAGCTCACAGTCCACACTACTGTATCTCACCTGTCAGCTCACAGTCCACATCACTGTATCTCTACCTGTCAGCTCACATTCCACACCACTGTATCTCTACCTGTCACCTCACAGTCCACACCACTGTATCTCTACCTGTCAGCTCACAGTCCACACCACTGTATCTCTACCAGTCAGCTCACAGTCCACACCACTGTATCTCTACCAGTCAGCTCACAGTCCACACCACTGTATCTCTACCTGTCAGCTCACAGTCCACACCACTGTGTCTCTACCAGTCAGCTCACATTCCACACCACTGTGTCTCTACCAGTCAGCTCACAGTCCACACCACTGTATCTCTACTAGTCAGTCCACATCACTGTATCTCTACTAGTCAGTCCAAATCACTGTATCTCTACCAGTTAGTCCACACTACTGTATCTCTACAAGTCAGTCCACACCACTGTATCTCTACCTGTCAGCTCACAGTCCACATCACTGTATCTCTACCTGTCAGCTCACAGTCCACACCACTGTATCTCTACCTGTCAGCTCACAGTCCACACCACTGTATCTCTACAAGTCAGTCCACACCACTGTATCTCTACCTGTCAGCTCACAGTCCACACTACTGTATCTCTACCTGTCAGCTCACAGTCCACATCACTGTATCTCTACGTGTCAGCTCGCAGTCCACATCACTGTATCTCTACCTGTCAGCTCACAGTCCACACCACTGTATCTCTACCAGTCAGTCCACACTACTGTATCTCTACCAGTCAGTCCACACTACTGTATCTCTACCAGTCAGTCCACACTACTGTATCTCTACCAGTCAGACCACACTACTGTATCTCTACCTGTCAGTCCACACTACTGTACCTCTACCTGTCAGCTCACAGTCCACACAACTGTATCTCTACCTGTCAGCTCGCAGTCCACACTACTGTATCTCTACCTGTCAGCTCACAGTCCACACCACTGTATCTCTACCAGTCAGTCCACACTACTGTATCTCTACCAGTCAGTCCACACCACTGTATCTATACCAGTCAGTCCACAGTCCACACCACTGTATCTCTACCTGTCAGCTCACAGTCCACAACACTGTATCTCTACCAGTCAGTCCACACCACTGTATCTCTACCAGTCAGTCCACACTACTGTATCTCTACCTGTCAGTCCACACCACTGTATCTCTACCAGTCAGTCCACACAACTGTATCTCTACCAGTCAGTCCACACCACTGTATCTCTACCAGTCAGTCCACACAACTGTATCTCTACCTGTCAGCTCACATTCCACACCACTGTATCTCTACCTGTCAGTCCACACCACTGTATCTCTACCTGTCAGCTCACATTCCACACCACTGTATCTCTACCTGTCACCTCACATTCCACACCAATGTATCTCTACCTGTCAGCTCGCAGTCCACACCACTGTATCTCTACCTGTCACCTCACATTCCACACTACTGTATCTCTACCTGTCAGCTCGCAGTCCACACCACTGTAACTCTACCTGTCAGCTCGCAGTCCACACCACCATATCTCTACCTGTCAGCTCACAGTCCAAACCACTGTATCTCTACCTGTCAGCTCACAGTCCACACTACTGTATCTCTACCTGTCAGCTCACAGTCCACATCACTGTATCTCTACCTGTCAGCTCGCAGTCCACATCACTGTATCTCTACCTGTCAGCTCGCAGTCCACACCACTGTATCTCTACCAGTCAGTCCACACTACTGTATCTCTACCAGTCAGTCCACACTACTGTATCTCTACCTGTCAGTCCACACTACTGTATCTCTACCTGTCAGCTCGCAGTCCACATCACTGTATCTCTACCTGTCAGCTCACAGTCCACACTACTGTATCTCACCTGTCAGCTCACAGTCCACATCACTGTATCTCTACCTGTCAGCTCACATTCCACACCACTGTATCTCTACCTGTCACCTCACAGTCCACACCACTGTATCTCTACCTGTCAGCTCACAGTCCACACCACTGTATCTCTACCAGTCAGCTCACAGTCCACACCACTGTATCTCTACCAGTCAGCTCACAGTCCACACCACTGTATCTCTACCTGTCAGCTCACAGTCCACACCACTGTGTCTCTACCAGTCAGCTCACATTCCACACCACTGTGTCTCTACCAGTCAGCTCACAGTCCACACCACTGTATCTCTACTAGTCAGTCCACATCACTGTATCTCTACTAGTCAGTCCAAATCACTGTATCTCTACCAGTTAGTCCACACTACTGTATCTCTACAAGTCAGTCCACACCACTGTATCTCTACCTGTCAGCTCACAGTCCACATCACTGTATCTCTACCTGTCAGCTCACAGTCCACACCACTGTATCTCTACCTGTCAGCTCACAGTCCACACCACTGTATCTCTACAAGTCAGTCCACACCACTGTATCTCTACCTGTCAGCTCACAGTCCACACTACTGTATCTCTACCTGTCAGCTCACAGTCCACATCACTGTATCTCTACCTGTCAGCTCGCAGTCCACATCACTGTATCTCTACCAGTCAGCTCACAGTCCACACCACTGTATCTCTACCAGTCAGTCCACACTACTGTATCTCTACCAGTCAGTCCACACTACTGTATCTCTACCAGTCAGTCCACACTACTGTATCTCTACCAGTCAGACCACACTACTGTATCTCTACCTGTCAGTCCACACTACTGTATCTCTACCTGTCAGCTCACAGTCCACACAACTGTATCTCTACCTGTCAGCTTGCAGTCCACACTACTGTATCTCTACCTGTCAGCTCACAGTCCACACCACTGTATCTCTACCAGTCAGTCCACACCACTGTATCTCTACCAGTCAGTACACAGTCCACACCACTGTATCTCTACCTGTCAGCTCACAGTCCACACCACTGTATCTCTACCAGTCAGTCCACACCACTGTATCTCTACCAGTCAGTCCACACTACTGTATCTCTACCTGTCAGCTCACAGTCCACACAACTGTATCTCTACCTGTCAGCTCGCAGTCCACACTACTGTATCTCTACCTGTCAGCTCACAGTCCACACCACTGTATCTCTACCAGTCAGTCCACACCACTGTATCTCTACCAATCAGTCCACAGTCCACACCACTGTATCTCTACCTGTCTGCTCACAGTCCACACCACTGTATCTCTACCAGTCAGTCCACACCACTGTATCTCTACCAGTCAGTCCACACTACTGTATCTCTACCTGTCAGTCCACACCACTGTATCTCTACCAGTCAGTCCACACCACTCTATCTCTACCAGTCAGTCCACACCACTGTATCTCTACTAGTCAGTCCACACCACTGTATCTCTACCTGTCAGCTCACATTCCACACCACTGTATCTCTACCTGTCAGTCCACACCACTGTATCTCTACCTGTCAGCTCACATTCCACACCACTGTATCTCTACCTGTCACCTCACATTCCACACCACTGTATCTCTACCTGTCAGCTCGCAGTCCACACCACTGTAACTCTACCTGTCACCTCACATTCCACACTACTGTATCTCTACCTGTCAGCTCGCAGTCCACACCACTGTAACTCTACCTGTCAGCTCGCAGTCCACACCACCATATCTCTACCTGTCAGCTCACAGTCCATACCACTGTATCTCTACCTGTCAGCTCACAGTCCACACTACTGTATCTCTACCTGTCAGCTCACAGTCCACATCACTGTATCTCTACCTGTCAGCTCGCAGTCCACATCACTGTATCTCTACCTGTCAGCTCGCAGTCCACACCACTGTATCTCTACCAGTCAGTCCACACTACTGTATCTCTACCAGTCAGTCCACACTACTGTATCTCTACCTGTCAGTCCACACTACTGTATCTCTACCTGTCAGCTCGCAGTCCACATCACTGTATCTCTACCTGTCAGCTCACAGTCCACACTACTGTATCTCTACCTGTCAGCTCACAGTCCACATCACTGTATCTCTACCTGTCAGCTCACATTCCACACCACTGTATCTCTACCTGTCAGCTCACAGTCCACACCACTGTATCTCTACCAGTCAGCTCACAGTCCACACCACTGTATCTCTACCAGTCAGCTCACAGTCCACACCACTGTATCTCTACCTGTCAGCTCACAGTCCACACCACTGTGTCTCTACCAGTCAGCTCACATTCCACACCACTGTGTCTCTACCAGTCAGCTCACAGTCCACACCACTGTATCTCTACTAGTCAGTCCACATCACTGTATCTCTACTAGTCAGTCCAAATCACTGTATCTCTACCAGTTAGTCCACACTACTGTATCTCTACAAGTCAGTCCACACCACTGTATCTCTACCTGTCAGCTCACAGTCCACATCACTGTATCTCTACCTGTCAGCTCACAGTCCACACCACTGTATCTCTACCTGTCAGCTCACAGTCCACACCACTGTATCTCTACAAGTCAGTCCACACCACTGTATCTCTACCTGTCAGCTCACAGTCCACACTACTGTATCTCTACCTGTCAGCTCACAGTCCACATCACTGTATCTCTACCTGTCAGCTCGCAGTCCACATCACTGTATCTCTACCTGTCAGCTCACAGTCCACACCACTGTATCTCTACCAGTCAGTCCACACTACTGTATCTCTACCAGTCAGTCCACACTACTGTATCTCTACCAGTCAGTCCACACTACTGTATCTCTACCAGTCAGACCACACTACTGTATCTCTACCTGTCAGTCCACACTACTGTATCTCTACCTGTCAGCTCACAGTCCACACAACTGTATCTCTACCTGTCAGCTCGCAGTCCACACTACTGTATCTCTACCTGTCAGCTCACAGTCCACACCACTGTATCTCTACCAGTCAGTCCACACTACTGTATCTCTACCTGTCAGCTCACATTCCACACCACTGTATCTCTACCTGTCAGTCCACACCACTGTATCTCTACCTGTCAGCTCACATTCCACACCACTGTATCTCTACCTGTCAGCTCACATTCCACACCACTGTATCTCTACCTGTCACCTCACATTCTACACCACTGTATCTCTACCTGTCAGCTCGCAGTCCACACCACTGTATCTCTATCTGTCACCTCACATTCCACACTACTGTATCTCTACCTGTCAGCTCGCAGTCCACACCACTGTATCTCTACCTGTCAGCTCGCAGTCCACACCACCATATCTCTACCTGTCAGCTCACAGTCCACACCACTGTATCTCTACCTGTCAGCTCACAATCCACACTACTGTATCTCTACCTGTCAGCTCACAGTCCACATCACTGTATCTCTACCTGTCAGCTCGCAGTCCACACCACTGTATCTCTATCTGTCAGCTCGCAGTCCACACCACTGTATCTCTACCTCTCAGCTCGCAGACCACACCACTGTATCTCTACCTGTCAGCTCACAGTCCACACCACTGTATCTCTACCTGTCAGCTCGCAGTCCACACCACTGTATCTCTACCTGTCAGCTCGCAGTCCACACCACTGTATCTCTACCTGTCAGCTCGCAGACCACACCACTGTATCTCTACCTGTCAGCTCACAGTCCACACCACTGTATCTCTACCTGTCAGCTCGCAGTCCACACCACTGTATCTCTACCTGTCAGCTCGCAGTCCACACCACTGTATCTCTACCTGTCAGCTCGCAGTCCACACCACTGTATCTCTACCTGTCAGCTCGCAGTCCACATCACTGTATCTCTACCTGTCAGCTCGCAGTCCACACCACCATATCTCTACCTGTCAGCTCACAGTCCACACCACTGTATCTCTACCTGTCAGCTCGCAGTCCACACCACCATATCTCTACCTGTCAGCTCACAGTCCACATCACTGTATCTCTACCTGTCAGCTCGCAGTCCACACCACTGTATCTCTACCTGTCAGCTCACAGTCCACACCACTGTATCTCTACCTGTCAGCTCGCAGTCCACACCACCATATCTCTACATGTCAGCTCGCAGTCCACATCACTGTATCTCTACCTGTCAGCTCACAGTCCACACCACTGTATCTCTACCTGTCAGCTCGCAGTCCACATCACTGTATCTCTACCTGTCAGCTCACAGTCCACATCACTGTATCTCTACATGTCAGCTTGCAGTCCACATCACTGTATCTCTACCTGTCAGCTCACAGTCCACATCACTGTATCTCTACCTGTCAGCTCGCAGTCCACACCACCATATCTCTACATGTCAGCTCGCAGTCCACATCACTGTATCTCTACCTGTCAGCTCACAGTCCACACCACTGTATCTCTACCTGTCAGCTCGCAGTCCACATCACTGTATCTCTACCTGTCAGCTCACAGTCCACATCACTGTATCTCTACATGTCAGCTTGCAGTCCACATCACTGTATCTCTACCTGTCAGCTCCAGTCCACACCACTGTATCTCTACCTGTCAGCTCACAGTCCACACCACTGTATCTCTACCTGTCAGCTCGCAGTCCACACCACCATATCTCTACATGTCAGCTCGCAGTCCACATCACTGTATCTCTACCTGTCAGCTCACAGTCCACACCACTGTATCTCTACCTGTCAGCTCGCAGTCCACATCACTGTATCTCTACCTGTCAGCTCACAGTCCACATCACTGTATCTCTACATGTCAGCTTGCAGTCCACATCACTGTATCTCTACCTGTCAGCTCACAGTCCACATCACTGTATCACTACCTGTCAGCTCGCAGTCCACATCACTGTATCTCTACCTGTCAGCTCACAGTCCACAATACTGTATCTCTACCTGTCAGCTCACATTCCACACCACTGTAACTCTACCTGTCAGTCCACACCACTGTATCTCTACCTGTCAGCTCACATTCCACACCACTGTATCTCTACCTGTCAGCTCACATTCCACACCACTGTATCTCTACCTGTCACCTCACATTCCACACCACTGTATCTCTACCTGTCAGCTCGCAGTCCACACCACTGTATCTCTATCTGTCACCTCACATTCCACACTACTGTATCTCTACCTGTCAGCTCGCAGTCCACACCACTGTATCTCTACCTGTCAGCTCGCAGTCCACACACCACTATCTCTACCTGTCAGCTCACAGTCCACACCACTGTATCTCTACCTGTCAGCTCACAGTCCACACCACTGTATCTCTACCTGTCAGCTCACAGTCCACATAACTGTATCTCTACCTGTCAGCTCGCAGTCCACACCACTGTATCTCTACCTGTCAGCTCGCAGTCCACACCACTGTATCTCTACCTGTCAGCTCGCAGTCCACACCACTGTATCTCTACCTGTCAGCTCACAGTCCACACCACTGTATCTCTACCTGTCAGCTCACAGTCCACACTACTGTATCTCTACCTGTCAGCTCACAGTCCACATCACTGTATCTCTACCTGTCAGCTTGCAGTCCACATCACTGTATCTCTACCTGTCAGCTCGCAGTCCACACCACTGTATCTCTACCTGTTACCTCACATTCCACACCACTGTATCTCTACCTGTCAGCTCGCAGTCCACACCACTGTATCTCTACCTGTCACCTCACAGTCCACACTACTGTATCTCTACCTGTCAGCTCGCAGTCCACACCACTGTATCTCTACCTGTCAGCTCGCAGTCCACACCACCATATCTCTACCTGTCAGCTCACAGTCCACACCACTGTATCTCTACCTGTCAGCTCACAGTCCACACTACTGTATCTCTACCTGTCAGCTCACAGTCCACATCACTGTATCTCTACCTGTCAGCTCGCAGTCCACACCACTGTATCTCTACCTGTCAGCTCGCAGTCCACACCACTGTATCTCTACCTGTCAGCTCGCAGTCCACACCACTGTATCTCTACCTGTCAGCTCACAGTCCACACCACTGTATCTCTACCTGTCAGCTCGCAGTCCACACCACTGTATCTCTACCTGTCAGCTCGCAGTCCACACCACTGTATCTCTACCTGTCAGCTCGCAGTCCACACCACTGTATCTCTACCTGTCAGCTCACAGTCCACACCACTGTATCTCTACCTGTCAGCTCGCAGTCCACACCACTGTATCTCTACCTGTCAGCTCGCAGTCCACACCACTGTATCTCTACCTGTCAGCTCGCAGTCCACACCACTGTATCTCTACCTGTCAGCTCACAGTCCACACTACTGTATCTCTACCTGTCAGCTCACATTCCACACCACTGTATCTCTACCTGTCAGTCCACACCACTGTATCTCTACCTGTCAGCTCACATTCCACACCACTGTATCTCTACCTGTCAGCTCACATTCCACACCACTGTATCTCTACCTGTCACCTCACATTCCACACCACTGTATCTCTACCTGTCAGCTCGCAGTCCACACCACTGTATCTCTACCTGTCAGCTCGCAGTCCATACCACCATATCTCTACCTGTCAGCTCACAGTCCATACCACTGTATCTCTACCTGTCAGCTCACAATCCACACTACTGTATCTCTACCTGTCAGCTCACAGTCCACATCACTGTATCTCTACCTGTCAGCTCGCAGTCCACATCACTGTATCTCTACCTGTCAGCTCGCAGTCCACACAACTGTATCTCTACCTGTCAGCTCGCAGTCCACACCACTGTATCTCTACCTGTCAGCTCGCAGACCACACCACTGTATCTCTACCTGTCAGCTTACAGTCCACACCACTGTATCTCTACCTGTCAGCTCACAGTCCACACTACTGTATCTCTACCTGTCAGCTCACAGTCCACATCACTGTATCTCTACCTGTCAGCTCGCAGTCCACATCACTGTATCTCTACCTGTCAGCTCGCAGTACACACCACTGTATCTCTACCTGTCAGCTCGCAGTCTACACCACTGTATCTCTACCAGTCAGCTCACAGTCCACACCACTGTATCTCTACCAGTCAGCTCACAGTCCACACCACTGTGTCTCTACCAGTCAGCTCACAGTCCACACCACTGTGTCTCTACCAGTCAGCTCACAGTCCACACCACTGTATCTCTACAAGTCAGTCCACACCACTGTATCTCTACCAGTCAGTCCACACCACTGTATCTCTACTAGTCAGCTCACAGTCCACATCACTGTATCTCTACCTGTTAGCTCA
This sequence comes from Archivesica marissinica, assembly GCA_014843695.1. Taxonomy (NCBI): domain Eukaryota; kingdom Metazoa; phylum Mollusca; class Bivalvia; order Venerida; family Vesicomyidae; genus Archivesica; species Archivesica marissinica. The sequence continues at coordinate 13,046,275 of CM026393.1, forward strand.
CAGTCCACACGACTGTATCTCTACCTGTCAGTCCACATCACTGTATCTCTACAAGTCAGCTCACAGTCCACACCACTGTATCTCTACCAGTCAGTCCACACTACTGTATCTCTACCAGTCAGTCCACACTACTGTATCTCTACCAGTCAGTCCACACCACTGTATCTCTACCAGTCAGCTTGCAGTCCACACCACTGTATCTCTACCAGCCAGTCCACACCACTGTATCTCTACCAGTCAGTCCACACCACTGTATCTCTACCAGTCAGTCCACACTACTGTATCTCTACCAGTCAGTCCACACTACTGTATCTCTACCAGTCAGTCCACACCACTGTATCTCTACCAGTCAGCTTGCAGTCCACACCACTGTATCTCTACCAGCCAGTCCACACCACTGTATCTCTACCAGTCAGTCCACACCACTGTATCTCTACCAGTCAGTCCACACTACTGTATCTCTACCAGTCAGTCCACACTACTGTATCTCTACCAGTCAGTCCACACCACTGTATCTCTACCAGTCAGCTTGCAGTCCACACCACTGTATCTCTACCAGCCAGTCCACACCACTGTATCTCTACCAGTCAGTCCACACCACTGTATCTCTACCAGTCAGTCCACACTACTGTATCTCTACCAGTCAGTCCACACTACTGTATCTCTACCAGTCAGTCCACACCACTGTATCTCTACCAGTCAGCTTGCAGTCCACACCACTGTATCTCTACCTGTCAGCTCGCAGTCCACACCACTGTATCTCTACCTGTCAGCTCGCAGTCCACACCACTGTATCTCTACATATCAGCTCTAAGTCCACACCACTGTATCTCTACCTGTCAGCTCACAGTCCACACTACTGTATCTCTACCTGTCAGCTCGCAGTCAACACCACTGTATCTCTACCTGTCAGCTCGCAGTCCACACCACCATATCTCTACCTGTCAGCTCGCAGTCCACACCACTGTATCTCTACCTGTCAGCTCGCAGTCCACACCACCATATCTCTACCTGTCAGCTCACAGTCCACACCACTGTATCTCTACCTGTCAGCTCGCAGTCCACACCACTGTATCTCTACCTGTCAGCTCACAGTCCACATCACTGTATCTCTACCTGTCAGCTCGCAGTCCACACCACTGTATCTCTACCTGTCAGCTCACAGTCCACACCACTGTATCTCTACCTGTCAGCTCGCAGTCCACACCACCATATCTCTACCTGTCAGCTCGCAGTCCACACCACTGTATCTCTACCTGTCAGCTCGCAGTCCACACCACTGTATCTCTACCTGTCAGCTCTCAGTCCACACCACTGTATCTCTACCTGTCAGCTCGCAGTCCACACCACTGTATCTCTACCTGTCAGCTCGCAGTCCACACCACTGTATCTCTACATATCAGCTCTAAGTCCACACCACTGTATCTCTACCTGTCAGCTCACAGTCCACACTACTGTATCTCTACCTGTCAGCTCGCAGTCACACCACTGTATCTCTACCTGTCAGCTCGCAGTCCACACCACCATATCTCTACCTGTCAGCTCGCAGTCCACACCACTGTATCTCTACCTGTCAGCTCGCAGTCCACACCACCATATCTCTACCTGTCAGCTCACAGTCCACACCACTGTATCTCTACCTGTCAGCTCGCAGTCCACACCACTATATCTCTACCTGTCAGCTCACAGTCCACATCACTGTATCTCTACCTGTCAGCTCGCAGTCCACACCACTGTATCTCTACCTGTCAGCTCACAGTCCACACTACTGTATCTCTACCTGTCAGCTCACAGTCCACATCACTGTATCTCTACCTGTCAGCTCGCAGTCTACATCACTGTATCTCTACCTGTCAGCTCGCAGTCCACACCACTGTATCTCTACCTGTCAGCTCGCAGTCCACACCACTGTATCTCTACCTGTCAGCTCGCAGACCACACCACTGTATCTCTACCTGTCAGCTCACAGTCCACACCACTGTATCTCTACCTGTCAGCTTGCAGTCCACACCATTGTATCTCTACATATCAGCTCGAAGTCCACACCACTGTATCTCTACCTGTCAGCTCACAGTCCACACTACTGTATCTCTACCTGTCAGCTCGCAGTCAACACCACTGTATCTCTACCTGTCAGCTCGCAGTCCACACCACCATATCTCTACCTGTCAGCTCGCAGTCCACACCACTGTATCTCTACCTGTCAGCTCGCAGTCCACATCACTGTATCTCTACCTGTCAGCTCGCAGTCCACACCACCATATCTCTACCTGTCAGCTCACAGTCCACACCACTGTATCTCTACCTGTCAGCTCGCAGTCCACACCACCATATCTCTACCTGTCAGCTCACAGTCCGTATCACTGTATCTCTACCTGTCAGCTCACAGTCCACACCACTGTATCTCTACCCGTCAGCTCACAGTCCACACCACTGTATCTCTACCTGTCAGCTCGCAGTCCACACCACCATATCTCTACATGTCAGCTCGTAGTCCACATCACTGTATCTCTACCTGTCAGCTCACAGTCCACACCACTGTATCTCTACCTGTCAGCTCGTAGTCCACACCACTGTATCTCTACCTGTCAGCTCGCAGTCCACACCACTGTATCTCTACCTGTCAGCTCGCAGTCCACACCACTGTATCTCTACCTGTCAGCTCGCAGTCCACACCACTGTATCTCTACCTGTCAGCTCGCAGTCCACATCACTGTATCTCTACCTGTCAGCTCGCAGTCCACACCACCATATCTCTACCTGTCAGCTCACAGTCCACACCACTGTATCTCTACCTGTCAGCTCGCAGTCCACACCACCATATCTCTACCTGTCAGCTCACAGTCCACACCACTGTATCTCTACCTGTCAGCTCGCAGTCCACACCACTGTATCTCTACCTGTCAGCTCACAGTCCACACCACTGTATCTCTACCTGTCAGCTCGCAGTCCACACCACTGTATCTCTACCTGTCAGCTCGCAGTCCACATCACTGTATCTCTACCTGTCAGCTCACAGTCCACACCACTGTATCTCTACCTGTCAGCTCACAGTCCACACCACTGTATCTCTACCTGTCAGCTCGCAGTCCACACCACTGTATCTCTACCTGTCAGCTCACAGTCCACACTACTGTATCTCTACCTGTCAGCTCGCAGTCCACACCACTGTATCTCTACCTGTCAGCTCGCAGTCCACACCACCATATCTCTACCTGTCAGCTCACAGTCCACACCACTGTATCTCTACCTGTCAGCTCACATTCCACACCACTGTATCTCTACCTGTCAGCTCACATTCCACACCACTGTATCTCTACCTGTCAGCTCGCAGTCCACACCACTGTATCTCTATCTGTCACCTCACATTCCACACTACTGTATCTCTACCTGTTAGCTTGCAGTCCACACCACTGTATCTCTACCTGTCAGCTCGCAGTCCACACCACTGTATCTCTACCTGTCAGCTCACAGTCCACACCACTGTATCTCTACCTGTCAGCTCACAATCCACACTACTGTATCTCTACCTGTCAGCTCACAGTCCACATCACTGTATCTCTACCTGTCAGCTCGCAGTCCACATCACTGTATCTCTACCTGTCAGCTCGCAGTCCACACCACTGTATCTCTACCTGTCAGCTCGCAGTCCACACCACTGTATCTCTACCTGTCAGCTCGCAGACCACACCACTGTATCTCTACCTGTCAGCTCACAGTCCACACCACTGTATCTCTACCTGTCAGCTCACAGTCCACACCACTGTATCTCTACCTGTCAGCTCACAGTCCACATCACTGTATCTCTACCTGTCAGCTCGCAGTCCACACCACTGTATCTCTACCTGTCAGCTCGCAGTCCACACCACTGTATCTCTACCTGTCACCTCACAGTCCACACCACTGTATCTCTACCTGTCAGCTCGCAGTCCACACCACTGTATCTCTACCTGTCAGCTCACAGTCCACACTACTGTATCTCTACCTGTCAGCTCGCAGTCAACACCACTGTATCTCTACCTGTCAGCTCGCAGTCCACACCACCATATCTCTACCTGTCAGCTCGCAGTCCACACCACTGTATCTCTACCTGTCAGCTCGCAGTCCACATCACTGTATCTCTACCTGTCAGCTCGCAGTCCACACCACCATATCTCTACCTGTCAGCTCACAGTCCACACCACTGTATCTCTACCTGTCAGCTCGCAGTCCACACCACCATATCTCTACCTGTCAGCTCACAGTCCACATCACTGTATCTCTACCTGTCAGCTCGCAGTCCACACCACTGTATCTCTACCTGTCAGCTCACAGTCCACACCACTGTATCTCTACCTGTCAGCTCACAGTCCACACTACCATATCTCTACATGTCAGCTCGCAGTCCACATCACTGTATCTCTACCTGTCAGCTCACAGTCCACACCACTGTATCTCTACCTGTCAGCTCGCAGTCCACATCACTGTATCTCTACCTGTCAGCTCACAGTCCACATCACTGTATCTCTACATATCAGCTTGCAGTCCACATCACTGTATCTCTACCTGTCAGCTCACAGTCCACACCACTGTATCTCTACCTGTCAGCTTGCAGTCCACACCACCATATCTCTACATGTCAGCTCGCAGTCCACATCACTGTATCTCTACCTGTCAGCTCGCAGTCCACACTACTGTATCTATATTTGTCAGCTCGCAGTCCTCGCCACCATATCTCTACATGTCAGCTCGCAGTCCACACCACTGTATATCTACCTGTCAGCTCACAGTCCACACTACTGTATCTCTACCTGCCAGCTCACAGTCCACACCACTGTATCTCTATCTGTCAGCTCACAGTCCACACTACTGTATCTCTACCTGTCAGCTCACAGTCCACATCACTGTATCTCTTACCTGAGCAGTGTCTAATCCATCTTTCAGCACTCCGCCAAATGCTCCGTGGTTCAGGAACACACAATTATCCTGAATACATATCATAATGAATGAAAACTGAGTCCTACAGTACAGTAAGTGTTTTATACTTACATTACAACATACATAACATCCATCAACTATATACGTAAATGTCTACTGATAGAGTCCTACAGTAAAGTAAGTGATTTACACTTACATTACAACATACATAACATCCATCAACTATATACGTAAATATCTACTGATAGAGTCCTACAGTACAGTAAGTGATTTACACTTACATTACAACATACATAACATCCATCAACTATGTACGTAAATGTCTACATGCTCAATAAAATCTTGATAATACTACAAAACAGATGCAAAAATTAAATATCATATATATCGGTTGAAGAGCACATTCTAATTCGAAAAGCCAAATTTATGCATAAAGTATAAGAAATCTCCCTTCTATTTTTCAGTAGAAAACACATACATTTGTATATACAGTCCCACCTCCCCAAACGTCACCTCCCAGGAGCGACACCCTCTTTATAATGTCACTTTTATTCCCTCCCGTTGGATTTTAATGTAATTTCACCTCTCATGAACAACACCTCTCAACAACGCACAACGACAGTCAATTTCCCACCCATCGATGCGTAAACCCTCCCAAGAACAGACAATAATACCAAAATATTTTGTACATGTATTTTCCAATTTTAAAAATAGCTAAGATAATTGACACACTGCAAATGATAGTAAACAGTTGTCGGTAATATAAATATTCATTTATACTCCCGGTCACATCTCTATATTTTTATATTTAACAACTTATATTAATCACTCTCGTTGGAGCGGATGAAAGCGTATATGTGGTCATTCATGTGGGAGGAAACCGGAGTACCCAGAGGAAACCGGAGTACCCGGAGAAAACCCACCTTTCCGATCTGGCGACAATCTCACATACTTCCCGGTCCGAGGATCAAACCCGGGTTGCATTGGTGAGAAGCGAGCGCGCTAACCACTGCGCTAATCGGACAGCCTACAATTACTAACAACTACTTAAATATTTATATGAAACACAATTTAATTGTTCCATTTGAGGACAAACACTCACATAGAACTAAGATAATCCCTCTAAATATCAATTAACCAAAACTAGACGGTGATAATTCTTGCTAATTTAAGCAGTATTAAAAATTGAAAACATCAGAAGGCCCAGAAGTGCTCGCCCAGATTGCTCTGCGGCTGTGAGGGTAAAGATCACCAAGTAGTGAGGCGGCCTGGTGTTGTGAAGGCTACCCTAGTTGGGGTTGCTGTTATGCTCATGTCCGGACAATCCAGCCTGCAGACTAGCAGGCCCTAACAATATTGAGTAGACACAAAATTCCTACGATACAATAGTAATCTCTCTCTGGTTAGCATGGTGGTTAGCACGCTCGCTTCTCACCAATACAACCCAGGTTCGATCCTCTTACTGGGAAGTATGTGAGATGGTACGAGGCTACCAGATTGGACAGGTTGTTTTCTCCGGGTACTCCTGTTTGCTCCCACACATATATGCTTTCATCTGCGCCAACGAGAGTGATTAATATAAGTTGTTAATGCTTGTTTCTCAATCATTGTAAAATAAATAACGTTTATACTAACCTCTAATAGATAATGATTCTTCCTGATCTCTCTTCCAAATGTTGGAGGGTGTAGTATGTATTGTTGAAACTGTTCACAAGTGAATGGTAGAGCTGGTGGTACATACACTGCCTGTAACATATCATAATTATATGCACTGTTGGAGGGTGTAGTATGTATTGTTGAATGATAACAGAGTTTAAGTGTATCCAGGAAAACATGAAGGGGGGGGGGTGCTAATTAAGTTAGTAAAACCACCTCTCCGCAGTTGGCCTATCCTAGAGGGGTCCTGGGGCATGTTATCCCCAAAATGTTTGACCTGTTCACCGACAACTACAAATTACAGTGTCTTATACGTTTATTTATCGTCGCTACCGGTTGTCCATATGAGCGATGCCTCCTGAAGAGACTAGTCATTTTAGATGTTGGAGGATAGTGCAAATGATACAGACAGATATCCATTACAGAGTTTCCTCTGGTTCTTTTACGTGCACGAGACATGAGACCTCGGTTTAAAGTCGCATCTGCAAGACTGTTAATTTTATTACAGTCAGACGGGTGGGTGATCGAACCGATTTGCTGCCCAACATGTTACAAAATACAACACACCAGATACGAGACCAAATATTTAGATTTGGACAATGTGACATTTTAATATCAAGGCATTTAACAGATCAAAAAATGTTTATATATAGGACTAACCATACTAGCCGTTAGGCAGGCATTTAAATTCCACGTTGACTCTTCTCTCTTCCTTGGACTCCATCAAGAATGAGGTCTCCAGAGTGATTAATATAAATTGTAAAAGCTTGTTCAAAATAAATTTGTATAAATAGGACTAACCAGATACTCACTATATGGACATGCACAGATTTGTCCTCATACAAACATAACATTATATACTGTTTCAGTGCAGCCTACAAGCTACAATATGTCAGTAATAGTATACATACATCCGCAATACTCAGAAGTTGCTGAACATTTGATGAATGAAACGACCCAAAATCTCGCTTTGCAGCATTCATTTCTGGGGTTAAAATCTAGAACGTGGCAAAAGAGAAGTTTCCCGCCATCTGTCACGGAAACGCAAAGCTATCAGAATTTCCAACACGGAGTTTTATGTCATTCATCAGTGAGTCAACCACGTTTATTATATAGTAGCTTTATTCATGTACCAGATTACTGAACATTATTAAGATATTGCTACGAATATAATTGTTCTACAACCCGGAAGTAACCCTACTCAACAGTAACATCAACACTGATGACAGAAGGTAAGCAATGTATTTCAAACATTTGCAAGCATTTCAATACTAATTCTACAAATACATATTGGTGAACATTTTACATCCACTGTTTGAATCCCTCCCAAATTTAAAAGAAACCACATTTATGACTTACCTAAACTTGATCTATTTTCGGATAGTACATAATATTTGTTTTTCTATTAGAACTTTTCTACCGGTTACTGGCCAATTCAACAGGCTGAACATTATTGCCAGGTGTTTTTGGCGGAGTGTAGACCACCTTCATGCCCTAACTACGAAACGGTATGCCAACCTCAGTAAGGAACTGACAATATTCTCATGTATTTATTGCATTTATCACTGTTTATCACTTGTTGGACAGCCCTGGCGACAGATTGCTAGACCACTCAGCAACGGAGGCTCATAGTGAATACATTGACCAACTTGATGTTTTATGAAGATCTTTTTAGCCTCTGGTATACATTTGTAGTGTAACAAGACTCTATACTAGACCATGTTTTATGAAGATCTTGTTAGCCTCTGATATACATTTGTAGTGTAACAAGACTCTATACTAGACCATGTTTTATGAAGATCTTGTTAGCCTCTGATATACATTTGTAGTGTAACAAGACTCTATACTAGACCATGTTTTATGAAGATCTTGTTAGCCTCTGATATACATTTGTAGTGTAACAAGACTCTATACTAGACCATGTTTTATGAAGATCTTGTTAGCCTCTGATATACAGTTGTAGTGTAACAAGACTCTACTAGACCATGTTTTATGAAGATCTTGTTAGCCTCTGGTATACATTTGTAGTGTAACAAGACTCTATGCTAGACCATGTTTTATAAAGATCTTGTTAGCCTCTGGTATACATTTGTAGTGTAACAAGACTCTATACTAGACCATGTTTTGTGAAGATCTTGTTAGCCTCTGGTATGCATTTGTAGTGTAGCAAGACTATACTAGACCATGTTTTATGAAGATCTTGTTAGCCTCTGGTATGCATTTGTAGTGTAGCAAGACTCTATACTAGACCATGTTTTATGAAGATCTTGTTAGCCTCTGGTATACATTTGTAGTGTACCAAGACTCTATACTAGACCATGTTCTGTGTTCATTCTTGTCCATCTTTTATGTGATTTCTGTATTAGGTTATCAGCTTATGGACAGTAAATAGAGTGGTGGAACCTATGCTCAGCATAAATCCTGCATATAATGGCCAGTATAAAATGTTAATTGCCCTTGCCGTATATTATTATTTTCTTAAGTCGTGAAAACAACTTTAAAAAAAACTTGTGTTGACAGTTTTAGCTTCATCATGTGACCTTGCTGCTCAATTCAGCGGCACCCGTTTATATGCGGTACTTAATACTTTAGGGCACCTATACACGGCATACTTGTAATTACCTATTTATCCACCATAACTTATTGAATGTCTTATTTTGATATAGTACATCATTGAGTAAAACGCTTATTGGTGTTAATCAGAAATGGTATAGAAACTATTTTTCGGGTTAGGTGTAGATTTTTAAAATTCGGATAGCTACCTGAATTGCTCATACACCGTATCAGTTTCGGTGGAAATATTCTCCCAATGATTTGTTTGTTTATATTCGTCTGCTGGATAAGTCAAGTGACAGTTGCATCAGCCTACCGATACACTCAACGGAATGCTATTGAACCATGCTTCAGCTCTGTCAGCGAAAGTAGCCTAGAACTATATAAATACTTTAAATACGGATGTAAATGGATAAATACGCTGAGCATAGGAATACGCCGAGCATAGGTTACACTAATAGCCATCAAACTCAATGCATTTTCCATGATTAGTCATGGCTAATGTTCACACCCTTGTACATGTATTTAGCGCAGTGGATATGTGCCTCTAGGACATGTCCATGTAGTTTGCATGTATGTACGGCAACGACGGAACCTGGCATTGTTGGACACATGTATGTACGGCAATGACAGAACCTGGTATTGTTGTACACATGTATGTACGGCAACGACAGAACCTGGCATTGTTGCACACATGTATGTATGGCAACGACAGAACCTGGCATTGTTGCACACATGTATGCATGGTAACGACAGAACCTGGCATTGTTGCACACATGTATGTATGGCAACGACAGAACCTGGCATTGTTGCACACATGTATGTACGGCAACGACAGAACCTGGCATAGATGCATACATGGATAGCCTGACATTTCTGAGGATGTCCTCTCTTCCCAACTCTCTAGTACAGTAAGGTCTATCTGAAGGACCTCTGCATCATCATCTGTGTCCTCTCTTCCCAACTCTCTAGTACAGTAAGGTCTATCTGAAGGACCTCTGCATCATCATCTGTGTCCTCTCTTCCCAACTCTCTAGTACAGTAAGGTCTATCTGAAGGACCTCTGCATCATCATATGTGTCCTCTCTTCCCAACTCTCTAGTATAGTAAGGTCTATCTGGAGGACCTCTGCATCATCATCTGTGTCCTCTCTTCCCAACTCTCTAGTACAGTAAGGTCTATCTGAAGGACCTCTGCATCATCATCTGTGTCCTCTCTTCCCAACTCTCTAGTACAGTAAGGTCTATCTGAAGTACCTCTGCATCATCATCTGTGTCCTCTCTTCCCAACTCTCTAGTACAGTACGGTCTATCTGAAGGACCTCTGCATCATCATCTGTGTCCTCTCTTCCCAACTCTCTAGTACAGTAAGGTCTATCTGGAGGACCTCTGAATCATCATCTGAAGTCATCGTTTTCTCATCAAAGCATAACTCCAGGCAAATTGGCGACATCTCTGTTACAGTGGGTGGCTCAAAGATCAAACCATCAGAGTGTGTAAGAAACTTGGGTGCTTTGTTTGACTCTCGGATGGACATGGAGGCCCACATTAACTCCACCAGTTGATCATGTTACACGCAGTTGCGCAAAATCGGCCACATCAGACAATACCTTCCAAAAGACGCTACAAAATCTATTGTCAGCTCATTGGTAACATCTAGGCTGGACTACTGTAATGCTCTTTTGTATGGTGTCCCGCAGACAAAAGTGAACAGACTACAGAATGTACAAAATACGGCAGCTAGAATCATTTCAAGGACTTCATGCTACGATCACATTACACCTGTACTCAAAGATCTGCACTGGTTGCCAATACAATACAGGATAAAATACAAGATTCAGACTCATACGTACAAAGCTTTACATGAACAATCACCTGTCTACATCAGAAATCTATTGAATAACTACACACCTCGGAGAACTTTAAGATCACAAAATGATTCATCAACGTTAGAAGTGCCGAAAAGCAGGAATGTCTCTCTTGGTGATCGCAGTTTCGCCGTAGCGGCTCCAAGATTATGGAACTCACTTCCCTCTGGAATCAGGGACGCTCCGTCCCTATACTCGTTCAAGCGGTCGCTCAAGACACACTATTTCAGTGAGATACATGGGAACTAGCTGAATTTGTTTAGGAAAAATAAATTTGATTTCATTCCAGTAATTGGAAATTTGGGTTTTATTCCAGTAATTGGACTATTTATTACTACATGTATTTACTTTTTTTTTATGTACTACATTACAATCACTTGAATTTTAAATTTATATTTGTTTATTAACGTAAGTGTCTCTTTTAAATATCATTGGTCTTAGCGTTTTATTCGTAGGTTACGTTATATAATTTTATTATATAATTTTTTTATCTATAAAATTCTTTAAGCCCATTTCAGTCTATCGATTCATTCTCTCATTTTATTAAATTTATACTAGCATTATATTAATTGTTCGTAGTTGTCCTTGTCTCATATGAATTTGTTTTATCGGTCAGATTTAAGATCTATTATCACCTTAACACATGTTGTTTTGTTTGCATATACTATGTTTTATCATTGTTATTAGGTTTACATATCTGTGATATGTCATATGTTATTATGTAAAGCACCCTTGAACGTGTATTTTTACATGAAAAGGGCGCTCAAGAAATCTGGTATAATAATAATAATCTGGCCTGCTTTGCCTGTATAGAAGTCCATCATCGGCGAACAGTATCGTATGATACTATCTGATATAAAAATAATAGCCACCCAAATATTGTACCTTGGGGGACCTCAGATAACACGTTATTGTACCTTGGGGGACCTCAGATAACACGTTATTGTACCTTGGTGGACCTCAGATAACACGTTATTGTACCTTGGGGGACCTCAGATAACACGTTATTGTACCTTGGGGGACCTCAGATAACACGTTATTGTACCTTGGTGGACCTCAGATAACACGTTATTGTACCTTGGGGGACCTCAGATAACACGTTATTGTACCTTGGGGACCTCAGATAACACGTTATTGTACCTTGGTGGACCTCAGATAACACGTTATTGTACCTTGGGGACCTCAGATAACACGTTATTGTACCTTGGGGGACCTCAGATAACATATTATTGTACCTTGCGGGACCTCAGATAACACGTTATTGTACCTTGGGGACCTCAAATTACATGTTTTTCTGTGATGAAGAACCATCATCAAGTAGAGTTGCTTCCTGTAGATGATGAATGACTTGATACAATCCAGGGTAGCATCTCTCACCCCGTAGTAGTTTACCTTGTGCAGTAACCGCTTCTGGGGGACTTTGCAAACGCTTTGGAAAAGTCATGTAGAATTACATCCACTCGTTTCCTGAGTGTTGCTTTCAAACAATTGAATTAAATTGCATTTAAATCCACGTTGCCTCTTCTCTCTCCTTCATGGTGATGGATTCCATCAGGAATGAGGTCTCGAGAGTGATTAATATAAGTTGAAAGAACTTGTTTCGCAATCGAGCTAAAATAAATTTGTATAAACTAATCCTTTAATCGTAGACCAAAAGTTCCAGATTTAAATTGTCAAGATTGAAGATAAAAGAAAATATTACATAATTATTTGGTGACACAATTCTAACCTGTATTGTGCAGATTGAAGCATGGGACATAAGTGGTGAAGACACACATGTAAAAGGTGAAGATGTTTAGTGCAGATGCTGCCCAAATATCCATGCTGGAAACAGAGGGATCAAGTTACGAAACAAAGCAGCAAGACACGTTTGAATACCTGTTCCCTAAATTTACCCACCAGTCTCCATGGCAACAGGCAGGTCGACAAAGAAACACACCACTTCTGGAAGATTTCATTCTTATAGCAGAATTTTCAGAACAGGAGGGCCCACGACCAGTCGTAGGACACTTTTATTTATCATGTTATTTATTTTAGTTTATTTAACGTCATTTACCTAACAACACCTTTCCTGGGCGGGCTCCAGCGGTTAACCAGTACTTGGTGCACCAACCTCCATAAGAAACTGCCAACTTTTTCATTTAAATGAGATATGGTCAGAGCGGGGCTCGAACCCGTGACCATCAGAGATGATAGGTTACAGTGGTATATACAAGTCAGCGACCGTAACCACTCGACCACGGAGGCAGTTTTTATAATGTTATGTTTCACTTCTATGATATGTTAACTGTTTGTAAAGTACCGTAGGTTTGATTGTTAATTTGTGAATTCATATAGTAACGAATCTCCTTGTGAATGTTTGTTTGCATGTCCTCATTATCTTTGAAATTCACTACCTTTTGCTTTCATTCACTACTTTTTGCTTTCATTCACTACCTTTTGCTTTCATTCACTACCTTTTGCTTTCATTCACTATCTTTTGCTTTCATCCACTACCTTTTGCTTTCATTCACTACCTTTTGCTTTCATACACTACATTTTGCTTTCATTCACTACCTTTTGCTTTCATTCACTACATTTTGCTTTCATTCACTACATTTTTTGCTTTCATCCACTACCTTTTGCTTTCATTCACTACCTTTTGCTTTCATTCACTACCTTTTGCTTTCATTCACTACCTTTTGCTTTCATCCACTACCTTTTGCTTTCAATCACTACCTTTTTAAAAAAAAATTTTTATACTTTATTTATTTTTGATTGCGATTGCGAAGCAAGTTTTAACAACTTATATTAATCACTCTCGTTGGCTCGGATGAAAGCGTATATGTGGGAGGAAACCGGAGTACCCGGAGAAAACCCACCTGTCCGATCTGGCGACCATCGTACCATCTCACATACTTCACTACCTTTGACATTCACTACCTTTACACTAACTACCTTTGACATTCAGTATATTTGACATTCACTACCATTGACATTCACTACCATTGACATTCACAACACAACCATTGACATTCACTGTCATTAACATACTCTCCCATTGACATTCACAACACAACCATTAACATTCACTGTCATTAACATACTCTCCCATTGACATTCACAACACAACCATTGACATTCACAACCATTAACATACTCTACCATTGACATTCACAACACAACCATTGACATTCACAACACAACCATTAACATTCACTACCATTAACATACTCTACCATTGACATTCACAACACAACCATTGACATTCACTACACACACCATTAACATACTCTACCATTGACATTCACAACACAACCATTAACATTCACTACCATTAACATACTCTACCATTGACATTCACAACACAACCATTAACATACTCTACCATTGACATTCACAACACAACCATTAACATACTCAACCATTGACATTCACAACACAACCATTAACATACTCTACCATTGACATTCACAACACAACCATTAACATACTCAACCATTGACATTCACAACACACCATTAACATACTCTACCATTGACATTCACAACACAACCATTGACATTCACAACACAACCATTAACATTCACTACCATTAACATACTCTACCATTGACATTCACAACACAACCATTAACATACTCTACCATTGACATTCACAACACAACCATTGCCATTCACAACACAAGCATTGACATTCACAACCATTAACATACTCTACCATTGACATTCACAACACAACCATTAACATTCACAACACAACCATTGACATTCACAACCATTAACATACTCTACCATTGACATTCACAACACAACCATTAACATTCACTACCATTAACATACTCTACCATTGACATTCACAACACAACCATTAACATACTCTACCATTGACATTCACAACACAACCATTAACATACTCTACCATTGACATTCACAACACAACCATTGTTTGTTTAACATACTCTACCATTGACATTCACAACACAACCATTGACATTCACAACACAACCATTGACATTCACAACACAACCATTAACATACTCTACCATTGACATTCACAACACAACCATTAACATTCACTACCATTAACATACACCATTGACATTCACTACCATTAACATACTCTACCATTGACATTCACAACACAACCATTAACATACTCTACCATTGACATTCACAACACAACCATTAACATACTCTACCATTGACATTCACAACACAACCATTAACATACTCTACCATTGACATTCACAACACAACCATTAACATTCACTACCATTACATCACCATTACATTCACTACCATTAACATACTCTACCATTGACATTCACAACACAACCATTAACATACTCTACCATTGACATTCACAACACAACCATTAACATACTCTACCATTGACATTCACAACACAACCATTAACATACTCTACCATTGACATTCACAACACAACCATTAACATACTCTACCATTGACATTCACAACACAACCATTAACATACTCTACCATTGACATTCACAACACAACCATTAACATACTCTACCATTGACATTCACAACACAACCATTAACATACTCTACCATTGACATTCACAACACAACCATTAACATACTCTACCATTGACATTCACAACACAACCATTAACATACTCTACCATTGACATTCACAACACAACCATTAACATACTCTACCATTGACATTCACAACACAACCATTAACATACTCTACCATTGACATTCACAACACAACCATTAACATACTCTACCATTGACATTCACAACACAACCATTAACATACTCTACCATTGACATTCACAACACAACATTAACATACTCTACCATTGACATTCACAACACAACCATTAACATACTCTACCATTGACATTCACAACACAACCATTAACATACTCTACCATTGACATTCACAACACAACCATTAACATACTCTACCATTGACATTCACAACACAACCATTAACATACTCTACCATTGACATTCACAACACAACCATTAACATTCACTACATTAACATACTCTACCATTGACATTCACAACACAACCATTAACATACTCTACCATTGACATTCACAACACAACCATAACATACTCTACCATGACATTCACAACACACCATTAACATACTCTACCATTGACATCACAACACAACCATTACAACTCTACCATTGACATCACAACACAACCATTAACATACTCTACCATTGACATTCACAACACAACCATTAACATACTCTACCATTGACATTCACAACACAACCATTAACATACTCTACCATTGACATTCACAACACAACATTAACATACTCTACCATTGACATTCACAACACAACCATTAACATACTCTACCATTGACATTCACAACACAACCATTAACATACTCTACCATTGACATTCACAACACAACCATTAAAATTCACTACATAAATACTCTACCATTGACATTCACAACACAACCGTTTATTAACATACTCTACCATTGACATTCAAACACAACCATTATTACTTATACTCTACCATTGACATTCACAACACATTTTGTTTTTTACAACACAACCATTAACATACTCTACCTTGACATTCACAACACAACCATTAACATACTCTACCATTGACATTCAAACACACCCATTAACATACTCTACCATTGACATTCACAACACAACCATTAACATACTCTACCATTGACATTCACAACACAACCATAATTTTGTTTTTTTTGACATTCACAACAACCATTAACATACTCTACCATTGACATTCACAACACAACCATTAACATACTCTACCATTGACATTCACAACACAACCATTAACATACTCTACCATTGACATTCACAACACAACCATTAACATACTCTACCATTGACATTCACAATCGTCTTACTATGTTTGAATAATGCAACTGTTACAGTTAAAAGCTTCAGTATGGTTGTAACACATCCATTGATGTTCTCATGGTTTAGGGGTGGCACTCCGTGGGTTACAAGAAGCAAATAGTTTTATTTATTCTGCAAATATCTGTTTTTATGAATCACCTCTTTTATGACATATAATAAATTATATACAGTCTACAATACATCCATTATGTTGAATTACGTCAGACCAAACAAAATACATCGACATAACCAATGTTTGACTTAACGAAATTCGATATAAACAGCGGCAGTTATATGTAAATGATAGTGTCTGAAACGGGACTTTGCCGCCACTTCGAGATAACCGGAGAATTCGACATAACTGACTTTGACATAACAGATGTAGACTGTATATAAATGATAAAATCTCTAAAATCGTCCTGGAACAAGAATACTACATTATATATAGTCTTATGTAATGAACAGGTAATACATTTAAGTTTATAAAATAATGTTTTTCAGATTGTCATTCCGAAGGATGGAGGACAGAATTTTGACCAAAATGAGTTTTCTGTGAAGATTCTTGCTGTTGACCATCAGTCCTCTATCGTTGAGTACGTCCAGCTCACATTATTTACTGTATATTTGATTAGCACATAGCCATTGTAAATTTAGTTTAGCTTGATTGCAAAACAAGTTACTACAACATTTGTTTAATCACTCTCCACACCTCTCAATCACCACGATTGAGAGAGAGGAGGCTATGTGGGTTTAAGAGAGAGAGAGAGGAGGCTATGTGGGTTTAAGAGAGAGGAGGCTATGTGGGTTTAAGAGAGAGAGAGGAGGCTATGTGGGTTTAAGAGAGAGGGAGGAGGCTATGTG
>CM026393.1:13064996-13114134 GCA_014843695.1 Archivesica marissinica
CATCACTCATACATCAACCAGATGTAGTATTATCCATGTCACTCATACATCAACCAGATGTAGTATTATCCACATCACTCATACATCAACCAGATGTAGTATTATCCACGTCACTCATACATCAACCAGATGTAGTATTATCCACGTCACTCATACATCAACCAGATGTAGTATTATCCACGTCACTCATACATCAACCAGATGTAGTATTATCCACATCACTCATACATCAACCAGATGTAGTATTATCCATGTCACTCATACATCAACCAGATGTAGTATTATCCACATCAACCAGATGTAGTATTATCCACATCAACCAGATGTAGTATTATCCATGTAACTCATACATCAACCAGATGTAGTATTATCCACGTCACTCATACATCAACCAGATGTAGTATTATCCATGTCACTCATACATCAACCAGATGTAGTATTATCCACGTCACTCATACATCAACCAGATGTAGTATTATCCACATCACTCATACATCAACCAGATGTAGTATTATCCACATCACTCATACGTCAACCAGATGTAGTATTATCCATGTCACTCATACATCAACCAGATGTAGTATTATCCATGTCAACCAGATGTAGTATTATCCACGTCACTCATACATCAACCAGATGTAGTATTATCCACATCACTCATACGTCAACCAGATGTAGTATTATCCATGTCACTCATACATCAACCAGATGTAGTATTATCCACATCAACCAGATGTAGTATTATCCACATCAACCAGATGTAGTATTATCCATGTCAACCAGATGTATTATCCACATCAACCAGATGTAGTATTATCCACATCAACCAGATGTAGTATTATCCACATCAACCAGATGTAGTATTATCCACATCAACCAGATGTAGTATTATCCACATCAACCAGATGTAGTATTATCCACGTCACTAATACATCAACCAGATGTAGTATTATCCACATCAACCAGATGTAGTATTATCCACATCAACCAGATGTAGTATTATCCACGTCACTCATACATCAACCAGATGTAGTATTATCCACGTCAACCAGATGTAGTATTATCCACGTCAACCATATGTAGTATTATCCACGTCAGCCAGATGTAGTATTATCCATGTCAACCAGATGTAGTATTATCCACATCACTCATACATCAACCAGATGTAGTATTATCCACATCACTCATACATCAACCAGATGTAGTATTATCCACGTCAACCAGATGTAGTATTATCCACGTCAACCATATGTAGTATTATCCACGTCAACCAGATGTAGTATTATCCATGTCAACCAGATGTAGTATTATCCACATCACTCATACGTCAACCAGATGTAGTATTATCCATGTCACTCATACATCAACCAGATGTAGTATTATCCACGTCACTCATACGTCAACCAGATGTAGTATTATCCACATCACTCATACGTCAACCAGATGTAGTATTATCCACGTCACTCATACGTCAACCAGATGTAGTATTATCCACGTCAACCAGATGTAGTATTATCCACATCAACCAGATGTAGTATTATCCACATCAACCAGATGTAGTATTATCCACATCAACCAGATGTAGTATTATCCATGTCACTCATACATCAACCAGATGTAGTATTATCCACATCAACCAGATGTAGTATTATCCACGTCAACCAGATGTAGTATTATCCACATCAACCAGATGTAGTATTATCCACATCAACCAGATGTAGTATTATCCACATCAACCAGATGTAGTATTATCCACGTCACTCATAATCAACCAGATGTAGTATTATCCATGTCACTCATACATCAACCAGATGTAGTATTATCCACGTCAACCAGATGTAGTATTATCCACGTCAACCAGATGTAGTATTATCCACGTTTTCAACCAGATGTAGTATTATCCATGTCACTCATATCAACCAGATGTAGTATTATCCATGTCACTCATACATCAACCAGATGTAGTATTATCCACATCACTCATACATCAACCAGATGTAGTATTATCCACATCACTCATACATCAACCAGATGTAGTATTATCCACATCACTCATACGTCAACCAGATGTAGTATTATCCATGTCACTCATACGTCAACCAGATGTAGTATTATCCACATCACTCATACGTCAACCAGATGTAGTATTATCCACGTCACTCATACGTCAACCAGATGTAGTATTATCCACATCAACCAGATGTAGTATTATCCACATCACTCATACGTCAACCAGATGTAGTATTATCCACATCAACCAGATGTAGTATTATCCACGTCACTCATACGTCAACCAGATGTAGTATTATCCACATCAACCAGATGTAGTATTATCCACATTAACCAGATGTAGTATTATCCACATTAACCAGATGTAGTATTATCCACGTCTCTCATACGTCAACCAGATGTAGTATTATCCATGTCACTCATACATCAACCAGATGTAGTATTATCCACATCTCTCATACGTCAACCAGATGTAGTATTATCCACATCACTCATACATCAACCAGATGTAGTATTATCCACATCTCATACGTCAACAAGATGTAGTATTATCCACATCACTCATACATCAACCAGATGTAGTATTATCCACGTCAACCAGATGTAGTATTATCCACATCACTCATACGTCAACCAGATGTAGTATTATCCACGTCGACCAGATGTAGTATTATCCACGTCACTCATACATCAACCAGATGTAGTATTATCCACGTCAACCAGATGTAGTATTATCCACATCACTGATACATCAACCAGATGTAGTATTATCCATGTCACTCATACATCAACCAGATGTAGTATTATCCACATCAACCAGATGTAGTATTATCCACATTAACCTGATGTAGTATTATCCACGACCCTCATACAACAACCAGATGTAGTATTATCCACATCACTCATACATCAACCAGATGTAGTATTATCCACGACCCTCATACAACAACCAGATGTAGTATTATCCACGTCACTCATACATCAACCAGATGTAGTATTATCCACATGAACCAGATGTAGTATTATCCACGTCAACCAGATGTAGTATTATCCACATCAACCAGATGTAGTATTATCCACATCGACCAGATGTAGTATTATCCACATCAACCAGATGTAGTATTATCCACATCAACCAGATGTAGTATTATCCACGTCACTAATACATCAACCAGATGTAGTATTATCCACATCAACCAGATGTAGTATTATCCACATCAACCAGATGTAGTATTATCCACGTCACTCATACATCAACCAGATGTAGTATTATCCACGTCAACCAGATGTAGTATTATCCACGTCAACCATATGTAGTTTTATCCACGTCAACCAGATGTAGTATTATCCATGTCAACCAGATGTAGTATTATCCACATCACTCATACATCAACCAGATGTAGTATTATCCACATCACTCATACATCAACCAGATGTAGTATTATCCACGTCAACCAGATGTAGTATTATCCACGTCAACCAGATGTATTATTATCCATGTCAACCAGATGTAGTATTATCCACATCACTCATACGTCAACCAGATGTAGTATTATCCATGTCACTCATACATCAACCAGATGTAGTATTATCCACGTCACTCATACGTCAACCAGATGTAGTATTATCCACATCACTCATACGTCAACCTGATGTAGTATTATCCACGTCAACCAGATGTAGTATTATCCACATTAACCAGATGTAGTATTATCCATGTCAACCAGATGTAGTATTATCCACATCAACCAGATGTAGTATTATCCACGTCACTCATACATCAACCAGATGTAGTATTATCCACGTCACTCATACATCAACCAGATGTAGTATTATCCACGACCCTCATACAACAACCAGATGTAGTATTATCCACATCACTCATACATCAACCAGATGTAGTATTATCCATGTCACTCATACATCAACCAGATGTAGTATTATCCACATCAACCAGATGTAGTATTATCCACATCAACCAGATGTAGTATTATCCATGTCAACCAGATGTAGTATTATCCACATCAACCAGATGTAGTATTATCCACATCAACCAGATGTAGTATTATCCACATCAACCAGATGTAGTATTATCCACGTCACTCATACATCAACCAGATGTAGTATTATCCACGTCAACCAGATGTAGTATTATCCACGTCAACCATATGTAGTATTATCCACGTCAACCAGATGTAGTATTATCCATGTCAACCAGATGTAGTATTATCCACATCACTCATACGTCAACCAGATGTAGTATTATCCACATCACTCATACATCAACCAGATGTAGTATTATCCATGTCAACCAGATGTAGTATTATCCACGTCAACCATATGTAGTATTATCCACGTCAACCAGATGTAGTATTATCCATGTCAACCAGATGTAGTATTATCCATGTCACTCATACATCAACCAGATGTAGTATTATCCACTTCACTCATACGTCAACCAGATGTAGTATTATCCACATCACTCATACGTCAACCAGATGTAGTATTATCCACGTCACTCATACATCAACCAGATGTAGTATTATCCACATCAACCAGATGTAGTATTATCCACATCACTCATACGTCAACCAGATGTAGTATTATCCACATCAACCAGATGTAGTATTATCCATGTCACTCATACGTCAACCAGATGTAGTATTATCCACATCAACCAGATGTAGTATTATCCACATTAACCAGATGTAGTATTATCCACATTAACCAGATGTAGTATTATCCACGTCTCTCATACGTCAACCAGATGTAGTATTATCCATGTCACTCATACATCAACCAGATGTAGTATTATCCACATCTCTCATATGTCAACCAGATGTAGTATTATCCACATCACTCATACATCAACCAGATGTAGTATTATCCACATCTCTCATACGTCAACAAGATGTAGTATTATCCACATCACTCATACATCAACCAGATGTAGTATTATCCACGTCAACCAGATGTAGTATTATCCACGTCACTCATACATCAACCAGATGTAGTATTATCCACGTCAACCAGATGTAGTATTATCCACGTCACTCATACATCAACCAGATGTAGTATTATCCACATCACTCATACATCAACCAGATGTAGTATTATCCATGTCAACCAGATGTAGTATTATCCACGTCAACCAGATGTAGTATTATCCACGTCAACCAGATGTAGTATTATCCAGTACTCATACATCAACCAGATGTAGTATTATCCATGTCACTCATACATCAACCAGATGTAGTATTATCCACGTCAACCAGATGTAGTATTATCCACGTCAACCAGATGTAGTATTATCCACGTCAACCAGATGTAGTATTATCCACGTCACTCATACATCAACCAGATGTAGTATTATCCACGTCACTCATACATCAACCAGATGTAGTATTATCCACATCACTCATACGTCAACCAGATGTAGTATTATCCATGTCACTCATACATCAACCAGATGTAGTATTATCCATGTCACTCATACATCAACCAGATGTAGTATTATCCACATCACTCATACATCAACCAGATGTAGTATTATCCACATCACTCATACATCAACCAGATGTAGTATTATCCACATCACTCATACGTCAACCAGATGTAGTATTATCCATGTCACTCATACATCAACCAGATGTAGTATTATGCATGTCACTCATACATCAACCAGATGTAGTATTATCCACGTCAACCAGATGTAGTATTATCCACATCAACCAGATGTAGTATTATCCATGTAACTCATACATCAACCAGATGTAGTATTATCCACGTCACTCATACATCAACCAGATGTAGTATTATCCATGTCACTCATACATCAACCAGATGTAGTATTATCCACATCACTCATACATCAACCAGATGTAGTATTATCCACATCACTCATACATCAACCAGATGTAGTATTATCCACATCACTCATACGTCAACCAGATGTAGTATTATCCATGTCACTCATACATCAACCAGATGTAGTATTATCCATGTCAACCAGATGTAGTATTATCCACGTCACTCATACATCAACCAGATGTAGTATTATCCACATCACTCATACGTCAACCAGATGTAGTATTATCCATGTCACTCATACATCAACCAGATGTAGTATTATCCACATCACTCATACGTCAACCAGATGTAGTATTATCCATGTCAACCAGATGTAGTATTATCCACATCACTCATACATCAACCAGATGTAGTATTATCCACATCAACCAGATGTAGTATTATCCACATCACTCATACATCAACCAGATGTAGTATTATCCACGTCAACCAGATGTAGTATTATCCACGTCACTCATACATCAACCAGATGTAGTATTATCCATGTCACTCATACATCAACCAGATGTAGTATTATCCACATCAACCAGATGTAGTATTATCCACATCAACCATATGTAGTATTATCTACGTCAACCAGATGTAGTATTATCCACGTCAACCAGATCTAGTATTATCCACGTCACTCATACATCAACCAGATGTAGTATTATCCATGTCACTCATACATCAACCAGATGTAGTATTATCCACATCAACCAGATGTAGTATTATCCACATCAACCAGATGTAGTATTATCCACGTCAACCAGATGTAGTATTATCCACGTCAACCAGATGTAGTATTATCCATGTAACTCATACGTCAACCAGATGTAGTATTATCCATGTCACGCATACATCAACCAGATGTAGTATTATCCATGTCAACCAGATGTAGTATTATCCACGTCAACCAGATGTAGTATTATCCACGTCAACCAGATGTATTATCCACGTCACTCATACATCAACCAGATGTAGTATTATCCACGACCCTCATACAACAACCAGATGTAGTATTATCCACATCACTCATACATCAACCAGATGTAGTATTATCCATGTCACTCATACATCAACCAGATGTAGTATTATCCACATCAACCAGATGTAGTATTATCCACGTCAACCAGATGTAGTATTATCCATGTAACTCATACATCAACCAGATGTAGTATTATCCACGTCACTCATACATCAACCAGATGTAGTATTATCCACGTCACTCATACATCAACCAGATGTAGTATTATCCACATCACTCATACGTCAACCAGATGTAGTATTATCCATGTCACTCATACATCAACCAGATGTAGTATTATCCATGTCAACCAGATGTAGTAATATCCACGTCACTCATACATCAACCAGATGTAGTATTATCCACATCACTCATACATCAACCAGATGTAGTATTATCCACATCACTCATACATCAACCAGATGTAGTATTATCCACATCACTCATACGTCAACCAGATGTAGTATTATCCACGTCACTCATACATCAACCAGATGTAGTATTATCCACGTCACTCATACATCAACCAGATGTAGTATTATCCACATCACTCATACATCAACCAGATGTAGTATTATCCACATCACTCATACATCAACCAGATGTAGTATTATCCATGTCACTCATACATCAACCAGATGTAGTATTATCCATGTCACTCATACATCAATCAGATGTAGTATTATCCATGTCACTCATACATCAACCAGATGTAGTATTATCCACGTCAACCAGATGTAATATTATCCACGTCAACCAGATGTAGTATTATCCATGTAACTCATACGTCAACCGGATGTAGTATTATCCATGTCACTCATACATCAACCAGATGTAGTATTAACCATGTCAACCAGATGTAGTATAATCCACGTCAACCAGATGTAGTATTATCCACATCACTCATACATCAACCAGATGTAGTATTATCCACGACCCTCATACAACAACCAGATGTAGTATTATCCACATCACTCATACATCAACCAGATGTAGTATTATCCACATCACTCATACATCAACCAGATGTAGTATTATCCATGTCACTCATACATCAACCAGATGTAGTATTATCCATCTCAACCAGATGTAGTATTATCCACATCACTCATACATCAACCAGATGTAGTATTATCCACATCACTCATACATCAACCAGATGTAGTATTATCCATGTCACTCATACATCAACCAGATGTAGTATTATCCACATCACTCATACGTCAACCAGATGTAGTATTATCCACGTCAACCAGATGTAGTATTATCCACGTCACTCATACATCAACCAGATGTAGTATTATCCACATCACTCATACATCAACCAGATGTAGTATTATCCACATCACTCATACATCAACCAGATGTAGTATTATCCATGTCACTCATACATCAACCAGATGTAGTATTATCCACATCACTCATACGTCAACCAGATGTAGTATTATCCACGTCAACCAGATGTAGTATTATCCACGTCACTCATACATCAACCAGATGTAGTATTATCCACATCACTCATACATCAACCAGATGTAGTATTATCCACATCACTCATACATCAACCAGATGTAGTATTATCCACGTCACTCATACATCAACCAGATGTAGTATTATCCACGTCACTCATACATCAACCAAATGTAGTATTATCCACATCACTCATACATCAACCAGATGTAGTATTATCCACGTCACTCATACATCAACCAGATGTAGTATTATCCACGTCACTCATACATCAACCAGATGTAGTATTATCCACGTCACTCATACATCAACCAGATGTAGTATTATCCACGTCAACCAGATGTAGTATTATCCACGTCACTCATACATCAACCAGATGTAGTATTATCCACGTCAACCAGATGTTGTATTATCCACATCACTGATACATCAACCAGATGTAGTATTATCCATGTCACTCATACATCAACCAGATGTAGTATTATCCACATCAACCAGATGTAGTATTATCCACATCAACCTGATGTAGTATTATCCACGACCCTCATACAACAACCAGATGTAGTATTATCCACGTCACTCATACATCAACCAGATGTAGTATTATCCACGACCCTCATACAACAACCAGATGTAGTATTATCCACATCACTCATACATCAACCAGATGTAGTATTATCCACATCAACCAGATGTAGTATTATCCACATCAACCAGATGTAGTATTATCCATGTCAACCAGATGTATTATCCACATCAACCAGATGTAGTATTATCCACATCAACCAGATGTAGTATTATCCACATCAACCAGATGTAGTATTATCCACTCAACCAGATGTAGTATTATCCACATCAACCAGATGTAGTATTATCCACATCAACCAGATGTAGTATTATCCACATCAACCAGATGTAGTATTATCCACCTAACATCAACCAGATGTAGTATTATCCACGTCACTATACATCAACCAGATGTAGTATTATCCACATCAACCAGATGTAGTATTATCCACATCAACCAGATGTAGTATTATCCACGTCACTCATACATCAACCAGATGTAGTATTATCCACGTCAACCAGATGTAGTATTATCCACGTCAACCATATGTAGTATTATCCACGTCAACCAGATGTAGTATTATCCATGTCAACCAGATGTAGTATTATCCACATCACTCATACATCAACCAGATGTAGTATTATCCACATCACTCATACATCAACCAGATGTAGTATTATCCACGTCAACCAGATGTAGTATTATCCACGTCAACCATATGTAGTATTATCCATGTCAACCAGATGTAGTATTATCCATGTCAACCAGATGTAGTATTATCCACATCACTCATACGTCAACCAGATGTAGTATTATCCACATCCTCATACGTCAACCAGATGTAGTATTATCCACATCACTCATACATCAACCAGATGTAGTATTATCCACGTCACTCATACGTCAACCAGATGTAGTATTATCCACATCACTCATACGTCAACCAGATGTAGTATTATCCACGTCACTCATACGTCAACCAGATGTAGTATTATCCACGTCAACCAGATGTAGTATTATCCACATTAACCAGATGTAGTATTATCCATGTCAACCAGATGTAGTATTATCCACATCAACCAGATGTAGTATTATCCATGTCACTCATACATCAACCAGATGTAGTATTATCCACGTCACTCATACATCAACCAGATGTAGTATTATCCACGACCCTCATACAACAACCAGATGTAGTATTATCCACATCACTCATACATCAACCAGATGTAGTATTATCCATGTCACTCATACATCAACCAGATGTAGTATTATCCACATCAACCAGATGTAGTATTATCCACATCAACCAGATGTAGTATTATCCACGTCAACCAGATGTAGTATTATCCACATCAACCAGATGTAGTATTATCCACTTGTTTATACATCAACCAGATGTAGTATTATCCACGTCACTCATACATCAACCAGATGTAGTATTATCCACGTCAACCAGATGTAGTATTATCCACGTCAACGATATGTAGTATTATCCACGTCAACCAGATGTAGTATTATCCATGTCAACCAGATGTAGTATTATCCACGTCACTCATACATCAACCAGATGTAGTATTATCCACATCACTCATACATCAACCAGATGTAGTATTATCCACGTCACTCAACCAGTGTAGTTTATCCATGTCAACCAGATGTAGTATTATCCATGTCACTCATACATCAACCAGATGTAGTATTATCCACGTCACTCATACGTCAACCAGATGTAGTATTATCCACATCACTCATACGTCAACCAGATGTAGTATTATCCACGTCACTCATACGTCAACCAGATGTAGTATTATCCACATCAACCAGATGTAGTATTATCCACATCACTCATACGTCAACCAGATGTAGTATTATCCACATCAACCAGATGTAGTATTATCCACGTCACTCATACGTCAACCAGATGTAGTATTATCCACATCAACCAGATGTAGTATTATCCACATTAACCAGATGTAGTATTATCCACATTAACCAGATGTAGTATTATCCACGTCTCTCATACGTCAACCAGATGTAGTATTATCCATGTCACTCATACATCAACCAGATGTAGTATTATCCACATCTCTCATACGTCAACCAGATGTAGTATTATCCACATCACTCATACATCAACCAGATGTAGTATTATCCACATCTCATACGTCAACAAGATGTAGTATTATCCACATCACTCATACATCAACCAGATGTAGTATTATCCACGTCAACCAGATGTAGTATTATCCACGTCACTCATACATCAACCAGATGTAGTATTATCCACGTCAACCAGATGTAGTATTATCCACGTCACTCATACATCAACCAGATGTAGTATTATCCACGTCAACCAGATGTAGTATTATCCACATCACTGATACATCAACCAGATGTAGTATTATCCATGTCACTCATACATCAACCAGATGTAGTATTATCCACATCAACCAGATGTAGTATTATCCACATCAACCTGATGTAGTATTATCCACGACCCTCATACAACAACCAGATGTAGTATTATCCACGTCACTCATACATCAACCAGATGTAGTATTATCCACGACCCTCATACAACAACCAGATGTAGTATTATCCACGTCACTCATACATCAACCAGATGTAGTATTATCCACATGAACCAGATGTAGTATTATCCACGTCAACCAGATGTAGTATTATCCACATCAACCAGATGTAGTATTATCCACATCAACCAGATGTAGTATTATCCACATCAACCAGATGTAGTATTATCCACGTCACTAATACATCAACCAGATGTAGTATTATCCACATCAACCAGATGTAGTATTATCCACATCAACCAGATGTAGTATTATCCACGTCACTCATACATCAACCAGATGTAGTATTATCCACGTCAACCAGATGTAGTATTATCCACGTCAACCATATGTAGTATTATCCACATCAACCAGATGTAGTATTATCCATGTCAACCAGATGTAGTATTATCCACATCACTCATACATCAACCAGATGTAGTATTATCCACATCACTCATACATCAACCAGATGTAGTATTATCCACGTCAACCAGATGTAGTATTATCCACGTCAACCAGATGTAGTATTATCCATGTCAACCAGATGTAGTATTATCCACATCACTCATACGTCAACCAGATGTAGTATTATCCACGACCCTCATACAACAACCAGATGTAGTATTATCCACATCACTCATACATCAACCAGATGTAGTATTATCCATGTCACTCATACATCAACCAGATGTAGTATTATCCACATCAACCAGATGTAGTATTATCCACATCACTCATACATCAACCAGATGTAGTATTATCCACATCACTCATACATCAACCAGATGTAGTATTATCCACATCACTCATACGTCAACCAGATGTAGTATTATCCATGTCACTCATACATCAACCAGATGTAGTATTATGCATGTCACTCATACATCAACCAGATGTAGTATTATCCACGTCAACCAGATGTAGTATTATCCACATCAACCAGATGTAGTATTATCCATGTAACTCATACGTCAACCAGATGTAGTATTATCCACGTCACTCATACATCAACCAGATGTAGTATTATCCATGTCACTCATACATCAACCAGATGTTGTATTATCCACATCACTCATACATCAACCAGATGTAGTATTATCCACATCACTCATACATCAACCAGATGTAGTATTATCCACATCACTCATACATCAACCAGATGTAGTATTATCCATGTCACTCATACATCAACCAGATGTAGTATTATCCATGTCAACCAGATGTAGTATTATCCACGTCACTCATACATCAACCAGATGTAGTATTATCCACATCACTCATACGTCAACCAGATGTAGTATTATCCATGTCACTCATACATCAACCAGATGTAGTATTATCCACATCACTCATACGTCAACCAGATGTAGTATTATCCATGTCAACCAGATGTAGTATTATCCACATCACTCATACATCAACCAGATGTAGTATTATCCACATCAACCAGATGTAGTATTATCCACATCACTCATACATCAACCAGATGTAGTATTATCCACGTCAACCAGATGTAGTATTATCCACGTCACTCATACATCAACCAGATGTAGTATTATCCATGTCACTCATACATCAACCAGATGTAGTATTATCCACATCAACCAGATGTAGTATTATCCACATCACTCATACGTCAACCAGATGTAGTATTATCCACGTCACTCATACGTCAACCAGATGTAGTATTATCCACATCAACCAGATGTAGTATTATCCACATCACTCATACGTCAACCAGATGTAGTATTATCCACATCAACCAGATGTAGTATTATCCACGTCACTCATACGTCAACCAGATGTAGTATTATCCACATCAACCAGATGTAGTATTATCCACATTAACCAGATGTAGTATTATCCACATTAACCAGATGTAGTATTATCCACGTCTCTCATACGTCAACCAGATGTAGTATTATCCATGTCACTCATACATCAACCAGATGTAGTATTATCCACATCTCTCATACGTCAACCAGATGTAGTATTATCCACATCACTCATACATCAACCAGATGTAGTATTATCCACATCTCTCATACGTCAACAAGATGTAGTATTATCCACATCACTCATACATCAACCAGATGTAGTATTATCCACGTCAACCAGATGTAGTATTATCCACGTCACTCATACGTCAACCAGATGTAGTATTATCCACGTCAACCAGATGTAGTATTATCCACGTCACTCATACATCAACCAGATGTAGTATTATCCACATCACTCATACATCAACCAGATGTAGTATTATCCATGTAACTCATACATCAACCAGATGTAGTATTATCCACATCACTCATACATCAACCAGATGTAGTATTATCCACATCACTCATACATCAACCAGATGTAGTATTATCCACATCACTCATACGTCAACCAGATGTAGTATTATCCATGTCACTCATACATCAACCAGATGTAGTATTATGCATGTCACTCATACATCAACCAGATGTAGTATTATCCACGTCAACCAGATGTAGTATTATCCACATCAACCAGATGTAGTATTATCCATGTAACTCATACGTCAACCAGATGTAGTATTATCCACGTCACTCATACATCAACCAGATGTAGTATTATCCATGTCACTCATACATCAACCAGATGTTGTATTATCCACATCACTCATACATCAACCAGATGTAGTATTATCCACATCACTCATACATCAACCAGATGTAGTATTATCCACATCACTCATACGTCAACCAGATGTAAGTATTATCCATGTCACTCATACATCAACCAGATGTAGTATTATCCATGTCAACCAGATGTAGTATTATCCACGTCACTCATACATCAACCAGATGTAGTATTATCCACATCACTCATACGTCAACCAGATGTAGTATTATCCATGTCACTCATACATCAACCAGATGTAGTATTATCCACATCTCTCATACGTCAACCAGATGTAGTATTATCCATGTCACTCATACATCAACCAGATGTAGTATTATCCACATCTCTCATACGTCAACCAGATGTAGTATTATCCACATCACTCATACATCAACCAGATGTAGTATTATCCACATCTCTCATACGTCAACAAGTTGTAGTATTATCCACATCACTCATACATCAACCAGATGTAGTATTATCCACGTCAACCAGATGTAGTATTATCCACGTCACTCATACATCAACCAGATGTAGTATTATCCACGTCAACCAGATGTAGTATTATCCACGTCACTCATACATCAACCAGATGTAGTATTATCCATGTCACTCATACATCAACCAGATGTAGTATTATCCACATCAACCAGATGTAGTATTATCCACATCAACCATATGTAGTATTATCTACGTCAACCAGATGTAGTATTATCCACGTCAACCAGATCTAGTATTATCCACGTCACTCATACATCAACCAGATGTAGTATTATCCATGTCACTCATACATCAACCAGATGTAGTATTATCCACATCAACCAGATGTAGTATTATCCACATCAACCAGATGTAGTATTATCCACGTCAACCAGATGTAGTATTATCCACGTCAACCAGATGTAGTATTATCCATGTAACTCATACGTCAACCAGATGTAGTATTATCCATGTCAACCAGATGTAGTATTATCCACGTCAACCAGATGTAGTATTATCCACGTCAACCAGATGTATTATCCACGTCACTCATACATCAACCAGATGTAGTATTATCCACGACCCTCATACAACAACCAGATGTAGTATTATCCACATCACTCATACATCAACCAGATGTAGTATTATCCATGTCACTCATACATCAACCAGATGTAGTATTATCCACATCAACCAGATGTAGTATTATCCACGTCAACCAGATGTAGTATTATCCATGTAACTAATACATCAACCAGATGTAGTATTATCCACGTCACTCATACATCAACCAGATGTAGTATTATCCACGTCACTCATACATCAACCAGATGTAGTATTATCCACATCACTCATACGTCAACCAGATGTAGTATTATCCATGTCACTCATACATCAACCAGATGTAGTATTATCCATGTCAACCAGATGTAGTAATATCCACGTCAATCATACATCAACCAGATGTAGTATTATCCACTCACTCATACATCAACCAGATGTAGTATTATCCACATCACTCATACATCAACCAGATGTAGTATTATCCACATCACTCATACATCAACCAGATGTAGTATTATCCACATCACTCATACGTCAACCAGATGTAGTATTATCCACGTCACTCATACATCAACCAGATGTAGTATTATCCACGTCACTCATACATCAACCAGATGTAGTATTATCCACATCACTCATACATCAACCAGATGTAGTATTATCCACATCACTCATACATCAACCAGATGTAGTATTATCCACGTCAACCAGATGTAGTATTATCCACGTCAACCAGATGTAGTATTATCCATGTAACTCATACGTCAACCGGATGTAGTATTATCCATGTCACTCATACATCAACCAGATGTAGTATTAACCATGTCAACCAGATGTAGTATAATCCACGTCAACCAGATGTAGTATTATCCACATCACTCATACATCAACCAGATGTAGTATTATCCACGACCCTCATACAACAACCAGATGTAGTATTATCCACATCACTCATACATCAACCAGATGTAGTATTATCCACATCACTCATACATCAACCAGATGTAGTATTATCCATGTCACTCATACATCAACCAGATGTAGTATTATCCATGTCAACCAGATGTAGTATTATCCACGTCACTCATACATCAACCAGATGTAGTATTATCCACATCACTCATACATCAACCAGATGTAGTATTATCCATGTCACTCATACATCAACCAGATGTAGTATTATCCACATCACTCATACGTCAACCAGATGTAGTATTATCCACGTCAACCAGATGTAGTATTATCCACGTCACTCATACATCAACCAGATGTAGTATTATCCACATCACTCATACATCTACCAGATGTAGTATTATCCACATCACTCATACATCAACCAGATGTAGTATTATCCACATCACTCATACATCAACCAGATGTAGTATTATCCACGTCACTCATACATCAACCAAATGTAGTATTATCCACATCACTCATACATCAACCAGATGTAGTATTATCCACGTCACTCATACATCAACCAGATGTAGTATTATCCACGTCACTCATACATCAACCAGATGTAGTATTATCCATGTCACTCATACATCAACCAGATGTAGTATTATCCACGTCAACCAGATGTAGTATTATCCACGTCACTCATACATCAACCAGATGTAGTATTATCCACGTCAACCAGATGTTTATTATCCACATCACTGATACATCAACCAGATGTAGTATTATCCATGTCACTCATACATCAACCAGATGTAGTATTATCCACATCAACCAGATGTAGTATTATCCACATCAACCAGATGTAGTATTATCCACGTTGTTTTTGTCACTCATACATCAACCAGATGTAGTATTATCCAATCGTGTGTATTATACATCAACCTGATGTAGTATTATCCACGACCCTCATACAACAACCAGATGTAGTATTATCCACGTCACTCATACATCAACCAGATGTAGTATTATCCACGACCCTCATACAACAACCAGATGTAGTATTATCCACATCACTCATACATCAACCAGATGTAGTATTATCCACATCAACCAGATGTAGTATTATCCACATCAACCAGATGTAGTATTATCCATGTCAACCAGATGTATTATCCACATCAACCAGATGTAGTATTATCCACATCAACCAGATGTAGTATTATCCACATCAACCAGATGTAGTATTATCCACATCAACCAGATGTAGTATTATCCACATCAACCAGATGTAGTATTATCCACATCAACCAGATGTAGTATTATCCACATCAACCAGATGTAGTATTATCCAGTCCTATACATCAACCAGATGTAGTATTATCCACGTCACTAGTACATCAACCAGATGTAGTATTATCCACATCAACCAGATGTAGTATTATCCACATCAACCAGATGTAGTATTATCCACGTCACTCATACATCAACCAGATGTAGTATTATCCACGTCAACCAGATGTAGTATTATCCACGTCAACCATATGTAGTATTATCCACATCAACCAGATGTAGTATTATCCATATCAACCAGATGTAGTATTATCCACATCACTCATACATCAACCAGATGTAGTATTATCCACATCACTCATACATCAACCAGATGTAGTATTATCCACGTCAACCAGATGTAGTATTATCCACGTCAACCATATGTAGTATTATCCATGTCAACCAGATGTAGTATTATCCATGTCAACCAGATGTAGTATTATCCACATCACTCATACGTCAACCAGATGTAGTATTATCCACATCTCTCATACGTCAACCAGATGTAGTATTATCCACATCACTCATACATCAACCAGATGTAGTATTATCCACGTCACTCATACGTCAACCAGATGTAGTATTATCCACATCACTCATACGTCAACCAGATGTAGTATTATCCACGTCACTCATACGTCAACCAGATGTAGTATTATCCACGTCAACCAGATGTAGTATTATCCACATTAACCAGATGTAGTATTATCCATGTCAACCAGATGTAGTATTATCCACATCAACCAGATGTAGTATTATCCATGTCACTCATACATCAACCAGATGTAGTATTATCCACGTCACTCATACATCAACCAGATGTAGTATTATCCACGACCCTCATACAACAACCAGATGTAGTATTATCCACATCACTCATACATCAACCAGATGTAGTATTATCCATGTCACTCATACATCAACCAGATGTAGTATTATCCACATCAACCAGATGTAGTATTATCCACATCAACCAGATGTAGTATTATCCACGTCAACCAGATGTAGTATTATCCACATCAACCAGATGTAGTATTATCCACATCAACCAGATGTAGTATTATCCACATCAACCAGATGTAGTATTATCCACGTCACTCATACATCAACCAGATGTAGTATTATCCATGTCAACCAGATGTAGTATTATCCACGTCAACGATATGTAGTATTATCCACGTCAACCAGATGTAGTATTATCCATGTCATCCAGATGTAGTATTATCCACATGACTCATACGTCAACCAGATGTAGTATTATCCACATCACTCATACATCAACCAGATGTAGTATTATCCACGTCAACCAGATGTAGTATTATCCACGTCAACCATATGTAGTATTATCCACGTCAACCAGATGTAGTATTATCCATGTCAACCAGATGTAGTATTATCCATGTCACTCATACATCAACCAGATGTAGTATTATCCACGTCACTCATACGTCAACCAGATGTAGTATTATCCACATCACTCATACGTCAACCAGATGTAGTATTATCCACGTCACTCATACGTCAACCAGATGTAGTATTATCCACATCAACCAGATGTAGTATTATCCACATCACTCATACGTCAACCAGATGTAGTATTATCCACATCAACCAGATGTAGTATTATCCACGTCACTCATACGTCAACCAGATGTAGTATTATCCACATCAACCAGATGTAGTATTATCCACATTAACCAGATGTAGTATTATCCACATTAACCAGATGTAGTATTATCCACGTCTCTCATACGTCAACCAGATGTAGTATTATCCATGTCACTCATACATCAACCAGATGTAGTATTATCCACATCTCTCATACGTCAACCAGATGTAGTATTATCCACATCACTCATACATCAACCAGATGTAGTATTATCCACATCTCTCATACGTCAACAAGTTGTAGTATTATCCACATCACTCATACATCAACCAGATGTAGTATTATCCACGTCAACCAGATGTAGTATTATCCACGTCACTCATACATCAACCAGATGTAGTATTATCCACGTCAATTAGATGTAGTATTATCCACGTCACTCATACATCAACCAGATGTAGTATTATCCACGTCAACCAGATGTAGTATTATCCACATCACTGATACATCAACCAGATGTAGTATTATCCATGTCACTCATACATCAACCAGATGTAGTATTATCCACATCAACCAGATGTAGTATTATCCACATCAACCTGATGTAGTATTATCCACGACCCTCATACAACAACCAGATGTAGTATTATCCACGTCACTCATACATCAACCAGATGTAGTATTATCCACGTCAATTAGATGTAGTATTATCCACGTCACTCATACATCAACCAGATGTAGTATTATCCACGTCAACCAGATGTAGTATTATCCACGTCAACCAGATGTAGTATTATCCACATCAACCAGATGTAGTATTATCCACATCAACCAGATGTAGTATTATCCACATCAACCAGATGTAGTATTATCCACGTCACTCATACATCAACCAGATGTAGTATTATCCACATCAACCAGATGTAGTATTATCCACATCAACCAGATGTAGTATTATCCACGTCACTCATACATCAACCAGATGTAGTATTATCCACGTCAACCAGATGTAGTATTATCCACGTCAACCATATGTAGTATTATCCACATCAACCAGATGTAGTATTATCCATGTCAACCAGATGTAGTATTATCCACATCACTCATACATCAACCAGATGTAGTATTATCCACATCACTCATACATCAACCAGATGTAGTATTATCCACGTCAACCAGATGTAGTATTATCCACGTCAACCAGATGTAGTATTATCCATGTCAACCAGATGTAGTATTATCCACATCACTCATACGTCAACCAGATGTAGTATTATCCACGACCCTCATACAACAACCAGATGTAGTATTATCCACATCACTCATACATCAACCAGATGTAGTATTATCCATGTCACTCATACATCAACCAGATGTAGTATTATCCACATCAACCAGATGTAGTATTATCCACATCACTCATACATCAACCAGATGTAGTATTATCCACATCACTCATACATCAACCAGATGTAGTATTATCCACATCACTCATACGTCAACCAGATGTAGTATTATCCATGTCACTCATACATCAACCAGATGTAGTATTATCCATGTCACTCATACATCAACCAGATGTAGTATTATCCACGTCAACCAGATGTAGTATTATCCACATCAACCAGATGTAGTATTATCCATGTCGTCAACCAGATGTAGTATTATCCACGTCACTCATACATCAACCAGATGTAGTATTATCCATGTCACTCATACATCAACCAGATGTAGTATTATCCACATCACTCATACATCAACCAGATGTAGTATTATCCACATCACTCATACATCAACCAGATGTAGTATTATCCACATCACTCATACATCAACCAGATGTAGTATTATCCATGTCACTCATACATCAACCAGATGTAGTATTATCCATGTCAACCAGATGTAGTATTATCCACGTCACTCATACATCAACCAGATGTAGTATTATCCACATCACTCATACGTCAACCAGATGTAGTATTATCCATGTCACTCATACATCAACCAGATGTAGTATTATCCACATCACTCATACGTCAACCAGATGTAGTATTATCCATGTCAACCAGATGTAGTATTATCCACATCACTCATACATCAACCAGATGTAGTATTATCCACATCAACCAGATGTAGTATTATCCACATCACTCATACATCAACCAGATGTAGTATTATCCACGTCAACCAGATGTAGTATTATCCACGTCACTCATACATCAACCAGATGTAGTATTATCCATGTCACTCATACATCAACCAGATGTAGTATTATCCACATCAACCAGATGTAGTATTATCCACATCACTCATACGTCAACCAGATGTAGTATTATCCACGTCACTCATACGTCAACCAGATGTAGTATTATCCACATCAACCAGATGTAGTATTATCCACATCACTCATACGTCAACCAGATGTAGTATTATCCACATCAACCAGATGTAGTATTATCCACGTCACTCATACGTCAACCAGATGTAGTATTATCCACATCAACCAGATGTAGTATTATCCACATTAACCAGATGTAGTATTATCCACATTAACCAGATGTAGTATTATCCACGTCTCTCATACGTCAACCAGATGTAGTATTATCCATGTCACTCATACATCAACCAGATGTAGTATTATCCACATCTCTCATACGTCAACCAGATGTAGTATTATCCACATCACTCATACATCAACCAGATGTAGTATTATCCACATCTCTCATACGTCAACCAGATGTAGTATTATCCACATCACTCATACATCAACCAGATGTAGTATTATCCACGTCAACCAGATGTAGTATTATCCACGTCACTCATACGTCAACCAGATGTAGTATTATCCACGTCAACCAGATGTAGTATTATCCACGTCACTCATACATCAACCAGATGTAGTATTATCCACATCACTCATACATCAACCAGATGTAGTATTATCCATGTCACTCATACATCAACCAGATGTAGTATTATCCACATCACTCATACATCAACCAGATGTAGTATTATCCACATCACTCATACATCAACCAGATGTAGTATTATCCACATCACTCATACGTCAACCAGATGTAGTATTATCCATGTCACTCATACATCAACCAGATGTAGTATTGTCAATCAACCAGATGTAGTATTATCCACGTCAACCAGATGTAGTATTATCCACATCAACCAGATGTAGTATTATCCACGTCACTCATACATCAACCAGATGTAGTATTATCCACGTCACTCATACATCAACCAGATGTAGTATTATCCACATCACTCATACATCAACCAGATGTAGTATTATCCACATCCTCATACGTCAACCAGATGTAGTATTATCCATGTCACTCATACATCAACCAGATGTAGTATTATCCATGTCAACCAGATGTAGTATTATCCACGTCACTCATACATCAACCAGATGTAGTATTATCCACATCAGTCAACCAGATGTAGTATTATCCATGTCACTCATACATCAACCAGATGTAGTATTATCCACATCACTCATACGTCAACCAGATGTAGTATTATCCATGTCACTATACATCAACCAGATGTAGTATTATCCACATCCTCATACGTCAACCAGATGTAGTATTATCCACATCACTCATACATCAACCAGATGTAGTATTATCCACATCTCTCATACGTCAACCAGTTGTAGTATTATCCACATCACTCATACATCAACCAGATGTAGTATTATCCACGTCAACCAGATGTAGTATTATCCACGTCACTCATACATCAACCAGATGTAGTATTATCCACGTCAATTAGATGTAGTATTATCCACGTCACTCATACATCAACCAGATGTAGTATTATCCACATGAACCAGATGTAGTATTATCCACGTCAACCAGATGTAGTATTATCCACATCAACCAGATGTAGTATTATCCACATCAACCAGATGTAGTATTATCCACGTCACTAATACATCAACCAGATGTAGTATTATCCACATCAACCAGATGTAGTATTATCCACATCAACCAGATGTAGTATTATCCACGTCACTCATACATCAACCAGATGTAGTATTATCCACGTCAACCAGATGTAGTATTATCCACGTCAACCATATGTGTTTTCATCAACCAGATGTAGTATTATCCATGTCAACCAGATGTAGTATTATCCACATCACTCATACATCAACCAGATGTAGTATTATCCACATCACTCATACATCAACCAGATGTAGTATTATCCACGTCAACCAGATGTAGTATTATCCACGTCAACCAGATGTAGTATTATCCATGTCAACCAGATGTAGTATTATCCACATCACTCATACGTCAACCAGATGTAGTATTATCCACGCCTCATACACAACCAGATGTAGTATTATCCACATCACTCATACATCAACCAGATGTAGTATTATCCATGTCACTCATACATCAACCAGATGTAGTATTATCCACATCAACCAGATGTAGTATTATCCACATCAACCAGATGTAGTATTATCCATGTCAACCAGATGTAGTATTATCCACATCAACCAGATGTAGTATTATCGACATCAACCAGATGTAGTATTATCCACATCAACCAGATGTAGTATTATCCACGTCACTCATACATCAACCAGATGTAGTATTATCCACGTCAACCAGATGTAGTATTATCCACGTCAACCATATGTAGTATTATCCACGTCAACCAGATGTAGTATTATCCATGTCAACCAGATGTAGTATTATCCACATCACTCATACGTCAACCAGATGTAGTATTATCCACATCACTCATACATCAACCAGATGTAGTATTATCCACGTCAACCAGATGTAGTATTATCCACGTCAACCATATGTAGTATTATCCACGTCAACCAGATGTAGTATTATCCATGTCAACCAGATGTAGT
Source organism: Archivesica marissinica (assembly GCA_014843695.1). Taxonomy (NCBI): domain Eukaryota; kingdom Metazoa; phylum Mollusca; class Bivalvia; order Venerida; family Vesicomyidae; genus Archivesica; species Archivesica marissinica. Next base: position 13,088,925 of record CM026393.1, read on the forward strand.
ATTATCCATGTCACTCATACATCAACCAGATGTAGTATTATCCACGTCACTCATACGTCAACCAGATGTAGTATTATCCACATCACTCATACGTCAACCAGATGTAGTATTATCCACGTCACTCATACGTCAACCAGATGTAGTATTATCCACATCAACCAGATGTAGTATTATCCACATCACTCATACGTCAACCAGATGTAGTATTATCCACATCAACCAGATGTAGTATTATCCACGTCACTCATACGTCAACCAGATGTAGTATTATCCACATCAACCAGATGTAGTATTATCCACATTAACCAGATGTAGTATTATCCACATTAACCAGATGTAGTATTATCCACGTCTCTCATACGTCAACCAGATGTAGTATTATCCATGTCACTCATACATCAACCAGATGTAGTATTATCCACATCTCTCATATGTCAACCAGATGTAGTATTATCCACATCACTCATACATCAACCAGATGTAGTATTATCCACATCTTTGTCAACAAGATGTAGTATTATCCACATCACTCATACATCAACCAGATGTAGTATTATCCACGTCAACCAGATGTAGTATTATCCACGTCACTCATACGTCAACCAGATGTAGTATTATCCACGTCAACCAGATGTAGTATTATCCACGTCACTCATACATCAACCAGATGTAGTATTATCCACATCACTCATACATCAACCAGATGTAGTATTATCCATGTCGTCAACCAGATGTAGTATTATCCACGTCAACCATATGTAGTATTATCCACGTCAACCAGATGTAGTATTATCCATGTCAACCAGATGTAGTATTATCCATCACTCATACATCAACCAGATGTAGTATTATCCACATCACTCATACGTCAACCAGATGTAGTATTATCCATGTCAACCAGATGTAGTATTATCCACTCTCATCGTCAACCAGATGTAGTATTATCCATGTCAACCAGATGTAGTATTATCCACTCAACCAGATGTAGTATTATCCATGTCACTCATACATCAACCAGATGTAGTATTATCCACGTCACTCATACGTCAACCAGATGTAGTATTATCCACATCACTCATACGTCAACCAGATGTAGTATTATCCACGTCACTCATACGTCAACCAGATGTAGTATTATCCACATCAACCAGATGTAGTATTATCCACATCACTCATACGTCAACCAGATGTAGTATTATCCACATCAACCAGATGTAGTATTATCCACGTCACTCATACTCAACCAGATGTAGTATTATCCACATCAACCAGATGTAGTATTATCCACATCAACCAGATGTAGTATTATCCACATTAACCAGATGTAGTATTATCCACGTCTCTCATACGTCAACCAGATGTAGTATTATCCATGTCACTCATACATCAACCAGATGTAGTATTATCCACATCTCTCATACGTCACCAGATGTAGTATTATCCACATCACTCATACATCAACCAGATGTAGTATTATCCACGTCAACCAGATGTAGTATTATCCACGTCACTCATACATCAACCAGATGTAGTATTATCCACGTCAATTAGATGTAGTATTATCCACGTCACTCATACATCAACCAGATGTAGTATTATCCACGTCAACCAGATGTAGTATTATCCACATCACTGATACATCAACCAGATGTAGTATTATCCATGTCACTCATACATCAACCAGATGTAGTATTATCCACATCAACCAGATGTAGTATTATCCACATCAACCTGATGTAGTATTATCCACGACCCTCATACAACAACCAGATGTAGTATTATCCACGTCACTCATACATCAACCAGATGTAGTATTATCCACGTCAATTAGATGTAGTATTATCCACGTCACTCATACATCAACCAGATGTAGTATTATCCACGTCAACCAGATGTAGTATTATCCACATCACTGATACATCAACCAGATGTAGTATTATCCATGTCACTCATACATCAACCAGATGTAGTATTATCCACATCAACCAGATGTAGTATTATCCACATCAACCTGATGTAGTATTATCCACGTCAACCAGATGTAGTATTATCCACGTCACTCATACATCAACCAGATGTAGTATTATCCACATCAACCAGATGTAGTATTATCCACATCAACCTGATGTAGTATTATCCACGCTCATACATCAACCAGATGTAGTATTATCCACGTCCTCATACATCAACCAGATGTAGTATTATCCATGTCACTCATACATCAACCAGATGTAGTATTATCCACATGAACCAGATGTAGTATTATCCACGTCAACCAGATGTAGTATTATCCACATCAACCAGATGTAGTATTATCCACATCAACCAGATGTAGTATTATCCACATCAACCAGATGTAGTATTATCCACGTCACTAATACATCAACCAGATGTAGTATTATCCACATCAACCAGATGTAGTATTATCCACATCAACCAGATGTAGTATTATCCACGTCACTCATACATCAACCAGATGTAGTATTATCCACGTCAACCAGATGTAGTATTATCCACGTCAACCATATGTAGTATTATCCACATCAACCAGATGTAGTATTATCCATGTCAACCAGATGTAGTATTATCCACGTCACTCATACATCAACCAGATGTAGTATTATCCACGTCACTCATACATCAACCAGATGTAGTATTATCCACGTCAACCAGATGTAGTATTATCCACGTCAACCAGATGTAGTATTATCCATGTCAACCAGATGTAGTATTATCCACATCACTCATACGTCAACCAGATGTAGTATTATCCACGCTCATACACAACCAGATGTAGTATTATCCACATCACTCATACATCAACCAGATGTAGTATTATCCATGTCACTCATACATCAACCAGATGTAGTATTATCCACATCAACCAGATGTAGTATTATCCACATCAACCAGCTGTAGTATTATCCATGTCAACCAGATGTAGTATTATCCACATCAACCAGATGTAGTATTATCGACATCAACCAGATGTAGTATTATCCACATCAACCAGATGTAGTATTATCCACGTCACTCATACATCAACCAGATGTAGTATTATCCACGTCAACCAGATGTAGTATTATCCACGTCAACCATATGTAGTATTATCCACGTCAACCAGATGTAGTATTATCCATGTCAACCAGATGTAGTATTATCCACATCACTCATACATCAACCAGATGTAGTATTATCCACATCACTCATACATCAACCAGATGTAGTATTATCCATGTCAACCAGTGTAGTTTTCAGTCAACCAGATGTAGTATTATCCACGTCAACCAGATGTAGTATTATCCATGTCAACCGATGTAGTATTATCCATGTCACTCATACATCAACCAGATGTAGTATTATCCACATCACTCATACATCAACCAGATGTAGTATTATCCACATCACTCATACATCAACCAGATGTAGTATTATCCATGTCACTCATACATCAACCAGATGTAGTATTATCCATGTCAACCAGATGTAGTATTATCCACGTCACTCATACATCAACCAGATGTAGTATTATCCACATCAACCAGATGTAGTATTATCCACATCAACCGTGTAGTATTATCCACATCAACCAGATGTAGTATTATCCACATCAACCAGATGTAGTATTATCCACATCAACCAGATGTAGTATTATCCACGTCACTCATACATCAACCAGATGTAGTATTATCCACGTCAACCAGTGTAGTTTTCATCAACCATATGTAGTATTATCCACATCACGTGTAGTATTATCCAGTCAACCAGATGTAGTATTATCCACATCACTCATACATCAACCAGATGTAGTATTATCCACATCACTCATACATCAACCAGATGTAGTATTATCCACGTCAACCAGATGTAGTATTATCCACGTCAACCAGATGTAGTATTATCCATGTCAACCAGATGTAGTATTATCCACATCACTCATACGTCAACCAGATGTAGTATTATCCACGACCCTCATACAACAACCAGATGTAGTATTATCCACATCACTCATACATCAACCAGATGTAGTATTATCCATGTCACTCATACATCAACCAGATGTAGTATTATCCACATCAACCAGATGTAGTATTATCCACATCAACCAGCTGTAGTATTATCCATGTCAACCAGATGTAGTATTATCCACATCAACCAGATGTAGTATTATCGACATCAACCAGATGTAGTATTATCCACATCAACCAGATGTAGTATTATCCACGTCACTCATACATCAACCAGATGTAGTATTATCCACGTCAACCAGATGTAGTATTATCCACGTCAACCATATGTAGTATTATCCACGTCAACCAGATGTAGTATTATCCATGTCAACCAGATGTAGTATTATCCACATCACTCATACGTCAACCAGATGTAGTATTATCCACATCACTCATACATCAACCAGATGTAGTATTATCCACATCAACCAGATGTAGTATTATCCACGTCAACCATATGTAGTATTATCCACGTCAACCAGATGTAGTATTATCCATGTCAACCAGATGTAGTATTATCCATGTCACTCATACATCAACCAGATGTAGTATTATCCACGTCACTCATACGTCAACCAGATGTAGTATTATCCACATCACTCATACGTCAACCAGATGTAGTATTATCCACGTCACTCATACATCAACCAGATGTAGTATTATCCACGTCACTCATACGTCAACCAGATGTAGTATTATCCACATCACTCATACGTCAACCAGATGTAGTATTATCCACGTCACTCATACGTCAACCAGATGTAGTATTATCCACATCAACCAGATGTAGTATTATCCACATCACTCATACGTCAACCAGATGTAGTATTATCCACATCAACCAGATGTAGTATTATCCACGTCACTCATACGTCAACCAGATGTAGTATTATCCACATCAACCAGATGTAGTATTATCCACATTAACCAGATGTAGTATTATCCACATTAACCAGATGTAGTATTATCCACGTCAACCAGATGTAGTATTATCCACGTCAACCATATGTAGTATTATCCACGTCAACCAGATGTAGTATTATCCATGTCAACCAGATGTAGTATTATCCATGTCACTCATACATCAACCAGATGTAGTATTATCCACGTCACTCATACGTCAACCAGATGTAGTATTATCCACATCACTCATACGTGAACCAGATGTAGTATTATCCACGTCACTCATACGTCAACCAGATGTAGTATTATCCACATCAACCAGATGTAGTATTATCCACATCACTCATACGTCAACCAGATGTAGTATTATCCACATCAACCAGATGTAGTATTATCCACGTCACTCATACATCAACCAGATGTAGTATTATCCACATCAACCAGATGTAGTATTATCCACATTAACCAGATGTAGTATTATCCACATTAACCAGATGTAGTATTATCCACGTCTCTCATACGTCAACCAGATGTAGTATTATCCATGTCACTCATACATCAACCAGATGTAGTATTATCCACATCTCTCATACGTCAACCAGATGTAGTATTATCCACATCACTCATACATCAACCAGATGTAGTATTATCCACGTCAACCAGATGTAGTATTATCCACGTCACTCATACATCAACCAGATGTAGTATTATCCACGTCAATTAGATGTAGTATTATCCACGTCACTCATACATCAACCAGATGTAGTATTATCCACGTCAACCAGATGTAGTATTATCCACATCACTGATACATCAACCAGATGTAGTATTATCCATGTCACTCATACATCAACCAGATGTAGTATTATCCACATCAACCAGATGTAGTATTATCCACATCAACCTGATGTAGTATTATCCACGACCCTCATACAACAACCAGATGTAGTATTATCCACGTCACTCATACATCAACCAGATGTAGTGTTATCCACGACCCTCATACAACAACCAGATGTAGTATTATCCATGTCACTCATACATCAACCAGATGTAGTATTATCCACATGAACCAGATGTAGTATTATCCACGTCAACCAGATGTAGTATTATCCACATCAACCAGATGTAGTATTATCCACATCAACCAGATGTAGTATTATCCACGTCACTAATACATCAACCAGATGTAGTATTATCCACATCAACCAGATGTAGTATTATCCACATCAACCAGATGTAGTATTATCCACGTCACTCATACATCAACCAGATGTAGTATTATCCACGTCAACCAGATGTAGTATTATCCACGTCAACCATATGTAGTATTATCCACATCAACCAGATGTAGTATTATCCATGTCAACCAGATGTAGTATTATCCACATCACTCATACATCAACCAGATGTAGTATTATCCACATCACTCATACATCAACCAGATGTAGTATTATCCACGTCAACCAGATGTAGTATTATCCACGTCAACCAGATGTAGTATTATCCATGTCAACCAGATGTAGTATTATCCACATCACTCATACGTCAACCAGATGTAGTATTATCCACGACCCTCATACAACAACCAGATGTAGTATTATCCACATCACTCATACATCAACCAGATGTAGTATTATCCATGTCACTCATACATCAACCAGATGTAGTATTATCCACATCAACCAGATGTAGTATTATCCACATCAACCAGCTGTAGTATTATCCATGTCAACCAGATGTAGTATTATCCACATCAACCAGATGTAGTATTATCGACATCAACCAGATGTAGTATTATCCACATCAACCAGATGTAGTATTATCCACGTCACTCATACATCAACCAGATGTAGTATTATCCACGTCAACCAGATGTAGTATTATCCACGTCAACCATATGTAGTATTATCCACGTCAACCAGATGTAGTATTATCCATGTCAACCAGATGTAGTATTATCCACATCACTCATACGTCAACCAGATGTAGTATTATCCACATCACTCATACATCAACCAGATGTAGTATTATCCACATCAACCAGATGTAGTATTATCCACGTCAACCATATGTAGTATTATCCACGTCAACCAGATGTAGTATTATCCATGTCAACCAGATGTAGTATTATCCATGTCACTCATACATCAACCAGATGTAGTATTATCCATGTCACTCATACATCAACCAGATGTAGTATTATCCACGTCACTCATACGTCAACCAGATGTAGTATTATCCACATCACTCATACGTCAACCAGATGTAGTATTATCCACGTCACTCATACGTCAACCAGATGTAGTATTATCCACATCAACCAGATGTAGTATTATCCACATCACTCATACGTCAACCAGATGTAGTATTATCCACATCAACCAGATGTAGTATTATCCACGTCACTCATACGTCAACCAGATGTAGTATTATCCACATCAACCAGATGTAGTATTATCCACATTAACCAGATGTAGTATTATCCACATTAACCAGATGTAGTATTATCCACGTCTCTCATACGTCAACCAGATGTAGTATTATCCATGTCACTCATACATCAACCAGATGTAGTATTATCCACATCTCTCATATGTCAACCAGATGTAGTATTATCCACATCACTCATACATCAACCAGATGTAGTATTATCCACATCTCTCATACGTCAACAAGATGTAGTATTATCCACATCACTCATACATCAACCAGATGTAGTATTATCCACGTCAACCAGATGTAGTATTATCCACGTCACTCATACGTCAACCAGATGTAGTATTATCCACGTCAACCAGATGTAGTATTATCCACGTCACTCATACATCAACCAGATGTAGTATTATCCACATCACTCATACATCAACCAGATGTAGTATTATCCATGTAACTCATACGTCAACCAGATGTAGTATTATCCACGTCAACCATATGTAGTATTATCCACGTCAACCAGATGTAGTATTATCCATGTCAACCAGATGTAGTATTATCCAAATCACTTATACATCAACCAGATGTAGTATTATCCACATCACTCATACGTCAACCAGATGTAGTATTATCCATGTCAACCAGATGTAGTATTATCCACATCACTCATTCGTCAACCAGATGTAGTATTATCCATGTCAACCAGATGTAGTATTATCCACATCAACCAGATGTAATACTATCCATGTCACTCATATGTCAACCAGATGTAGTGTTATCCACATCACTCATATGTCAACCAGATGTAGTGTTATCCACATCACTCATACGTCAACCAGATGTAGTATTATCCACATCACTCATACATCAACCAGATGTAGTATTATCCACATCACTCATACGTCAACCAGATGTAGTATTATCCACATCACTCATACGTCAACCAGATGTAGTATTATCCACGACCCTCATACAACAACCAGATGTAGTATTATCCACGTCAACCAGATGTAGTATTATCCACGTCAACCAGATGTAGTATTATCCACGTCAACCAGATGTAGTATTATCCACGACCCTCATATGTCAACCAGATGTAGTATTATCTACATCACTCATACATCGACCTCAACTAGATGAACATTTTGCAAAAATAAAATTTTACGGTAATAAAAATTGTAGCATTATCATCACCGTGAAGTTTTACAGTAAACCATGTGATGTGTTGTATGTTTCAGTGAAGTTGTACAGTAAACCATGTGATGTGTTGTATGTTTCAGTGAAGTTGTACAGTAACCATGTGATGTGTTGTATGTTTCAGTGAAGTTGTACAGTAAACCATGTGATGTGTTGTATGTTTCAGTGAAGTTTTACAGTAAACCATGTGATGTGTTGTATGTTTCAGTGAAGTTGTACAGTAAACCATGTGATGTGTTGTATGTTTCAGTGAAGTTGTACAATAAACCATGTGATGTGTTGTATGTTTCAGTGAAGTTTTACAGTAAACCATGTGATGTGTTGTATGTTTCAGTGAAGTTTTACAGTAAACCATGTGATGTGTTGTATGTTTCAGTGAAGTTGTACAGTAAACCATGTGATGTGTTGTATGTTTCAGTGAAGTTGTACAATAAACCATGTGATGTGTTGTATGTTTCAGTGAAGTTTTACAGTAAACCATGTGATGTGTTGTATGTTTCAGTGAAGTTTTACAGTAAACCATGTGATGTGTTGTATGTTTCAGTGAAGTTGTACAGTAAACCATGTGATGTGTTGTATGTTTCAGTGAAGTTTTACAGTAAACCATGTGATGTGTTGTATGTTTCAGTGAAGTTGTACAGTAAACCATGTGATGTGTTGTATGTTTCAGTGAAGTTTTACAGTAAATTATGTGATGTGTTGTATGTTTTAGTGAAGTTTTACAGTAAACCATGTGATGTGTTGTATGTTTCAGTGAAGTTTTACAGTAAATTATGTGATGTGTTGTATGTTTCAGTGAAGTTTTACAGTAAACCATGTGATGTGTTGTATGTTTCAGTGAAGTTGTACAGTAAATTATGTGATGTGTTGTATGTTTTAGTGGCTGTGAGATGACAGAGGATGCACAGGTTGTCATGTTGGATCCAGATACGCAGACACATGCATTTGTAAGTTCTCTCATAGTGCTGGTAATCTAAAAGTTGAAATTATATGTCCGATTTAGCAAGGTACAGTCAAACCTGTGTTAGTGGTCACCTCTATTAAGCAGCCAACCTGTATTAAGCAGCCAGTTTCAAAATTCCCAATATGCTAGTTGACTATACATTTGACCTCTATTAAGCAGCCACATGTGCTAAGCAGCCACATTCAGTGATTCTCTTTGCTGGCTGCTTAAAACAGGTTTGACTGTAAATGTTTGGACAATACTTTGGCATCATAATGGGGAAAAATTTATTTAATGTAAAACATTTGCATGTGCAATTTATGAAAATTTACCTACATGGCAGGTGTTTGTCCACATGGCAGGTGTTTGTCCACATGGCAGGTGTTTGTCCTAATGGCATGTGTTTGTCCACATGGCAGATGTTTGTCCACATGGCAGGTGTTTGTCCACATGGCAGGTGATTGAACACATGGCAGGTGTTTGTCCACATGGCAGGTATTTGTCCACATGGCAGGTGTTTGTCCACATGGCAGGTGTTTGTCCACATGACAGGTGTTTGTCCACATGGCAGGTGTTTGAACACATGGCAGGTGTTTGTCCACATGGCAGGTGTTTGTCCACATGGCAGGTGTTTGTCCACATGGCAGATGTTTGTCCACACACATGACAGGTGTTTGTCCACATGGCAGATGTTTGTCCACACACATGGCAGGTGTTTGTCCACATGGTAGGTGTTTGTCCACATGGCAGGTGTTTGTCCACACACATGGCAGGTGTTTGTCCACATGGCAGGTGTTTGTCCACATGGCAGGTGTTTGTCCACATGGTAGGTGTTTGTCCACATGGCAGGTGTTTGTCCACATGGCAGGTGTTTGTCCACATGGCAGGTGTTTGTCCACATGGCAGGTGTTTGTCCACATGGCAGGTGTTTGTCCACATGGCAGATGTTTGTCCACATGGCAGGTGTTTGTCCACACACATGGCAGGTGTTTGTCCACATGGCAGGTGTTTGTCCACATGGCAGGTGTTTGTCCACATGGTAGGTGTTTGTCCACATGGCAGGTGTTTGTCCACATGGCAGGTGTTTGTCCACATGGCAGGTGTTTGTCCACATGGCATATGTTTGTCCACATGGCAGGTGTTTGTCCTCATGGCAGGTGTTTGTCCACATGGCAGATGTTTGTCCACATGGCAGATGTTTGTCCACATGGCAGGTGTTTGTCCACATGGCAGGTGTTTGTCCACATGGCAGGTGTTTGTCCACATGGCAGGTGTTTGTCCACATGGCAGGTGTTTGTCCACATGGCAGATGTTTGTCCACATGGCAGATGTTTGTCCACATGGCAGGTGTTTGTCCACACACATGGCAGGTGTTTGTCCACATGGCAGGTGTTTGTTCACATGGCAGGTGTTTGTCATGTGATGCAATATTCTAGAATATACAGGGCTCACGCTAGACTCCAAATTTTGGGAGAAGTCACTTCTCCCTCCAGATGATTTAGGGAGAAGTGAGAAAATTTAGGGAGAAGTAGGGAGACTTTTGAATGAATAGTGAAACCGTATTTAGCCGAGGTTTGCAGGATATACATTGTAGGAACTATTGTATGTGGAAAAGCTGCAGGGCATTCACTGGACTGAAAGTGAAAGAGTCAATGACCCTTGAGGTCAAGCTGTATATTTCAAGAATCAATAATATTACGCATGTTGGTACTTTCCGTACAGGTAACTTTTCCCCGAGCATATAATTACCTCTAGGCCAATGTGTGTCTTTGGTGCAACCAGATCTAATTTTTTTATCACAATTAGAGAAAACAATGACTATTTTGCCGAGTTATGTTTAGGACCTTACAACTAAGTTTCATGTTACTTTGTAACTTGTATAGTTCTACATTGTATCCCATTTGCAAAGGTCACCACATGATCATGAGTAGTTCAATATCTGAGCCTTCTGGGTCCTGCACACAGATAAATCTTGACAAACCAATAGGAATGTTGATTATACGAAAAAAAGTTGATCTGTATTTCATTTTATTATGCACGAAATCAGTACGAAACGGATAGAGTACGGTTCGACGACATTGTACAACCGTTAATTTGCATACATTTCTTATATAAAGCGGACATATTCATTTCAATATCTATGAAAATTTGAATTTAAACACATGTGTATGCATTTATAATATGTATAACTTGTATCATTTGCGAAATCAACTAAAAGTCGAATCCGAAACTCGTAAATTATGTTGGTTTTTTTTGTTTGTTACAAGCACTGGCTTCAGATACTTTGCAATCAGGGCCCTGGCATCAGCATATTCGAAATGCATGATTCTACACTGGCTATCAATTTTATATACGCTGCATACATGTAGGTACTGAAAGCCAGTCTGATAAATTTAGTCACAACCACAGAATATTACCATGACCCGAGTAATTTTCCATAAATAGCTTTGGGACATTCCAATTTTCAGCACATAGATTTTTTATTAGTCAATGTTTGCACATATTTTCATTAATGACTAAATTTTAGCACTTACCTGTATTTCAACACTGATTGTTATAAATTGGTATCCTGGCAGTGTATATTCCAAACGACAAAGCAAACAAACGGATTAGAAAACATCGATAATTATGTAAAATTGTATTACGTCAGTTTATTATCCGGATGTCGGGAGAGATTAGCTTACGGCTCAAGGCGGTATTTTCGACTGTCAAAATGCCATACTACAATATGGATTATCATTAATAAGGCGAAGTGGATGTCGCCCTGATGTTTATTTTAGGAGAAGTGTTGGGAAAAGAAGCAACCACTTCGCTCATGTTGCTTTCTAGCGTGAGCCCTGATATACCCTTGAATTTGATTACCTGTTCACAAGCGACGTATTTGTCGTGTCCATTATCATGGTTTTCCCACAATGAGACTCGTAATTAGATGTATATATATCTACTTCTGTAATGACATATTTAATCTAGCAATATCTCATTCTTATGATAAACAGTAAATGGGAACTGGGAACAAAACTAACTATTGTAAAACATTGCATTGGATGGGAGTACTGACTATTTGTGTATATTTTTAGATCCACCATATTGTACTGAATGACATGCAAGCTCGGGGCTACGTGAGACCTTTCTGTATCAGCTACGTAACTGCTGACCCACAGTAAGCAATATACATCAACAAGAAAGGAAACCACAACACCCATATATGATGTATCACACACAACACCCATATATGATGTATCACACACAACACCCATATATGATATATTACACACAACACCCATATATGATGTATCACACACAACACCCATACATGATGTATTACACACAACACCCATACATGATGTATCACACACAACACCCATATATGATATATCACACACAACATCCATATATGATGTATCACACACAACACCCATATATGATGTATCAAACACAACACCCATACATGATGTATTACACACAACACCCATATATGATGTATCAAACACAACACCCATATATGATGTATTACACACAACACCCATACATGATGTATTACACACAACACCCATACAGGATGTATCACACACAACACCCATATATGATGTATCAAACACAACACCCATACATGCTGTATTACACACAACACCCATACAGGATGTATTACACAAAACACCCATATATGATGTATTACACACAACACCCATACAGGATGTATCACACACAACACCCATATATGATGTATCACACACAACACCCATACAGGATGTATTACACACAACACCCATACAGGATGTATCACACACAACACCCATATATGATGTATCACACACAACACCCATACAGGATGTATCAAACACAACACCCATATATGATGTATCACACACAACACCCATACAGGATGTATTACACACAACACCCATACATGATGTATTACACACAACACCCATATATGATGTATCAAACACAACACCCATACATGATGTATTACACACAACACCCATACATGATGTATTACACACAACACCCATATATGATGTATCACACACAACACCCATACAGGATGTATTACACACAACACCCATACAGGATGTATCACACACAACACCCATATATGATGTATCACACACAACACCCATACAGGATGTATCAAACACAACACCCATATATGATGTATCACACACAACACCCATACAGGATGTATTACACACAACACCCATACATGATGTATTACACACAACACCCATATATGATGTATCAAACACAACACCCATACATGATGTATTACACACAACACCCATACATGATGTATTACACACAACACCCATATATGATGTATCACACACAACACCCATACATGATGTATTACACACAACACCCATATATGATGTATACACACATGATGTTTACACACAACACCCATATATGATGTATAACACAACACCCATACATGATGTATTACACACAACACCCATATATGATGTATTACACACAACACCCATACATGATGTATTACACACAACACCCATACATGATGTATTACACACAACACCCATACATGATGTATTACACACAACACCCATATATGATGTATCACACACAACACCCATACATGATGTATTACACACAACACCCATATATCACAAACACCCATAATGATGTATTACACACAACACCCATACATGATGTATCACACACAACACCCATACATGATGTATCACACACAACACCCATATATGATGTATCACACACAACACCCATACATGATGTATTACACACAACACCCATATATGATGTATTACACACAACACCCATACATGATGTATTACACACAACACCCATACATGATGTATTACACACAACACCCATACATGATGTATTACACACAACACCCATACATGATGTATTACACACAACACCCATACAGGATGTATCACACACAACACCCATACAGGATGTATCACACACAACACCCATACAGGATGTATCACACACAACACCCATACAGGATGTATCACACACAACACCCATATATGATGTATCACACACAACACCTATACATGATGTATCAAACACAACACCCATATATGATGTATTACACACAACACCCATACATGATGTATTACACACAACACCCATATATGATGTATCAAACACAACACCCATACAGGATGTATTACACACAACACCCATATATGATGTATTACACACAACACCCATACATGATGTATTACACAAAACACCCATATATGATGTATTACACACAACACCCATACATGATGTATTACACACAACACCCATACATGATGTATTACACACAACACCCATATATGATGTATTACACACAACACCCATACATGATGTATTACACACAACACCCATATATGATGTATTACACACAACACCCATACATGATGTATTACACACAACACCCATACATGATGTATTACACACAACACCCATATATGATGTATCACACACAACACCCATACAGGATGTATTACACACAACACCCATACATGATGTATTACACACAACACCCATATATGATGTATTACACACAACACCCATATATGATGTATTACACACAACACCCATACATGATGTATTACACACAACACCCATACAGGATGTATCACACACAACACCCATACAGGATGTATCACACACAACACCCATACAGGATGTATCACACACAACACCCATACAGGATGTATCACACACAACACCCATACAGGATGTATCACACACAACACCCATACAGGATGTATCACACACAACACCCATACATGATGTATCAAACACAACACCCATATATGATGTATTACACACAACACCCATACAGGATGTATTACACACAACACCCATATATGATATATTACACACAACACCCATACATGATGTATTACACACAACACCCATACATGATGTATTACACACAACACCCATACATGATGTATTACACACAACACCCATACAGGATGTATCACACACAACACCCATACAGGATGTATCACACACAACACCCATACAGGATGTATCACACACAACACCCATACAGGATGTATCACACACAACACCCATATATGATGTATCACACACAACACCTATACATGATGTATCAAACACAACACCCATATATGATGTATTACACACAACACCCATACAGGATGTATTACACACAACACCCATACAGGATGTATTACACACAACACCCATATATGATGTATTACACACAACACCCATACATGATGTATCACACACAACACCCATATATGATGTATTACACACAACACCCATACATGATGTATTACACACAACACCCATACATGATGTATTACACACAACACCCATACATGATGTATCACACACAACACCCATACATGATGTATTACACACAACACCCATACATGATGTATCACACACAACACCCATACATGATGTATTACACACAACACCCATACATGATGTATCACACACAACACCCATACATGATGTATTACACACAACACCCATATATGATGTATCACACACAACACCCATATATGATGTATCAAACACAACACCCATATATGATGTATTACACACAACACCCATATATGATGTATCACACACAACACCCATATATGATGTATCACACACAACACCCATACAGGATGTATCACACACAACACCCATATATGATGTATCAAACACAACACCCATACATGATATATCACACACAACACCCATACATGATGTATCAAACACAACACCCATATATGATATATCAAACACAGCACCCATATATGATATATCACACACAACACCCATATATGATATATCAAACACAGCACCCATATATGATATATCAAACACAACACCCATATATTATGATATATCAAACACAACACCCATATATGATATATCACACACAACACCCATACATGATGTATCAAACACAACACCCATATATGATATATCACACACAACACCCATATATGATATATCACACACAACTATCACACACAACACCCATACATGATATATCAAACACAACACCCATATATGATGTATTACACACAACACCCATATATGATATATCAAACACAACACCCATATATGATGTATTACACACAACACCCATATATGATATATTACACACAACACCATACATGATGTATCAAACACAACACCCATATATGATATATCAAACACAACACCCATATATGATATATCACACACAACACCCATATATGATATATCAAACACAACACCCATATATTATGATATATCAAACACAACACCCATACATGATGTATTACACACAACACCCATATATGATATATCACACACAACACCCATATATGATATATCACACACAACACCCATATATGATATATCAAACACAACACCCATATATTATGATATATCAAACACAACACCCATACATGATGTATTACACACAACACCCATATATGATATATCACACACAACACCCATATATGATATATCACACACAACACCCATATATGATATATCAAACACAACACCCATATATTATGATATATCAAACACAACACCCATACATGATGTATTACACACAACACCCATATATGATATATCACACACAACACCCATATATGATATATCACACACAACACCCATATATGATATATCAAACACAACACCCATATATTATGTATCAAACACAACACCCATACATGATGTATTACACACAACACCCATACATGATGTATTACACACAACACCCATACAGGATGTATTACACAAAACACCCATATATGATGTATTACACACAACACCCATACAGGATGTATCACACACAACACCCATATATGATGTATCACACACAACACCCATACAGGATGTATTACACACAACACCCATACAGGATGTATCACACACAACACCCATACAGGATGTATTACACACAACACCCATACATGATGTATTACACACAACACCCATATATGATGTATCAAACACAACACCCATACATGATGTATTACACACAACACCCATACATGATGTATTACACACAACACCCATATATGATGTATCACACACAACACCCATACATGATGTATCACACACAACACCCATATATGATGTATCACACACAACACCCATACAGGATGTATTACACACAACACCCATACATGATGTATTACACACAACACCCATATATGATGTATCACACACAACACCCATACATGATGTATCAAACACAACACCCATATATGATGTATCAAACACAACACCCATACATGATGTATTACACACAACACCCATATATGATGTATCACACACAACACCCATACAGGATGTATTACACACAACACCCATACATGATGTATTACACACAACACCCATATATGATGTATCACACACAACACCCATACAGGATGTATCAAACACAACACCCATATATGATGTATCAAACACAACACCCATACATGATGTATTACACACAACACCCATACATGATGTATTACACACAACACCCATACATGATGTATTACACACAACACCCATATATGATGTATCACACACAACACCCATACAGGATGTATTACACACAACACCCATACAGGATGTATCAAACACAACACCCATATATGATGTATCAAACACAACACCCATACATGATGTATTACACACAACACCCATACATGATGTATTACACACAACACCCATACATGATGTATTACACACAACACCCATATATGATGTATCACACACAACACCCATACATGATGTATTACACACAACACCCATACATGATGTATCACACACAACACCCATACAGGATGTATTACACACAACACCCATACATGATGTATCACACACAACACCCATACATGATGTATTACACACAACACCCATACATGATGTATTACACACAACACCCATACATGATGTATTACACACAACACCCATATATGATGTATCAAACACAACACCCATACATGATGTATTACACACAACACCCATACATGATGTATTACACACAACACCCATATATGATGTATCACACACAACACCCATACATGATGTATCACACACAACACCCATATATGATGTATCACACACAACACCCATACAGGATGTATTATACACAACACCCATACATGATGTATTACACACAACACCCATATATGATGTATCACACAAAACACCCATACAGGATGTATCAAACACAACACCCATATATGATGTATCAAACACAACACCCATACATGATGTATTACACACAACACCCATATATGATGTATCACACACAACACCCATACAGGATGTATTACACACAACACCCATACATGATGTATTACACACAACACCCATATATGATGTATCACACACAACACCCATACAGGATGTATCAAACACAACACCCATATATGATGTATCAAACACAACACCCATACATGATGTATTACACACAACACCCATACATGATGTATTACACACAACACCCATATATGATGTATCACACACAACACCCATACAGGATGTATTACACACAACACCCATACAGGATGTATCAAACACAACACCCATATATGATGTATCAAACACAACACCCATACATGATGTATTACACACAACACCCATACATGATGTATTACACACAACACCCATACATGATGTATTACACACAACACCCATATATGATGTATCACACACAACACCCATACATGATGTATTACACACAACACCCATACATGATGTATCACACACAACACCCATACATGATGTATTACACACAACACCCATACATGATGTATTACACACAACACCCATATATGATGTATCACACACAACACCCATACAGGATGTATCAAACACAACACCCATATATGATGTATCAAACACAACACCCATACATGATGTATTACACACAACACCCATACATGATGTATCACACACAACACCCATACATGATGTATTACACACAACACCCATACATGATGTATTACACACAACACCCATATATGATGTATTACACACAACACCCATACATGATGTATTACACACAACACCCATATATGATGTATCAAACACAACACCCATACATGATTATTACACACAACACCCATATATGATGTATCAAACACAACACCCATACAGGATGTATTACACACAACACCCATGTATGATGTATTACACACAACACCCATACATGATGTATTACACACAACACCCATATATGATGTATTACACACAACACCCATACATGATGTATTACACACAACACCCATATATGATGTATCACACACAACACCCATATATGATGTATCACACACAACACCCATACAGGATGTATCACACACAACACCCATATATGATGTATCAAACACAACACCCATACATGATATATCACACACAACACCCATACATGATGTATCAAACACAACACCCATATATGATATATCAAACACAGCACCCATATATGATATATCACACACAACACCCATATATGATATATCAAACACAGCACCCATATATGATATATCAAACACAACACCCATATATTATGATATATCAAACACAACACCCATATATGATATATCACACACAACACCCATACATGATGTATCAAACACAACACCCATACATGATGTATTACACACAACACCCATATATGATGTATCACACACAACACCCATACAGGATGTATTACACACAACACCCATACATGATGTATTACACACAACACCCATATATGATGTATCACACACAACACCCATACAGGATGTATCAAACACAACACCCATATATGATGTATCAAACACAACACCCATACATGATGTATTACACACAACACCCATACATGATGTATTACACACAACACCCATACATGATGTATTACACACAACACCCATATATGATGTATCACACACAACACCCATACAGGATGTATTACACACAACACCCATACAGGATGTATCAAACACAACACCCATATATGATGTATCAAACACAACACCCATACATGATGTATTACACACAACACCCATACATGATGTATTACACACAACACCCATACATGATGTATTACACACAACACCCATACATGATGTATCACACACAACACCCATACATGATGTATCACACACAACACCCATACATGATGTATCACACACAACACCCATACATGATGTATTACACACAACACCCATACATGATGTATTACACACAACACCCATACATGATGTATTACACACAACACCCATACATGATGTATTACACACAACACCCATATATGATGTATCACACACAACACCCATACATGATGTATTACACACAACACCCATACATGATGTATTACACACAACACCCATATATGATGTATCACACACAACACCCATACAGGATGTATCAAACACAACACCCATATATGATGTATCAAACACAACACCCATACATGATGTATTACACACAACACCCATACATGATGTATTACACACAACACCCATACATGATGTATTACACACAACACCCATATATGATGTATCACACACAACACCCATACATGATGTATTACACACAACACCCATACATGATGTATCACACACAACACCCATACAGGATGTATTACACACAACACCCATACATGATGTATTACACACAACACCCATATATGATATATCAAACACAACACCCATACAGGATGTATCACACACATTAATCATTCCCGTCTTATGACGATAGCGTATTTGTGTTCATTCGTGTGAGACGTAACCAGAGTACCCGGAGAATAACCCACCTATCCGACATAATGACCACTGTACCATCTCACAAAATTCCCAGTCCAAGGATCAAACTCTGGTTGCATTTGTGAGGGGAGAGCGTGTTAACCACTGCTACAATTGGATGCCAAGGTCTAGTAATTCAGCCTGATGTATAGTACATTACTGACTGCAATATAATACTGCTTCGGAATTCTCGAGGGAATAACAATAACAGTTGAATTATACTGTGTCTTACCTCTGAGGTTAGAAACAATATACAGTAAAACCTGTGTTAGTGGTCACCTCCATTAAGCAGCCAACCTGTATTAAGCAGCCAGGTTCCAGATTCCCAATGTGCTGTTTTATTATACATTTGACCTCTATTAAGCAGCCATCTGTGCTAAGCAGCCACTATATGTGATTCCCTTGAGTGGCTGCTTAAGACAGGTTTGACTGTATTTTTATCAATATCGTATAATCATTCATTGCTTTGCTATGTTCTTTATTTAAGGAATGAATCGTGGATTAATAATTTCCACTGAGATATGAACTACAGTGGATATGCTTAAAGTTAGCTTGGAGGCCCCTCCACATACTTTAAGCATTATGAATGTAGGTCATACCCCGTGTTTCATTATATTTACATTAATTGTTCTTTTCAATAACACAGATAAACAATATCTTTGCATCTAAAATGTATTTAGACAATATTTACGACTTACCTTGTGCTGGACGGTAATTAGATCATAGTTGGAATAGTAAGATACCATCAAAGGAACGCTGCATAATACTGCGAATGGCATACCCATATGTTCTAGTGCACATGTCAGCAGCCTATCATTAGTGGGGAAATTCATACGAAAATAGTTACAAACAGGGCTATACGTTCATGAAAGGAAATGCAATAGTGATGTAAATATGTGTGTTTCAGAAAGATAATGAAGTGTTATGAAGAGATATCATCACAAATGAAGAAGGTAAATTCCATGTATATAGTACAACAGTGTATATAGTACAACAGTGTATATAGTCCAACAGTGTATATAGTCCAACAGTGTATATAGTATATAGTCCAACAGTGTATATAGTATGTAGTCCAACAGTGTATATAGTATATAGTCCAACAGTGTATATAGTATGTAGTCCAACAGTGTATATAGTCCAACAGTGTATATAGTATATAGTCCAACAGTGTATATAGTATGTAGTCCAACAGTGTATATAGTATATAGTCCAACAGTGTATATAGTATATAGTCCAACAGTGTATATAGTATATAGTCCAACAGTGTATATAGTATATAGTCCAACAGTGTATATAGTATATAGTCCAACAGTGTATATAGTATATAGTCCAACAGTGTATATAGTTTATATAGTCCAACAGTGTATATATATATAGTCCAACAGTGTATATAGTCCAACAGTGTATATAGTATATAGTCCAACAGTGTATATAGTACAACAGTGTATATAGTATATAGTCCAACAGTGTATATAGTATATAGTCCAACAGTGTATATAGTATATAGTCCAACAGTGTATATAGTATATAGTCCAACAGTGTATATAGTCCAACAGTGTATATATTATATAGTCCAACAGTGTATATAGTATATAGTCCAACAGTGTATATAGTATATAGTCCAACAGTGTATATAGTATATAGTCCAACAGTGTATATAGTCCAACAGTGTATATAGTATATAGTCCAACAGTGTATATAGTATATATTACACAGTGTATATAGTATATAGTCCAACAGTGTATATAGTATATATTACACAGTGTATATAGTATATTACACAGTGTATATAGTACAACAGTGTATATAGTCCAACAGTGTATATAGTATCAATTACACAGTGTATATAGTATCAATTACACAGTGTATATAGTATCAATTACACAGTGTATATAGTATCAATTACACAGTGTATATAGTATCAATTACACAGTGTATATAGTATCAATTACACAGTGTATATAGTATCAATTACACAGTGTATATAGTATCAATTACACAGTGTATATAGTATATATTACACAGTGTATATAGTATCAATTACACAGTGTATTTGGTATCAATTACACAGTGTATATAGTATCAATTACACAGTGTATATAGTATCAATTACACAGTGTATATAGTATCAATTACACAGTGTATATAGTATATAGTCCAACAGTGTATATAGTATCAATTACACAGTGTATATAGTATATATTACACAGTGTATATAGTATATATTACAAGTGTATATAGTATATATTACACAGTGTTTTGTATGTAGTCAAACAGTGTATATGGTATATATTACACAGTGTATTTGGTTCAAGTGTATTGTGTGTATATAGTATCAGTGTATTAGTCACAGTGTATATAGTATATATTACACAGTGTATATAGTATGTATTAAACAGTGTATATAGTATATATTACACAGTGTATATAGTATATTACACAGTGTATTTGGTATATATTACACAGTGTATATAGTATATTACACAGTGTATATAGTATATTACACAGTGTATATAGTATATATTACACAGTGTGTGTATATGTAGTTCAGTGTATATGTTTGTGTGTATATGGTTATATTACACAGTGTATATAGTATATATTACACAGTGTATATAGTATATATTACACAGTGTATATAGTATATATTACACAGTGTATATAGTATATATTACACAGTGTATATAGTATATATTACACAGTGTATTTGGTATATATTACACAGTGTATATAGTATGTATTACACAGTGTATATAGTATATATTACACAGTGTATATAGTATATATTACACAGTGTATACATATATAGTCCAACAGTGTATATAGTATATAGTCCAACAGTGTATATAGCATGTAGTCCAACAGTGTATATAGTATATAGTCCAACAGTGTATATAGTATGTAGTCCAACAGTGTATATAGTATATAGTCCAACAGTGTATATAGTCCAACAGTGTATATAGTATATAGTCCAACAGTGTATATAGTACAACAGTGTATATAGTCCAACAGTGTATACATATATAGTCCAACAGTGTATACATATATAGTCCAACAGTGTATATAGTCCAACAGTGTATATAGTCCAACAGTGTATATAGTATATAGTCCAACAGTGTATATAGTCCAACAGTGTATATAGTCCAACAGTGTATATAGTCCAACTGTGTATATAGTCCAACAGTGTATATAGTATATATTACACAGTGTATGTAGTACAACAGTGTATATGGTATATATTACACAGTGTATATAGTATATATTACACAGTGTATATAGTATATATTACACAGTGTATATAGTTTTACACAGTGTATATAGTATATATTACACAGTGTATGTAGTGTGTTTGGTATATATTACACAGTGTATATAGTACAACAGTGTATATAGTATATATTACACAGTGTATATAGTATATATTACACAGTGTATATAGTATATATTACACAGTGTATTTGGTATATATTACACAGTGTATATAGTATATATTTCACAGTGTATATAGTATATATTACACAGTGTATATAGTATATATTACACAGTGTATATAGTATATATTACACAGTGTGTATAATATTGTCAAGTGTATATGTGTGTATATGGTATATAGTTAACAGTGTATATAGTACAACAGTGTATGTAGTATCAGTGTATTAGTCACAGTGTATATGGTATATATTACACAGTGTATATAGTATATTACACAGTGTATATAGTATATATTACACAGTGTATATAGTATATATTACACAGTGTATATAGTATATATTACACAGTGTATTTGGTACAACAGTGTATATAGTATATATTACACAGTGTATATAGTATGTATTACACAGTGTATATAGTATATATTACACAGTGTATATAGTATGAATTACACTGTTTATGTGGTGTATAGTACACAGTGTATGTAGTATGTATTACACAGTGTATGTAGTATATAGTCCAACAGTGTATATAGTATATAGTCC
>CM026393.1:13115134-13145683 GCA_014843695.1 Archivesica marissinica
CACCCATATATGATGTATCACACACAACACCCATACAGTATGTATCAAACACAACACCCATATATGATGTATCAAACACAACACCCATACATGATGTATTACACACAACACCCATACATGATGTATTACACACAACACCCATACATGATGTATTACACACAACACCCATATATGATGTATCACACACAACACCCATACAGATGTATTACACAAACACCCATACAGGATGTATCAAACACAACACCCATATATGATGTATCAAACACAACACCCATACATGATGTATTACACACAACACCCATACATGATGTATTACACACAACACCATATTGATGTATTAACACAACACCCATATATGATGTATTACACACACACCATACATGATGTATTACACACAACACCCATATATGATGTATTACACACAACACCCATACATGATGTATTACACACAACACCCATACATGATGTATCACACAACACCCATACATGATGTATTACACACAACACCCATACATGATGTATTACACACAACACCCATACATGATGTATTACACACAACACCCATATATGATGTATTACACACAACACCCATACATGATGTATCACACACAACACCCATACATGATGTATTACACACAACACCCATACATGATGTATTACACACAACACCCATAATGATGTATCACACACAACACCCATATATGATGTATCACACACAACACCCATACAGGATGTATTACACACAACACCCATACAGGATGTATCACACACAACACCCATATATGATGTATCACACACAACACCCATACAGGATGTATCAAACACAACACCCATATATGATGTATCACACACAACACCCATACAGGATGTATTACACACAACACCCATACATGATGTATTACACACAACACCCATATATGATGTATCAAACACAACACCCATACATGATGTATTACACACAACACCCATACATGATGTATTACACACAACACCCATATATGATGTATCACACACAACACCCATACAGGATGTATTACACACAACACCCATATATGATGTATCACACACAACACCCATATATGATGTATCACACACAACACCCATACAGGATGTATCAAACACAACACCCATATATGATGTATCACACACAACACCCATACAGGATGTATTACACACAACACCCATACATGATGTATTACACACAACACCCATACATGATGTATTACACACAACACCCATACATGATGTATTACACACAACACCCATACATGATGTATCACACACAACACCCATATATGATGTATCACACACAACACCCATACATGATGTATCAAACACAACACCCATATATGATGTATCACACACAACACCCATACATGATGTATTACACACAACACCCATACATGATGTATTACACACAACACCCATACATGATGTATTACACACAACACCCATATATGATGTATCACACACAACACCCCAGGATGTATCAAACAACACCCATATATGATGTATCAAACACAACACCCATACATGATGTATTACACACAACACCCATACATGATGTATCACACACAACACCCATACATGATGTATTACACACAACACCCATACATGATGTATTACACACAACACCCATATATGATGTATTACACACAACACCCATACATGATGTATTACACACAACACCCATATATGATGTATCAAACACAACACCCATACATGATGTATTACACACAACACCCATATATGATGTATCACACACAACACCCATATATGATGTATTACACACAACACCCATACATGATGTATTACACACAACACCCATACATGATGTATTACACACAACACCCATACATGATGTATTACACACAACACCCATACATGATGTATTACACACAACACCCATATATGATGTATCACACACAACACCCATACAGGATGTATTACACACAACACCCATACATGATGTATTACACACAACACCCATATATGATGTATCACACACAACACCCATACAGGATGTATCAAACACAACACCCATATATGATGTATCAAACACAACACCCATATATGATGTATTACACACAACACCCATACAGGATGTATTACACACAACACCCATACAGGATGTATTACACACAACACCCATATATGATGTATTACACACAACACCCATACATGATGTATTACACACAACACTCCATACAGATATATTACACACAACACCCATACATGATGTATTACACACAACACCATACATGATGTATTATTCACACAACACCCATACATGATATAACACACACAACATCCCATACATTTATTACACACAACACCCATACTGATATCACACACAACACCCATACATGATGTATTACACACAACCCCATATATGATGTATCACACACACCCCATATATGTTCACACACAACACCCATATATGATGTATCACACACAACACCCATATATGTATTACACACAACACCCATACATGATGTATCACACACAACACCCATATATGATGTATCACACACAACACCCATACAGGATGTATCAAACACAACACCCATATATGATGTATCACACACAACACCCATACAGGATGTATTACACACAACACCCATACATGATGTATTACACACAACACCCATATATGATGTATCAAACACAACACCCATACATGATGTATTACACACAACACCCATACATGATGTATTACACACAACACCCATATATGATGTATCACACACAACACCCATACATGATGTATCACACACAACACCCATATATGATGTATCACACACAACACCCATACAGGATGTATTACACACAACACCCATACATGATGTATTACACACAACACCCATATATGATGTATCACACACAACACCCATACATGATGTATCAACACAACACCCATATATGATGTATCAAACACAACACCCATACATGATGTATTACACACAACACCCATATATGAGTATCACACACAACACCCATACATGATGTATCAAACACAACACCCATATATGAATATCAACACAACACCCATATATGATATATCACACACAACACCCATATATGATATATCAAACACAGCACCCATATATGATGTATCAAACACACACATATATTATGATATATCAACAAACACCCATATATGATATATCACACACAACACCCATATATGATGTATCAAACACAACACCCATATATGATATATCACACAACACCCATACATGATGTATTACACACAACACCCATATATGATATATCACACACAACACCCATATATGATATATCACACACAACACCCATATATGATATATCAAACACAACACCCATATATTATGATATATCAAACACAACACCCATACATGATGTATTACACACAACACCCATATATGATATATCACACACAACACCCATATATGATATATCACACACAACACCCATATATGATATATCAAACACAACACCCATATATTATGATATATCAAACACAACACCCATACATGATGTATTACACACAACACCCATATATGATATATCACACACAACACCCATATATGATATATCACACACAACACCCATATATGATATATCAAACACAACACCCATATATTATGATATATCAAACACAACACCCATGCATGATGTATTACACACAACACCCATATATGATATATCACACACAACACCCATATATGATGTATTACACACAACACCCATACATGCTGTATTACACACAACACCCATACAGGATGTATTACACAAAACACCCATATATGATGTATTACACACAACACCCATACAGGATGTATCACACACAACACCCATATATGATGTATCACACACAACACCCATACAGGATGTATTACACACAACACCCATACAGGATGTATCACACACAACACCCATATATGATGTATCACACACAACACCCATACAGGATGTATCAAACACAACACCCATATATGATATATCACACACAACACCCATATATGATATATCACACACAACTATCACACACAACACCCATACATGATATATCAAACACAACACCCATATATGATGTATTACACACAACACCCATATATGATATATCAAACACAACACCCATATATGATGTATTACACACAACACCCATATATGATATATTACACACAACACCATACATGATGTATCAAACACAACACCCATATATGATATATCAAACACAACACCCATATATGATATATCACACACAACACCCATATATGATGTATCAAACACAACACCCATATATATGATATATCAAACACAACACCCATACATGATGTATTACACACAACACCCATATATGATATATCACACACAACACCCATATATGATGTATCACACACAACACCCATATATGATATATCAAACACAACACCCATATATTATGATATATCAAACACAACACCCATACATGATGTATTACACACAACACCCATATATGATATATCACACACAACACCCATATATGATGTATTACACACAACACCCATACATGATGTATTACACACAACACCCATACAGGATGTATTACACACAACACCCATATATGATGTATTACACACAACACCCATACAGGATGTATCACACACAACACCCATATATGATGTATCACACACAACACCCATACAGATGTATTACACACAACACCCATACAGGATGTATCACACACAACACCCATATATGATGTATCACACACAACACCCATACAGGATGTATCAAACACAACACCCATATATGATGTATCACACACAACACCCATACAGGATGTATTACACACAACACCCATACATGATGTATTACACACAACACCCATACATGATGTATCAAACACAACACCCATATATGATGTATCAAACACAACACCCATACATGATGTATTACACACAACACCCATACATGATGTATTACACACAACACCCATACATGATGTATTACACACAACACCCATATATGATGTATCACACACAACACCCATACATGATGTATTACACACAACACCCATACATGATGTATCACACACAACACCCATACATGATGTATTACACACAACACCCATACATGATGTATTACACACAACACCCATATATGATGTATCACACACAACACCCATACAGGATGTATCAAACACAACACCCATATATGATGTATCAAACACAACACCCATACATGATGTATTACACACAACACCCATATATGATGTATCACACACAACACCCATACATGATGTATTACACACAACACCCATACATGATGTATTACACACAACACCCATATATGATGTATTACACACAACACCCATACATGATGTATTACACACAACACCCATATATGATGTATCAAACACAACACCCATACATGATTATTACACACAACACCCATATATGATGTATCAAACACAACACCCATACAGGATGTATTACACACAACACCCATATATGATGTATTACACACAACACCCATACATGATGTATTACACACAACACCCATATATGATGTATTACACACAACACCCATACATGATGTATTACACACAACACCCATATATGATGTATCACACACAACACCCATACAGGATGTATTACACACAACACCCATACATG
This sequence comes from Archivesica marissinica, assembly GCA_014843695.1. NCBI lineage: Eukaryota > Metazoa > Mollusca > Bivalvia > Venerida > Vesicomyidae > Archivesica > Archivesica marissinica. The sequence goes on from CM026393.1 coordinate 13,120,777, forward strand.
ATGTATTACACACAACACCCATATATGATGTATCACACACAACACCCATACAGGATGTATCAAACACAACACCCATATATGATGTATCAAACACAACACCCATATATGATGTATTACACACAACACCCATACAGGATGTATTACACACAACACCCATACAGGATGTATTACACACAACACCCATATATGATGTATTACACACAACACCCATACATGATGTATCACACACAACACCCATATATGATGTATTACACACAACACCCATACATGATGTATTACACACAACACCCATACATGATGTATTACACACAACACCCATACATGATGTATCACACACAACACCCATACATGATGTATTACACACAACACCCATATATGATGTATCACACACAACACCCATACAGGATGTATCAAACACAACACCCATATATGATGTATCACACACAACACCCATACAGGATGTATTACACACAACACCCATACATGATGTATTACACACAACACCCATATATGATGTATCAAACACAACACCCATACATGATGTATTACACACAACACCCATACATGATGTATTACACACAACACCCATATATGATGTATCACACACAACACCCATACATGATGTATCACACACAACACCCATATATGATGTATCACACACAACACCCATACAGGATGTATTACACACAACACCCATACATGATGTATTACACACAACACCCATATATGATGTATCACACACAACACCCATACAGGATGTATCAAACACAACACCCATATATGATGTATCAAACACAACACCCATACATGATGTATTACACACAACACCCATATATGATGTATCACACACAACACCCATACAGGATGTATTACACACAACACCCATACATGATGTATTACACACAACACCCATATATGATGTATCACACACAACACCCATACAGGATGTATCAAACACAACACCCATATATGATGTATCAAACACAACACCCATACATGATGTATTACACACAACACCCATACATGATGTATTACACACAACACCCATACATGATGTATTACACACAACACCCATATATGATGTATCACACACAACACCCATACAGGATGTATTACACACAACACCCATACAGGATGTATCAACACAACACCCATATATGATGTATCAAACACAACACCCATACATGATGTATTACACACAACACCCATACATGATGTATTACACACAACACCCATACATGATGTATTACACACAACACCCATATATGATGTATCACACACAACACCCATACATGATGTATTACACACAACACCCATACATGATGTATCACACACAACACCCATACATGATGTATTACACACAACACCCATACATGATGTATTACACACAACACCCATATATGATGTATCACACACAACACCCATACATGATGTATCACACACAACACCCATATATGATGTATCAAACACAACACCCATACATGATGTATTACACACAACACCCATACATGATGTATCACACACAACACCCATACATGATGTATTACACACAACACCCATACATGATGTATTACACACAACACCCATATATGATGTATTACACACAACACCCATACATGATGTATTACACACAACACCCATATATGATGTATCAAACACAACACCCATACATGATGTATTACACACAACACCCATATATGATGTATCAAACACAACACCCATACAGGATGTATTACACACAACACCCATATATGATGTATCACACACAACACCCATACAGGATGTATTACACACAACACCCATACATGATGTATTACACACAACACCCATATATGATGTATCACACACAACACCCATACAGGATGTATCAAACACAACACCCATATATGATGTATCAAACACAACACCCATATATGATGTATTACACACAACACCCATACATGATGTATTACACACAACACCCATACAGGATGTATTACACACAACACCCATATATGATGTATTACACACAACACCCATACATGATGTATCACACACAACACCCATATATGATGTATTACACACAACACCCATACATGATGTATTACACACAACACCCATACATGATGTATTACACACAACACCCATACATGATGTATCACACACAACACCCATATATGATGTATTACACACAACACCCATACATGATGTATTACACACAACACCCATACATGATGTATTACACACAACACCCATACATGATGTATCACACACAACACCCATACATGATGTATTACACACAACACCCATACATGATGTATCACACACAACACCCATACATGATGTATTACACACAACACCCATACATGATGTATCACACACAACACCCATACATGATGTATTACACACAACACCCATATATGATGTATCACACACAACACCCATATATGATGTATCAAACACAACACCCATATATGATGTATTACACACAACACCCATATATGATGTATCACACACAACACCCATATATGATGTATCACACACAACACCCATACAGGATGTATCACACACAACACCCATATATGATGTATCAAACACAACACCCATACATGATATATCACACACAACACCCATACATGATGTATCAAACACAACACCCATATATGATATATCAAACACAGCACCCATATATGATATATCACACACAACACCCATATATGATATATCAAACACAGCACCATATATGATATATCAAACACAACACCCATATATTATGATATATCAAACACAACACCCATATATGATATATCACACACAACACCCATACATGATGTATCAAACACAACACCCATATATGATATATCACACACAACACCCATATATGATATATCACACACAACTATCACACACAACACCCATACATGATATATCAAACACAACACCCATATATGATGTATTACACAAAACACCCATATATGATATATCAAGCACAACACCCATATATGATGTATTACACACAACACCCATATATGATATATTACACACAACACCATACATGATGTATCAAACACAACACCCATATATGATATATCAAACACAACACCCATATATGATATATCACACACAACACCCATATTATGATATATCAAACACAACACCCATATATTATGATATATCAAACACAACACCCATACATGATGTATTACACACAACACCCATATATGATATATCACACACAACACCCATATATGATGTATTACACACAACACCCATATATCAAACACAACACCCATATATGATGTATTACACACAACACCCATACATGATGTATTACACACAACACCCATACATGATGTATCAAACACAACACCCATATATGATGTATCAAACACAACACCCATACATGATGTATTACACACAACACCCATATATGATGTATCAAACACAACACCCATACATGATGTATTACACACAACACCCATACATGCTGTATTACACACAACACCCATACAGGATGTATTACACAAAACACCCATATATGATGTATTACACACAACACCCATACAGGATGTATCACACACAACACCCATATATGATGTATCACACACAACACCCATACAGGATGTATTACACACAACACCCATACAGGATGTATCACACACAACACCCATATATGATGTATCACACACAACACCCATACAGGATGTATCAAACACAACACCCATATATGATGTATCACACACAACACCCATACAGGATGTATTACACACAACACCCATACATGATGTATTACACACAACACCCATATATGATGTATCAAACACAACACCCATACATGATGTATCACACACAACACCCATACATGATGTATTACACACAACACCCATACATGATGTATCACACACAACACCCATACATGATGTATTACACACAACACCCATATATGATGTATCACACACAACACCCATATATGATGTATCAAACACAACACCCATATATGATGTATCACACACAACACCCATATATGATGTATCACACACAACACCCATATATGATGTATCACACACAACACCCATATATGATGTATCACACACAACACCCATATATGATGTATCAAACACAACACCCATATATTATGATATATCACACACAACACCCATACATGATGTATTACACACAACACCCATATATGATATATCACACACAACACCCATATATGATATATCACACACAACACCCATATATGATATATCAAACACAACACCCATATATTATGATATATCAAACACAACACCCATATATGATGTATCACACACAACACCCATATATGATATATCACACACAACACCCATATATGATATATCACACACAACACCCATATATGATATATCAAACACAACACCCATATATTATGATATATCAAACACAACACCCATACATGATGTATTACACACAACACCCATATATGATATATCACACACAACACCCATATATGATGTATTACACACAACACCCATATATCAAACACAACACCCATATATGATGTATTACACACAACACCCATACATGATGTATTACACACAACACCCATACATGATGTATCAAACACAACACCCATATATGATGTATCAAACACAACACCCATACATGATGTATTACACACAACACCCATATATGATGTATCAAACACAACACCCATACATGATGTATTACACACAACACCCATACATGATGTATTACACACAACACCCATACAGGATGTATTACACAAAACACCCATATATGATGTATTACACACAACACCCATACAGGATGTATCACACACAACACCCATATATGATGTACACACAACACCCATACAGGATGTATTACACACAACACCCATACATGATGTATTACACACAACACCCATATATGATGTATCACACACAACACCCATACAGGATGTATCAAACACAACACCCATATATGATGTATCAACACAACACCCATACAGGATGTATTACACACAACACCCATATATGATGTATCACACACAACACCCATACATGATGTATTACACACAACACCCATACATGATGTATTACACACAACACCCATATATGATGTATCACACACAACACCCATACAGGATGTATCAAACACAACACCCATATATGATGTATCAAACACAACACCCATACATGATGTATTACACACAACACCCATACATGATGTATTACACACAACACCCATACATGATGTATTACACACAACACCCATATATGATGTATCACACACAACACCCATACAGGATGTATTACACACAACACCCATACAGGATGTATCAAACACAACACCCATATATGATGTATCAAACACAACACCCATACATGATGTATTACACACAACACCCATACATGATGTATTACACACAACACCCATATATGATGTATTACACACAACACCCATACATGATGTATTACACACAACACCCATACATGATGTATCACACACAACACCCATACATGATGTATTACACACAACACCCATACATGATGTATTACACACAACACCCATATATGATGTATCACACACAACACCCATACAGGATGTATCAAACACAACACCCATATATGATGTATCAAACACAACACCCATACATGATGTATTACACACAACACCCATACATGATGTATCACACACAACACCCATACATGATGTATTACACACAACACCCATACATGATGTATTACACACAACACCCATATATGATGTATTACACACAACACCCATACATGATGTATTACACACAACACCCATATATGATGTATCAAACACAACACCCATACATGATTATTACACACAACACCCATATATGATGTATCAAACACAACACCCATACAGGATGTATTACACACAACACCCATGTATGATGTATTACACACAACACCCATACATGATGTATTACACACAACACCCATATATGATGTATTACACACAACACCCATACATGATGTATTACACACAACACCCATATATGATGTATCACACACAACACCCATATATGATGTATCACACACAACACCCATACAGGATGTATCACACACAACACCCATATATGATGTATCAAACACAACACCCATACATGATATATCACACACAACACCCATACATGATGTATCAAACACAACACCCATATATGATATATCAAACACAGCACCCATATATGATATATCACACACAACACCCATATATGATATATCAAACACAGCACCCATATATGATATATCAAACACAACACCCATATATTATGATATATCAAACACAACACCCATATATGATATATCACACACAACACCCATACATGATGTATCAAACACAACACCCATACATGATGTATTACACACAACACCCATATATGATGTATCACACACAACACCCATACAGGATGTATTACACACAACACCCATACATGATGTATTACACACAACACCCATATATGATGTATCACACACAACACCCATACAGGATGTATCAAACACAACACCCATATATGATGTATCAAACACAACACCCATACATGATGTATTACACACAACACCCATACATGATGTATTACACACAACACCCATACATGATGTATTACACACAACACCCATATATGATGTATCACACACAACACCCATACAGGATGTATTACACACAACACCCATACAGGATGTATCAAACACAACACCCATATATGATGTATCAAACACAACACCCATACATGATGTATTACACACAACACCCATACATGATGTATTACACACAACACCCATACATGATGTATTACACACAACACCCATATATGATGTATCACACACAACACCCATACATGATGTATTACACACAACACCCATACATGATGTATCACACACAACACCCATACAGGATGTATTACACACAACACCCATACATGATGTATTACACACAACACCCATACATGATGTATTACACACAACACCCATACATGATGTATTACACACAACACCCATATATGATGTATCACACACAACACCCATACATGATGTATTACACACAACACCCATACATGATGTATTACACACAACACCCATATATGATGTATCACACACAACACCCATACAGGATGTATCAAACACAACACCCATATATGATGTATCAAACACAACACCCATACATGATGTATTACACACAACACCCATACATGATGTATTACACACAACACCCATACATGATGTATTACACACAACACCCATATATGATGTATCACACACAACACCCATACATGATGTATTACACACAACACCCATACATGATGTATCACACACAACACCCATACAGGATGTATTACACACAACACCCATACATGATGTATTACACACAACACCCATATATGATATATCAAACACAACACCCATACAGGATGTATCACACACATTAATCATTCCCGTCTTATGACGATAGCGTATTTGTGTTCATTCGTGTGAGACGTAACCAGAGTACCCGGAGAATAACCCACCTATCCGACATAATGACCACTGTACCATCTCACAAAATTCCCAGTCCAAGGATCAAACTCTGGTTGCATTTGTGAGGGGAGAGCGTGTTAACCACTGCTACAATTGGATGCCAAGGTCTAGTAATTCAGCCTGATGTATAGTACATTACTGACTGCAATATAATACTGCTTCGGAATTCTCGAGGGAATAACAATAACAGTTGAATTATACTGTGTCTTACCTCTGAGGTTAGAAACAATATACAGTAAAACCTGTGTTAGTGGTCACCTCCATTAAGCAGCCAACCTGTATTAAGCAGCCAGGTTCCAGATTCCCAATGTGCTGTTTTATTATACATTTGACCTCTATTAAGCAGCCATCTGTGCTAAGCAGCCACTATATGTGATTCCCTTGAGTGGCTGCTTAAGACAGGTTTGACTGTATTTTTATCAATATCGTATAATCATTCATTGCTTTGCTATGTTCTTTATTTAAGGAATGAATCGTGGATTAATAATTTCCACTGAGATATGAACTACAGTGGATATGCTTAAAGTTAGCTTGGAGGCCCCTCCACATACTTTAAGCATTATGAATGTAGGTCATACCCCGTGTTTCATTATATTTACATTAATTGTTCTTTTCAATAACACAGATAAACAATATCTTTGCATCTAAAATGTATTTAGACAATATTTACGACTTACCTTGTGCTGGACGGTAATTAGATCATAGTTGGAATAGTAAGATACCATCAAAGGAACGCTGCATAATACTGCGAATGGCATACCCATATGTTCTAGTGCACATGTCAGCAGCCTATCATTAGTGGGGAAATTCATACGAAAATAGTTACAAACAGGGCTATACGTTCATGAAAGGAAATGCAATAGTGATGTAAATATGTGTGTTTCAGAAAGATAATGAAGTGTTATGAAGAGATATCATCACAAATGAAGAAGGTAAATTCCATGTATATAGTACAACAGTGTATATAGTACAACAGTGTATATAGTCCAACAGTGTATATAGTCCAACAGTGTATATAGTATATAGTCCAACAGTGTATATAGTATGTAGTCCAACAGTGTATATAGTATATAGTCCAACAGTGTATATAGTATGTAGTCCAACAGTGTATATAGTCCAACAGTGTATATAGTATATAGTCCAACAGTGTATATAGTATGTAGTCCAACAGTGTATATAGTATATAGTCCAACAGTGTATATAGTATATAGTCCAACAGTGTATATAGTATATAGTCCAACAGTGTATATAGTATATAGTCCAACAGTGTATATAGTATGTAGTCCAACAGTGTATATAGTATATAGTCCAACAGTGTATATAGTATATAGTCCAACAGTGTATATAGTATATAGTCCAACAGTGTATATAGTCCAACAGTGTATATAGTATATAGTCCAACAGTGTATATAGTACAACAGTGTATATAGTATATAGTCCAACAGTGTATATAGTATATAGTCCAACAGTGTATATAGTATATAGTCCAACAGTGTATATAGTATATAGTCCAACAGTGTATATAGTCCAACAGTGTATATATTATATAGTCCAACAGTGTATATAGTATATAGTCCAACAGTGTATATAGTATATAGTCCAACAGTGTATATAGTATATAGTCCAACAGTGTATATAGTCCAACAGTGTATATAGTATATAGTCCAACAGTGTATATAGTATATAGTCCACAGTGTATATAGTATATAGTCCAACAGTGTATATAGTATATAGTCCAACAGTGTATATAGTATAGTCCAACAGTGTATATAGTACAACAGTGTATATAGTCCAACAGTGTATATAGTATATAGTCCAACAGTGTATATAGTATGTAGTCCAACAGTGTATATAGTATATAGTCCAACAGTGTATATAGTATATAGTCCAACAGTGTATATAGTATATAGTCCAACAGTGTATATAGTATGTAGTCCAACAGTGTATATAGTATGTAGTCCAACAGTGTATATAGTATATAGTCCAACAGTGTATATAGTATATAGTCCAACAGTGTATATAGTATATAGTCCAACAGTGTATATAGTATATAGTCCAACAGTGTATATAGTATATAGTCCAACAGTGTATATAGTATATAGTCCAACAGTGTATATAGTATATAGTCCAACAGTGTATGTAGTATATAGTCCAACAGTGTATATAGTATATAGTCCAACAGTGTATATAGTATATAGTCCAACAGTGTATATAGTATATAGTCCAAGTGTATATAGTATATAGTCCAACAGTGTATATAGTATATAGTCCAACAGTGTATATAGTATGTAGTCCAACAGTGTATATAGTATATAGTCCAACAGTGTATATAGTCCAACAGTGTATATAGTCCAACAGTGTATATAGTCCAACAGTGTATATAGTATATAGTCCAACAGTGTATATAGTATGTAGTCCAACAGTGTATATAGTATATAGTCCAACAGTGTATATAGTATATAGTCCAACAGTGTATATAGTATATAGTCCAACAGTGTATATAGTATATAGTCCAACAGTGTATATAGTATATAGTACAACAGTGTATATAGTATATAGTCCAACAGTATGTATAGTATGTAGTCCAACAGTGTATATAGTATATAGTCCAACAGTGTATATAGTATATAGTCCAACAGTGTATATAGTATATAGTCCAACAGTGTATATAGTATATAGTCCAACAGTGTATATAGTATATAGTCCAACAGTGTATATAGTATATAGTCCAACAGTGTATATAGTATATAGTCCAACAGTGTATGTAGTATATAGTCCAACAGTGTATATAGTATGTAGTCCAACAGTGTATATAGTATATAGTCCAACAGTGTATATAGTATATAGTCCAACAGTGTATACATATATAGTCCAACAGTGTATATAGTATATAGTCCAACAGTGTATATAGCATGTAGTCCAACAGTGTATATAGTATATAGTCCAACAGTGTATATAGTATGTAGTCCAACAGTGTATATAGTATATAGTCCAACAGTGTATATAGTCCAACAGTGTATATAGTATATAGTCCAACAGTGTATATAGTACAACAGTGTATATAGTCCAACAGTGTATACATATATAGTCCAACAGTGTATACATATATAGTCCAACAGTGTATATAGTCCAACAGTGTATATAGTCCAACAGTGTATATAGTATATAGTCCAACAGTGTATATAGTCCAACAGTGTATATAGTCCAACAGTGTATATAGTCCAACTGTGTATATAGTCCAACAGTGTATATAGTATATAGTCCAACAGTGTATATAGTCCAACAGTGTATATAGTATATAGTCCAACAGTGTATATAGTATATAGTCCAACAGTGTATATAGTATATAGTCCAACAGTGTATATAGTCCAACAGTGTATATAGTATATAGTCCAACAGTGTATATAGTATATAGTCCAACAGTGTATATAGTACAACAGTGTATATAGTATATAGTCCAACAGTGTATATAGTATATAGTCCAACAGTGTATATAGTATATAGTCCAACAGTGTATATAGTATATAGTCCAACAGTGTATATAGTATATAGTTCAACAGTGTATATAGTATATAGTCCAACAGTGTATATAGTATATAGTCCAACAGTGTATATAGTATATAGTCCAACAGTGTATATAATATATAGTCCAACAGTGTATATAGTCCAACAGTGTATATAGTATATAGTCTAACAGTGTATATAGTCCAACAGTGTATATAGTCCAACAGTGTATATAGTCCAACAGTGTATATAGTATATAGTCCAACAGTGTATATAGTATATAGTCCAACAGTGTATATAGTATATAGTCCAACAGTGTATATAGTATATAGTCCAACAGTGTATATAGTATATAGTCCAACAGTGTATATAGTCCAACAGTGTATATAGTATATAGTCCAACAGTGTATATAGTATGTAGTCCAACAGTGTATATAGTATATAGTCCAACAGTGTATATAGTATGCAGTCCAACAGTGTATATAGTATATAGTCCAACAGTGTATATAGTATGTAGTCCAACAGTGTATATAGTATATAGTCCAACAGTGTATATAGTATATAGTCCAACAGTGTATATAGTATATAGTCCAACAGTGTATATAGTATATAGTCCAACAGTGTATATAGTATATAGTCCAACAGTGTATATAGTATATAGTCCAACAGTGTATATAGTCCAACAGTGTATATAGTATATAGTCCAACAGTGTATATAGTATGTAGTCCAACAGTGTATATAGTATATAGTCCAACAGTGTATATAGTATATAGTCCAACAGTGTATATAGTATATAGTCCAACAGTGTATATTGTATGTAGTCCAACAGTGTATATAGTATATAGTCCAACAGTGTATATAGTCCAACAGTGTATATAGTATATAGTCCAACAGTGTATATAGTATATAGTCCAACAGTGTATATAGTATATAGTCCAACAGTGTATATAGTATGTAGTCCAACAGTGTATATAGTATATAGTCCAACAGTGTATATAGTATATAGTCCAACAGTGTATATAGTATATAGTCCAACAGTGTATATTGTATGTAGTCCAACAGTGTATATAGTATATAGTCCAACAGTGTATATAGTCCAACAGTGTATATAGTCCAACAGTGTATATAGTCCAACAGTGTATATAGTATGTAGTCCAACAGTAAGTAGCAGGTGTGAAACACTGTTGTACATTTATTCCTAATGTTGAGTATATCTGTGAAGTAATACAAAATATATCCAACTATAAAAGTCACAACTGTAATCGATAGATGATGTTCATTGGTTGCTGAATGACGTTCATTGGTTGCTGAATGACGTTCATTGGTTGCTGAATGACATTCATTGGTTGTTGAATGATGTTCATTGGATGCTGAATGATGTTCATTGGTTGCTGAATGACGTTCATTGGTTGTCACATGATGTGTATTAGTCTTATCTCGTTATGCTATTTACACTATGAAATTTGTGATTGTGCTGTTTTTCATAAATATGTCTCTTAATACAAAACTTATTGCAAACTGTTCTCTGAATAAATGTAGCTTCTGTTTTAATAATTGTAATCGTCACTGCAGGATTGACTGCATTATTGAACAGGTTTGACTTTCAGTATGTTTGTATTTGCTACATTTTCGTTTTGTTTGAATTTCACATTGAAATTTGGCAATATTGGTATGATAGAGCAAATTTAAAGTTACCCACACATGTTATATTTGGGTTGAAGGTTACCCACACATGCTATATTTAGGTTGAAGGTTATGCACATATGCTATATTTGGGTTGAAGGTTACCCACACATGCTATATTTAGGTTGAAGGTTATCCACACATGCTATATTTGGGTTGAAGGTTACCCACACATGCTATATTTGGGTTGAAGGTTACCCACACATGCTATATTTGGGTTGAAGGTTATCCACACATGCTATATTTGGGTTGAAGGTTATCCACACATGCTATATTTGGGTTGAAGGTTACCCACACATGCTATATTTGGGTTGAAGGTTACCCACACATGCTATATTTAGGTTGAAGGTTATCCACACATGCTATATTTGGGTTGAAGGTTACCCACACATGCTATATTTAGGTTGAAGGTTACGCACATATGTTTTCCTTAGGTTGCACGATTAATGAAGTATGGAAACAGACTTGTGTTTATGAGGGACCTAGAGAAATACCAAGAAGATCTCAGTTATACAAAAGGTAAGGCTAGGGCTATTAGCTCCTAAGTTTCCTAGAAATTACATTTATCATAATCGTGTTCCTCTGTCCTCTCTAGGTTAATAGGTCAAATTAAGGGAAAATGATTCAAACAGCATTATGTCTGCAATGAATGGTTCTCCTAATACTTTGAGAAATACATGAACATCTCAGTTATATTAAATGAAGGCAAATTCTTATTCAGAATTTATTAGGCTTAAATACGGACTTAAAACAGTAGCTGTATCGCATTACCTAAATACGTACTTAAAACAGTAGCTATATCGCATTACTTAAATACGTACTTAAAACAATAGCTATATCGCATTACTTAAATATGTACTTAAAACAGTAGCTATATCGCATTACTTAAATACGTACTTAAAACAGTAGCTATATCGCATTACTTAAATACTGACTTAAAACAGTAGCTATATCGCATTACTTAAATACGTACTTAAAACAGTAGCTATATCGCATTACTTAAATACGTACTTAAAACAGTAGCTATATCGCATTACTTAAATACATACTTAAAACAGTAGCTATATCGCATTACTTAAATACGTACTTAAAACAGTAGCTATATCGTATTTCTTAAATATGTACTTAAAACAGTAGCTATATCGCATTACTTAAATACGTACTTAAAACAGTAGCTATATCGCATTACTTAAATACTTATTTAAAACAGTAGCTATATCGCATTACTCAAATACGTACTTAAAACAGTAGCTATATCACATTACTTAAATACGTACTTAAAACAGTAGCTATATCGCATTACTTAAATACTTATTTAAAACAGTAGCTATATCGCATTACTTAAATACGTACTTAAAACAGTAGCTATATCGCATTACTTAAATACGTACTTAAAACAGTAGCTATATCGCATTACTTAAATACGTACTTAAAACAGTAGCTATATCGCATTACTTAAATACATACTTAAAACAGTAGCTATATCACATTACTTAAATACATACTTAAAACAGTAGCTATATCGCATTACTTAAATATGTACTTAAAACAGTAGCTATATCGTATTTCTTAAATATGTACTTAAAACAGTAGCTATATCGCATTACTTAAATACGTACTTAAAACAGTAGCTATATCGCATTACTTAAATACTTATTTAAAACAGTAGCTATATCGCATTACTTAAATACGTACTTAAAACAGTAGCTATATCGCATTACTTAAATACTTATTTAAAACAGTAGCTATATCGCATTACTTAAATACGTACTTAAAACAGTAGCTATATCGCATTACTTAAATACGTACTTAAAACAGTAGCTATATCGCATTACTTAAATACTTATTTAAAACAGTAGCTATATTGCATTACTTAAATACGTACTTAAAACAGTAGCTATATCGCATTACTTAAATACGTACTTAAAACAGTAGCTATATCGCATTACTTAAATATGTACTTAAAACAGTAGCTATATCGCATTACTTAAATACTTATTTAAAACAGTAGCTATATTGCATCACTTAAATACTTACTTAAAACAGTAGCTATATCGCATTACTTAAATACGTACTTAAAACAGTAGCTATATCACATTACTTAAATATGTACTTAAAACAGTAGCTATATCGCATTACTTAAATACGTATTTAAAACAGTAGCTATATCGCATTACTTAAATACGTACTTAAAACAATAGCTATATCGCATTACTTAAATATGTACTTAACACAATAGCTATATCGCATTACTTAAATACGTACTTAAAACAGTAGCTATATCGCATTACTTAAATACGTACTTAAAACAGTAGCTATATTGCATTACTTAAATATGTACTTAAAACAGTAGCTATATCGCATTACTTAAATACGTACTTAAAACAGTAGCTATATCGCATTACTTAAATACATACATAAAACAGTAGCTATATCGCATTACTTAAATACGTGCTTAAAACAGTAGCTATATCGCATTACTTAAATACGTACTTAAAACAGTAGCTATATCGCATTACTTAAATACGTACTTAAAACAGTAGCTGTATCGCATTACTTAAATACGTACTTAAAACAGTAGCTATATCGCATTACTTAAATACGTACTTAAAACAGTAGCTATATCGCATTACTTAAATACGTACTTAAAACAGTAGCTATATCGCATTACTTAAATACGTACTTAAAACAGTAGCTATATCGCATTACTTAAATACGTACTTAAAACAGTAGCTATATCGCATTACTTAAATACGTACTTAAAACAGTAGCTATATCGCATTACTTAAATACGTACTTAAAACAGTAGCTATATCGCATTACTTAAATACGTACTTAAAACAGTAGCTATATCGCATTACTTAAATACGTACTTAAAACAGTAGCTATATCGCATTACTTAAATAAGTACTTAAAACAGTAGCTGTATCGCATTACTTAAATACGTACTTAAAACAGTAGCTATATCGCATTACTTAAATACGTACTTAAAACAGTAGCTATATCGCATTACTTAAATACGTACTTAAAACAGTAGCTATATCGCATTACTTAATACGTACTTAAAACAGTAGCTATACGCATTACTAAATACGTACTTAAAACAGTAGCTATATCACATTACTTAAATACGTACTTAAAACAGTAGCTATATCGCATTAATATGTATGGAACCTGTGTATCCAGGTGTGTGTCCTACTATATACAGTGCCACTGACTTATATTTTGATATGCAGACTATTTATGGAAAACCATTTTATACAATGTTTGATGAAATTTTGCATGAAACACACTTGTAAAGACACACATATGCAAAGACCACTTGCCAAGTCAATTTAAATATGTCAGACTGTCCTAAATCCAAATTGCAGAAAACATATTTATAGTAGCTTATTCTTATGAGCAACCCTGGGTCAATGTGACCATCTTACTGGGTCAATGTGACAATCTTACTGGGTCAATGTGACCATCTTACTGGGTCAATGTGACCATCTTACTGGGTCTGGGTCAATGTGACCATCTTACTGGATCAATGTTTACCATCTTACTGGATCAATGTGACCATCTTACTGGATCAATGTGACCATCTCACTGGGTCAATGTGACCATCTTACTGGGTCAATGTTTACCATCTTACTGGGTCAATGTTTACCATCTTGCTGGATCAATGTGACCATCTTACTGGATCAATGTGACCATCTCACTGGGTCAATGTGACCATCTTACTGGATCAATGTTTACCATCTTACTGGGTCAATGTTTACCATCTTACTGGGTCAATGTTTACCATCGTACTGGGTCAATGTGACCATCTTACTGGGTCAATGTTTACAATCTTACTGGGTCAATGTTTACCATCTTACTGGGTCAATGTTTACCATCTTGCTGGATCAATGTGACCATCTCACTGGGTCAATGTGACCATCTTACTGGATCAATGTTTACCATCTTACTGGGTCAATGTTTACCATCTTACTGGGTCAATGTTTACCATCTTACTGGGTCAATGTTTACCATCTTACTGGGTCAATGTTTACCATCTTACTGGGTCAATGTGACCATCTTACTGGATCAGTGTGACCATCTCCCAGTGTGTGCATAATACTCAGTCAGTGTGACAATCATACTGGTGCTACTTTAATGTTGTACAATGTACTATTGTACGTTCTGTATCTTGTAAAGTAGTAAGCCCCCTTTGTCCAATTTACATTTCTAAAACAAATTATATAAATGGAAAATATGCTCTTCCAATGTGTTTCATATTACCTAATTATTGAACAGTTTTAAATTGTTGATTAAGCTTTGAAACCATTCCTATGTAAATTATATGTGTATCAAGGTCAAGCTTCTATGGGTTCACGGTCATTGGCCACAACCTTGCAGAGCCTGGTGATACAGGAATAGTTAATCTTGAAGATCATTAATTTCCATGTTTCAGCTCATCTGTTGCTCTCCCAGAACAGAAGCCAGATGTCGGCTCAAGGTGACAGCGACCTACTTACTGCTCTTAATACCCTCAGACAATGTATGGAAGAGGTCAAGGACATATTGGCCAGCCTGAAGCCTATGCTACAAGTAAGTGCTGCATGCAATCGTTCAAGGCCATGCGACATGTTCTGTGCTGAGATAGTTATAATAGTGACCTGCTTCCTGCCATAAATACATTAACCATGATAGTAAAGACGTTAGGGCATTTTGTTGAAGTTAAAACCTCTATGTGTAAGATAGTAAGTTGTTAGAACTTGCTTCGCAATTGTTGTAGAATAAATAAAGTTTAGTAAGTGTTGTGCTGAACCTTTCAATGTCTAAATGTGTTGGACCATGCATAGGCAAATTTTTAATTTTCGCCCAGGGTACCCCAACTTTGATTAGCTCCCCAGAATTTTCCACAAAGATTTGGGTTGGAATAAATTGAGAGGTATTAGTATACACCTATATGAACACATTGGTGAAGAAAGCTATTGATTGGTAAGCAATTTTTTCACAGATGGTTAGGAAATGTTTTAAAATGCCCTAACTAATTGTAACAATCTATTGTATAGTTGGCAATAGGAGAAATCTTCCTGGTCATTCCTTCTTCTTTCTATTGTATAAATGTGATATATTCCATTCATTCTTCATTCTATTGTATAAATGTGATATATTCCATTCATTCTTTCTATTGTATAAATGTGATATATTCCATTCATTCTTTCTATTGTATAAATGTGATATATTCCATTCATTCTTCGTTATATTGTATAAATGTGATATATTCCATTCATTCTTCGTTCTATTGTATAAATGTGATATATTCCATTCATTTTTTCTATTGTATAAATTTGATATATTCCATTCATTCTTTCTATTGTATAAATGTGATATATTCCATTCATTCTTCGTTCTATTGTATAAATGTGATATATTCCATTCATTCTTTCTATTGTATAAATGTGATATATTCCATCCATTCTTCTTTCTATTGTATAAATGTGATATATTCCATTCATTTTTTCTATTGTATAAATGTGATATATTCCATTCATTTTTTCTATTGTATAAATGTGATATATTCCATTCATTCTTTCTATTGTATGAATGTGATATATTCCATTCATTCTTCGTTCTATTGTATAAATGTGATATATTCCATTCATTTTTTCTATTGTATAAATGTGATATATTCCATTCATTCTTTCTATTGTATAAATGTAATATATTCCATTCATTCGTTCTATTGTATAAATGTGATATATTCCATTCATTCTTTCTATTGTATAAATGTGATATATTCCATTCATTCTTCGTTCTATTGTATAAATGTGATATATTCCATTCATTTTTTCTATTGTATAAATTTGATATATTCCATTCATTCTTTCTATTGTATAAATGTGATATATTCCATTCATTCTTCGTTCTATTGTATAAATGTGATATATTCCATTCATTTTTTTTCTATTGTATAAATGTGATATATTCCATTCATTCTTTCTATTGTATAAATGTAATATATTCCATTCATTCGTTCTATTGTATAAATGTGATATATTCCATTCATTCTTTCTATTGTATAAATGTGATATATTCCATTCATTCTTCGTTCTATTGTATAAATGTGATATATTCCATTCATTCTTCTTCTATTGTATAAATGTGATATATTCCATTCATTCTTTCTATTGTATAAATGTGATATATTCCATTCATTCTTCGTTCTATTGTATAAATGTGATATATTCCATTCATTCTTCATTCTATTGTATAAATGTGATATATTCCATTCATTCTTCGTTCTATTGTATGAATGTGATATATTCCATTCATTCTTCATTCTATTGTATAAATGTGATATATTCCATTCATTCTTCGTTCTATTGTATAAATGTGATATATTCCATTCATTCGTTCTATTGTATGAATGTGATATATTCCATTCATTCTTCATTCTATTGTATAAATGTGATATATTCCATTCATTCTTCGTTCTATTGTATAAATGTGATATATTCCATTCATTCGTTCTATTGTATAAATGTGATATATTCCATTCATTCTTTGTTCTATTGTATAAATGTGATATATTCCATTCATTCTTCGTTCTATTGTATAAATGTGATATATTCCATTCATTCTTCGTTCTATTGTATAAATGTGATATATTCCATTCATTCTTTCTATTGTATAAATGTGATATATTCCATTCATTCTTCATTCTATTGTATGAATGTGATATATTCCATTCATTCTTCATTCTATTGTATAAATGTGATATATTCCATTCATTCTTTCTATTGTATAAATGTGATATATTCCATTCATTCTTCGTTCTATTGTATAAATGTGATATATTCCATTCATTCTTTCTATTGTATAAATGTGATATATTCCATTCATTCTTTCTATTGTATGAATGTGATATATTCCATTCATTCTTCATTCTATTGTATAAATGTGATATATTCCATTCATTCTTTCTATTGTATAAATGTGATATATTCCATTCATTCTTCTTCTATTGTATAAATGTGATATATTCCATTCATTCTTTCTATTGTATAAATGTGATATATTCCATTCATTCTTTCTATTGTATAAATGTGATATATTCCATTCATTCTTTCTATTGTATAAATGTGATATATTCCATTCATTCGTTCTATTGTATAAATGTGATATATTCCATTCATTCTTCTTCTATTGTATGAATGTGATATATTCCATTCATTCTTCGTTCTATTGTATAAATGTGATATATTCCATTCATTCTTCGTTCTATTGTATAAATGTGATATATTCCATTCATTCTTCGTTCTATTGTATAAATGTGATATATTCCATTCATTCTTCATTCTATTGTATAAATGTGATATATTCCATTCATTCTTTCTATTGTATAAATGTGATATATTCCATTCATTCTTTCTATTGTATGAATGTGATATATTCCATTCATTCGTTCTATTGTATAAATGTGATATATTCCATTCATTCTTTCTATTGTATAAATGTGATATATTCCATTCATTCTTTCTATTGTATAAATGTGATATATTCCATTCATTCGTTCTATTGTATAAATGTGATATATTCCATTCATTCTTCATTCTATTGTATGAATGTGATATATTCCATTCATTCTTTCTATTGTATAAATGTGATATATTCCATTCATTCTTCATTCTATTGTATAAATGTGATATATTCCATTCATTCTTTCTATTGTATGAATGTGATATATTCCATTCATTCTTTCTATTGTATAAATGTGATATATTCCATTCATTCTTTCTATTGTATAAATGTGATATATTCCATTCATTCTTCATTCTATTGTATAAATGTGATATATTCCATTCATTCTTCGTTCTATTGTATAAATGTGATATATTCCATTCATTCTTCATTCTATTGTATAAATGTGATATATTCCATTCATTCTTTCTATTGTATAAATGTGATATATTCCATTCATTCTTTCTATTGTATAAATGTGATATATTCCATTCATTCTTTCTATTGTATAAATGTGATATATTCCATTCATTCTTTCTATTGTATAAATGTGATATATTCCATTCATTCTTTCTATTGTATAAATGTGATATATTCCATTCATTCTTTCTATTGTATAAATGTGATATATTCCATTCATTCTTTCTATTGTATAAATGTGATATATTCCATTCATTCTTTCTATTGTATAAATGTGATATATTCCATTCATTCTTTCTATTGTATAAATGTGATATATTCCATTCATTCTTTCTATTGTATAAATGTGATATATTCCATTCATTCTTCGTTCTATTGTATAAATGTGATATATTCCATTCATTCTTCGTTCTATTGTATAAATGTGATATATTCCATTCATTCTTCATTCTATTGTATGAATGTGATATATTCCATTCATTCTTTCTATTGTATAAATGTGATATATTCCATTCATTCTTTCTATTGTATGAATGTGATATATTCCATTCATTCTTTCTATTGTATAAATGTGATATATTCCATTCATTCTTCATTCTATTGTATAAATGTGATATATTCCATTCATTCTTCATTCTATTGTATAAATGTGATATATTCCATTCATTCTTTCTATTGTATAAATGTGATATATTCCATTCATTCTTCGTTCTATTGTATAAATGTGATATATTCCATTCATTCTTCGTTCTATTGTATAAATGTGATATATTCCATTCATTCTTCGTTCTATTGTATAAATGTGATATATTCCATTCATTCTTTCTATTGTATAAATGTGATATATTCCATTCATTCTTCATTCTATTGTATAAATGTGATATATTCCATTCATTCTTCATTCTATTGTATAAATGTGATATATTCCATTCATTCTTTCTATTGTATAAATGTGATATATTCCATTCATTCTTCGTTCTATTGTATAAATGTGATATATTCCATTCATTCTTCGTTCTATTGTATAAATGTGATATATTCCATTCATTCTTCGTTCTATTGTATAAATGTGATATATTCCATTCATTCTTTCTATTGTATAAATGTGATATATTCCATTCATTCTTCATTCTATTGTATAAATGTGATATATTCCATTCATTCTTTTTCTATTGTATAAATGTGATATATTCCATTCATTCTTCTTCTATTGTATAAATGTGATATATTCCATTCATTCTTTCTATTGTATAAATGTGATATATTCCATTCATTCTTCATTCTATTGTATAAATGTGATATATTCCATTCATTTTTTCTATTGTATAAATGTGATATATTCCATTCATTCTTTCTATTGTATAAATGTGATATATTCCATTCATTCTTTCTATTGTATAAATGTGATATATTCCATTCATTCTTTCTATTGTATAAATGTGATATATTCCATTCATTTTTTCTATTGTATAAATGTGATATATTCCATTCATTTTTTCTATTGTATAAATGTGATATATTCCATTCATTCTTTCTATTGTATAAATGTGATATATTCCATTCATTCTTCGTTCTATTGTATAAATGTGATATATTCCATTCATTCTTTTCTATTGTATAAATGTGATATATTCCATTCATTCTTTCTATTGTATAAATGTGATATATTCCATTCATTCTTCGTTCTATTGTATAAATGTGATATATTCCATTCATTCTTTCTATTGTATAAATGTGATATATTCCATTCATTCTTGTTCTATTGTATAAATGTGATATATTCCATTCATTCTTTCTATTGTATAAATGTGATATATTCCATTCATTCTTCGTTCTATTGTATAAATGTGATATATTCCATTCATTTTTTCTATTGTATAAATGTGATATATTCCATTCATTCTTTCTATTGTATAAATGTGATATATTCCATTCATTCTTCGTTCTATTGTATAAATGTGATATATTCCATTCATTCGTTCTATTGTATAAATGTGATATATTCCATTCATTCTTCGTTCTATTGTATAAATGTGATATATTCCATTCATTCTTCATTCTATTGTATAAATGTGATATATTCCATTCATTCTTTCTATTGTATAAATGTGATATATTCCATTCATTCTTCTTTCTATTGTATAAATGTGATATATTCCATTCATTCTTTCTATTGTATAAATGTAATATATTCCATTCTTCGTTCTATTGTATAAATGTGATATATTCCATGCATTCTTCGTTCTATTGTATAAATGTGATATATTCCATTCATTCTTCGTTCTATTGTATAAATGTAATATATTCCATTCATTCGTTCTATTGTATAAATGTGATATATTCCATTCATTCGTTCTATTGTATAAATGTAATATATTCCATTCATTCGTTCTATTGTATAAATGTGATATATTCCATTCATTCGTTCTATTGTATAAATGTGATATATTCCATTCATTCTTGTTCTATTGTATAAATGTGATATATTCCATTCATTCTTCATTCTATTGTATAAATGTGATATATTCCATTCATTCTTCGTTCTATTGTATAAATGTGATATATTCCATTCATTCTTCGTTCTATTGTATAAATGTGATATATTCCATTCATTCTTTCTATTGTATAAATGTGATATATTCCATTCATTCTTCGTTCTATTGTATAAATGTGATATATTCCATTCATTCTTCGTTCTATTGTATAAATGTGATATATTCCATTCATTCTTTCTATTGTATAAATGTGATATATTCCATTCATCTTCGTTCTATTGTATAAATGTGATATATTCCATTCATTCTTTCTATTGTATAAATGTGATATATTCCATTCATTCTTTCTATTGTATAAATGTGATATATTCCATTCATTCTTCGTTCTATTGTATAAATGTGATATATTCCATTCATCTTTTCTATTGTATAAATGTGATATATTCCATTCATTCTTCGTTTCTATTGTATAAATGTGATATATTCCATTCATTCTTTCTATTGTATAAATGTGATATATTCCATTCATTCTTCGTTCTATTGTATAAATGTGATATATTCCATTCATTTCGTTCTATTGTATAAAGGATATATTCCATTCATTCTTTTCTATTGTATATTAATGTGATATATTCCATTCATTCTTCTTCTATTGTATAAATGGATATATTCCATTCATTCTTTCTATTGTATAAATGTGATATATTCCATTCATTCTTTCTATTGTATAAATGTGATATATTCCATTCATTCTTTTCTATTGTATAAATGTGATATATTCCATTCATTCTTTCTATTGTATAAATGTGATATATTCCATTCATTCTTCGTTCTATTGTATAAATGTGATATATTCCATTCATTCTTTCTATTGTATAAATGTGATATATTCCATTCATTCTTTTCTATTGTATAAATGTGATATATTCCATTCATTCTTCATTTGTATAAATGTGATATATTCCATTCATTCTTTCTATTGTATAAATGTGATATATTCCATCATTTTTCTATTGTATAAATGTGATATATTCCATTCATTCTTCTATTGTATAAATGTGATATATTCCATTCATTCTTTCTATTGTATAAATGTGATATATTCCATTCATTCTTTCTATTGTATAAATGTGATATATTCCTTCATCTTCGTTCTATTGTATAAATGTGATATATTCCATTCATTCGTTCTATTGTATAAATGTAATATATTCCATTCATTCGTTCTATTGTATAAATGTGATATATTCCATTCATTCGTTCTATTGTATAAATGTAATATATTCCATTCATTCGTTCTATTGTATAAATGTGATATATTCCATTCATTCTTCGTTCTATTGTATAAATGTGATATATTCCATTCATTCTTCGTTCTATTGTATAAATGTGATATATTCCATTCATTCTTCATTCTATTGTATAAATGTGATATATTCCATTCATTCTTCGTTCTATTGTATAAATGTGATATATTCCATTCATTCTTCTTTCTATTGTATAAATGTGATATATTCCATTCATTCTTTCTATTGTATAAATGTGATATATTCCATTCATTCTTCATTCTATTGTATAAATGTGATATATTCCATTCATTCTTCGTTCTATTGTATAAATGTGATATATTCCATTCATTCTTTCTATTGTATAAATGTGATATATTCCATTCATTCTTTCTATTGTATAAATGTGATATATTCCATTCATTCTTCGTTCTATTGTATAAATGTGATATATTCCATTCATTCTTTCTATTGTATAAATGTGATATATTCCATTCATTCTTCATTCTA
>CM026393.1:13146683-13249183 GCA_014843695.1 Archivesica marissinica
TATACTATGGAGTGAGGACATGGATTGAGCTATACTATGGAGTGAGAACATGGATTGAGCTATGATATGGTTTGAGCTATGCTATGGATTGAGCTATGCTATGTAGTTAGCTATGCTATGGATTGAGCTATACTATGGATTGAGTTATACTATGGAGTGAGGACATGGATTGAGCTATGCTATGGAGTGAGGACATGGATTGAGCTATACTATGGAGTGAGATCATGGATTGAGCTATGCTATGGATTGAGCTATACTATGGATTGAGCTATACTATGGAGTGAGGACATGGATTGAGCTATACTATGGATTGAGCTATACTATGGAGTGAGGACATGGATTGAGCTATGCTATGGATTGAACTTTACTATGGATTGAGCTATACTATGGAGTGAGGATATGGATTGAGCTATACTATGGAGTGAGGATATGAATTGAGCTATACTATGGAGTGAGAACATGGATTGAGCTATACTATGGAGTGAGGACATGGATTGAGCTATACTATGGAGTGAGGACATGGATTGAGCTATACTATGAAGTGAGGACATAGATTGAGCTATACTATGGAGTGAGGACATGGATTGAACAATAATATGGAGTGAGGACATGGACTAAGCTATGCTATGGATTGAGCTATACTATGGAGTGAGGACATGGATTGAGCTATGCTATGGAGTGAGGACATGGATTGAGCTATACTCTGGAGTGAGGACATGGATTGAGCTATACTATGGAGTGAGGACATGGATTGTGCTATACTATGGATTGAGCTATGCTATGGATTGAACTATACTATGGAGTGAGGACATGGATTGAGCTATGCTATGGATTGATCTACACTATGGATTGAGCTATACTATGGATTGTGCTATGCTCTGGATTGAGCTATACTATGGATTGAGCTATGCTATGGATTGAGCTATACTATGGATTGAGCTATGCTATGGATTGAGCTATGCTATGGATTGAGCTGTGATATGGATTGAGCTATACTATGGAGTGAGGATATGGATTGAGCTATACTATGGAGTGAGGATATGGATTGAGCTATACTATGGAGTGAGGACATGGATTGAGCTATACTATGGAGTGAGGATATGGATTGAGCTATACTATGGAGTGAGGATATGGATTGAGCTATACTATGGAGTGAGGACATGGATTGAGCTATACTATTGAGTGAGGACATGGATTGAGCTATACTATGGAGTGAGGACATGGATTGAGCTATACTATGGAGTGATGACATGGATTGAGCTATAATATGGAGTGAGGACATGGATTGAGCTATGCTATGGATTGAGCTATGCTATGGAGTGAGGACATGGATTGAGTTATACTATGGAGTGAGGACATGGATTGAGCTATACTATGGAGTGAGGACATGGATTGAGCTATACTATGGATTGAGCTATGCTATGGATTGAGCTATACTATGGAGTGAGGACATGGATTGAGCTATGCTATGGATTGAGCTATACTATGGATTGAGCTATACTATGGATTGTGCTATGCTATGGATTGAGCTATACTATGGATTGAGCTATGCTATGGATTGAGATATACTATGGATTGAGCTGTGATATGGATTGAGCTATGCTATGGATTGAGCTATATAGGATGAGCTATACAATGATTGAGCTATACTATGGATTGAGCTATGCTATGGATTGAGCTATCAATGGATTGAGCTATACTATGGAGTGAGGACATGGATTGAGCTATCGATGGATTGCTCGATGCTTTGATTGAGCTATGCTATGGATTGGCTATACTATGGAGTGAGGACATGATTGAGCTATACAATGGTGAGCTATGCAGGATTGAGCTATGCTATGGATTGAGCTATGCTATGGATTGAGCTATGCTATGGATTGAGCTATGCTATGGATTGAGCTATACTATGGATTGAGCTATACTATGGATTGAGCTATACTATGGATTGAGCTATGCTATGGATTGAGCTATACTATGGATTGAGCTATACTATGGAGTGAGGACATGGATTGAGCTATACTATGGAGTGAGGACATGGATTGAGCTATGCTATGGATTGAGCTATACTATGGAGTTAGGACATTGATTGAGCTATGCTATGGATTGAGCTATGCTATGGATTGAGCTATGCTATGGATTGAGCTATGCTATGGATTGAGCTATACTATGGAGTGAGGACATGGATTGAGCTATACTATGGTTGAGTACATGGATTGGCTATGCTATGATTGCTATGCTACATGGATTGAGCTATACATGGAGTGAGGACATGGATTGAGCTATGCTATGGAGTGAGGACATGGATTGAGCTATACTATGGAGTGAGGTCATGGATTGAGCTATGCTATGGATTGAGCTATACTATGGTTGGCTATGTATGATTTAGCTGTGCATGGATTGAGCTATGCTATGGATTGAGCTATGCTATGGATTGAGCTACACTATGGATTGAGCTATGCTATGGAATGAGCTATACTATGGATTGAGATATGCTATGGAGTGAGGATATGGATTGAGCTATACAATGGATTGAGCTATGCTATGGATTGAGCTATACTATGGGTGAGGACATGGATTGAGCTATACTATGGATTGAGCTATGCTATGGATTGAGCTATACTATGGAGTGAGGAATGGATTGAGCTATGCTATGGAGTGAGGACATGGATTGAGCTATACTATGGAGTGAGGACATGGATTGAGCTATACTATGGAGTGAGGACATGGATTGAGCTATGCTATGGATTGAGCTATACTATGGAGTGGAAATTGTTGAGCTATGCTATGGATTGAGCTATGCTATGGATTGAGCTATGCTATGGATGAGCTATGCATGGATTGAGCTATGCTATGGAGTTAGCTATGCTATGGATTGAGCTATACTATGGATTGAGCTATACTATGGAGTGAGGACATGGATTGAGCTATCTATGGAGTGAGGACATGGATTGAGTTATGATATGTTTGAGCTATGCTATGGATTGAGCTATGCTATGGAGTTAGCTATGCTATGGATTGAGCTATACTATGGATTGAGCTATACTATGGAGTGAGACATGGATTGAGCTATGCTATGGAGTGAGACTGGATTGAGCTATGCTATGGACTGAGATGGATTGAGCTATGCTATGGATTGAGCTATACTATGGATTGAGCTATACTATGGAGTGAGGACATGGATGAGCTATACTATGGATTGAGCTATACTATGGAGTGAGGACATGGATTGAGCTATGCTATGGATTGAGCTATGCTATGGATTGAGCTATACTATGGAGTGAGGATATGGATTGAGCTATACTATGGAGTGAGGATATGGATTGAGCTATACTATGGAGTGAGGACATGGATTGAGCTATACTATGGAGTGAGGACATGGATTGAGCTATACTATGGAGTGAGGACATGGATTGAGCTATACTATGGAGTGAGGACATGGATTGAGCTATAATATGGAGTGAGGACATGGATTGAGATATGCTATGGATTGAGCTATACTATGGAGTGAAGACATGGATTGAGCTATACTATGGATTGAGCTATACTATGGATTGAGCAATACTATGGAGAGAGGACATAGATTGAGCTATATTATGGAGTGAGGACATGGATTGAGCTATACTATAGAGTGAGGACATCGATTGAGCTATACTATGGATTGAGCTATGCTATGGATTGAGCTATACTATGGAGTGAGGACATGTATTGAGCTATGCTATGGATTGAGCTATACTATGGATTGAGCTATACTATGGATTGTGCTATGCTATGGATTGAGCTATGTTATGGAATGAGCTATGCTATGAATTGAGCTATTCTATGGATTGAGCTATGCTATGGATTGAGATATGCTATGGATTGATCTGTGATATGGATTGAGCTATACTATGGAGTGATGATATGGATTGAGCTATACTATAGAGTGAGGATATGGATTGAGCTATACTATGGAGTGAGGACATGGATTGAGCTATACTATGGAGTGAGGACATGGATTGAGCTATACTATGGAGTGAAGACATGGATTGAGCTATACTATGGAGTGAGGACATGGATTGAGCTATAATATGGAGTGAGGACATGGATTGAGCTATGCTATGGATTGAGCTATACTATGGAGTGAGGACATGGATTGAGCTATGCTATGGAGTGAGGACATGGATTGAGCTATACTATGGAGTGAGCACATGGATTGAGCTATACTATGGAGTGAGGACATGGATTGAACTATACTATGGATTGAGCTATGCTATGGATTGAGCTATACTATGGAGTGAGGACATGGATTGAGCTATGCTATGGATTGAGCTATACTATGGATTGAGCTATACTATGGATTGTGCTATGCTATGGATTGAGCTATACTATGGATTGAGCTATGCTATGGATTGAGCTATACTATGGATTGAGCTATGCTATGGATTGAGATATGCTATGGATTGAGCTGTGATATGGATTGAGCTATGCTATGGATTGAGCTATACTATGGATTGAGCTGTGATATGGATTGAGCTATACTATGGATTGAGCTATGCTAATGATTGAGCTATACAATGGATTGAGCTATACTATGGATTGATCTATGCTATGGATTGAGCTATGCTATGGATTGAGCTATACTATGGAGTGAGGACATGGATTGAGCTATACAATGGATTGAGCTATGCCATGGATTGTGCTATGCTATGGATTGAGCTATACTATGGAGTGAGGACATGGATTGAGATATGCTATGGATTGAGCTATGCTATGGATTGAGCTATGATATGGATTAAGCTATACAATGGATTGAGCTATGCAATGGATTGAGCTATGCAATGGATTGAGATATGTTATGGATTGAGCTATGCTATGGATTGAGCTATGCTATGGATTGAGCTATACCATGGAGTGATGACATGGATTGAGCTATACAATGGATTGAGCTATACTATGGATTGAGCTATACTATGGAGTGAGGACATGGATTAAGCTATATTATGGAGTAAGGACATGGATTGAGCTACACAATGGATTGAGCTATACTATGGAGTGAGGATATGGATTGAGCTATGCAATGGATTGAGCTATGTAATGGATTGAGCTATGCTATGGATTGAGCTATGCTATGGATTGAGCTATACTATGGATTGAGCTATGCTATGGATTGAGCTATACTATGGATTGAGCTATTCTATGGATTGAGCTATACTATGGAGTGAGGACATGGATTGAGCTATACTATGGAGTGAGGATATGGATTGAGCTATGCAATGTAGTGAGGACATGGATTGAGCTATACTATGGAGTGAGATCATGGATTGAGCTATGCTATGGATTGAGCTATACTATGGATTGAGCTATACTATGGAGTGAGGACATTGATTGAGCTATACTATGGATTGAGCTATACTATGGAGTGAGGACATGGATTGAGCTATGCTATGGATTGAGCTATACTATGGATTGAGCTATACTATGCAGTGAGGACATGGATTGAGCTATACTATGGAGTGAGGATATGGATTGACCTATACTTTGGAGTGAGCTATACTATGGAGTGAGCTATACTATGGATTGAGCTATACTATGGAGTGAGTACATGGATTGAGCTATACTATGGAGTGAGGACATGGAATGAGCTATACAATGGATTGAGCTATACTATTGATTGAGCTATACTATGGAGTGAGGACATGGATTGAGCTATACTGTGGATTGAGCTATGCTATGGATTGAGCTATACTCTGGAGTAAGGACATGGATTTAGCTATGCTATGGAGTGAGGACATGGATTGAGCTATACTATGGAGTGAGGACATGGATTGAGCTATACTATGGAGTGAGGACATGGATTGAGCTATACTATGGATTGAGCTATGCTATGGATAGAGCTTTACTATGGAGTGAGGACATGGATTGAGCTATGCTATGGATTGAGCTATACTAGGGATTGAGCTATACTATGGATTGTGCTATGCTATGGATTGAGCTATAATATGGATTGAGCTATGCTATGGATTGAGCTATACTATGGATTGAGCTATGCTATGGATTGAGATATGCTATGGATTGAGCTGTGATATGGATTGAGCTATGCTATGGATTGAGCTATACTATGGATTGAGCTGTGATATGGTTTGAGCTATACTATGGATTGAGCTATGCTATGGATTGAGCTATGCTATGGATTGAGCTATACTATGGAGTGAGGACATGGATTGAGCTATACAATGGATTGAGCTTTGCAATGGATTGAGCTATGCTATGGATTGAGCTATACTATGGAGTGAGCTATGATATGGATTGAGATATACAATGGATTGAGATATGCTATGGATTGAGCTATGCTATGGATTGAGCTATGCTATGGATTGAGCTATACTATGGAGTGAGGACATGGATTTAGCTATACAATGGATTGAGCTATACTATGGATTGAGCTATACTATTGAGTGAGGACATGGATTGAGCTATATTATGGAGTGAGAACATGGATTGAGCTATACAATTGATTGAGCTATACTATGAAGTGAGGATATGGATTGAGCTATGCTATGGATTGAGCTATGCAATGGATTGAGCTATGCTATGGATTGAGCTATGCTATATATTGAGCTATACTATGGATTGAGCTATGCTATGGATTGAGCTATGCTAGGGATTAAGCTATACTATGGATTGAGCTATACTATGGAGTGAGGACATATATTGAGCTATACTATGGAGTGAGGACATGGATTGAGCTATGATATGGTTTGAGCTATGCTATGGATTGAGCTATGCTATGGAGTTAGCTATGCTATGGATTGAGCTATACTATGGATTGAGCTATACTATGGAGTGAGGACATGGATTCAGCTATGCAATGTAGTGAGGACATGGATTGAGCTATACTATGGAGTGAGATCATGGATTGAGCTATGCTATGGATTGAGGTATACTATGGATTGAGCTATACTATGGAGTGAGGACATTGATTGAGCTATACTATCGATTGAGCTATACTATGGAGTGAGGACATGGATTGAGCTATGCTATGGATTGAGCTATACTATGGAGTGAGCTATACTATGGAGTGAGCTATACTATGGATTGAGCTATACTATGGAGTGAGGACATGGATTGAGCTATACTATGGAGTGAGGACATGGATTGAGCTATACAATGGATTGAGCTATACTATGGATTGAGCTATACTATGGAGTGAGAACATGGATTGAGCTATACGAAGGATTGAGCTATGCTATGGATTGAACTATACTATGGAATCAGGACATGGATTGAGCTATTCAATGGATTGAGCTATACTATGGAGTGAGGATATGGATTGAGCTATGCTATGGATTGAGCTATGCAATGGATTGAGCTATGCTATGGATTGAGCTATGCTGTGGATTGAGCTATACTATGGATTGAGCTATGCTATGGATTGAGCTATACTATGGATTGAGCTATACTATGGTTGAGCTATACTATGGATTGAGCTAAACTATGGATTGAGCTATGCTATGGATTGAGCTATACTATGGATTGAGCTATACTATGGAGTGAGGACATGGATTGAGCTATACTATGGAGTGAGGACATGGATTGAGCTATGCTATGGATTGAGCTATACTATGGAGTTAGGACATTGATTGAGCTATGCTATGGATTGAGCTATGCTATGGATTGAGCTATGCTATGGATTGAGCTATGCTATGGATTGACTATACTATGGATAGGTGAGATTGGATTGAGTATACTATGGAGTGAGGATATGGATTGAGCTATGCTATGGATTGAGCTATGCTATGGATTGAGCTATGCTATGGATGAGCTATGTTGAGCTATACTATGGATTGAGCTAACTATGGATTGAGCTATGCTATGGATTGAGCTATACTATGGATTGAGCTATACTATGGAGTGAGGACATTGATTGAGCTATACTATGGAGTGAGGACATGGATTGAGCTATGCTATGGATTGAGCTATACTATGGATGGATGATTGAGCTATGCTATGGATTGAGCTATGCTATGGATTGAGCTATGC
Source organism: Archivesica marissinica (assembly GCA_014843695.1). Taxonomy (NCBI): domain Eukaryota; kingdom Metazoa; phylum Mollusca; class Bivalvia; order Venerida; family Vesicomyidae; genus Archivesica; species Archivesica marissinica. Next base: position 13,154,703 of record CM026393.1, read on the forward strand.
TATGGATTGAGCTATGCTATGGATTGAGCTATCTATGGAGTGAGGACATGGATTGAGCTATGTTGATGAGGTATGGATGAGTATTATGGGGTTGAGTATCTATGGATTGAGCTATACTATGGATTGAGCTATCTATGGATTGAGCTATGCTATGGATTGAGCTATGCTATGGATTGAGCTATGCTATTGATTGAGCTATACTATGGAGTGAGGACATGGATTGAGTTATACTATGGAGTGAGGACATGGATTGAGCTATGATATGGATTGAGCTATGCTATGGATTGAGCTATGCTATGGAGTTAGCTATGACATGGATTGAGCTATACTATGGATTGAGCTATACTATGGAGTGAGGACATGGATTGAGCTATGCTATGGAGTGAGGACATGGATTGAGCTATATTATGGAGTGAGATCATGGATTGTGCTATGCTATGGATTGAGCTATACTATGGATTGAGCTATGCCATGGATTGAGCTATGCAATGGATTGAGCTATGCTATGGATTGAGCTATGCTATGGATTGAGCTATGCTATGGAGTGCGGACATGGATTGAGCTATGCTATAGATTGAGCTATGCTATGGATTGAGCTATACTATGGAGTGAGGACATGGATTGAGCTATAATATGGAGTGAGGACATGGATTGAGCTATGCTATGGATTGAGCTATACTATGGAGTGAGGATATGGATTGAGCTATACAATGGATTGAGCTATGCTATGGATTGAGCTATGCAATGGATTGAGCTATGCTATGGATTGAGCTATGCTATGGATTGAGCTATACTATGGATTGAGCTATGCAATGGATTGAGCTATACTATGGATTGAGCTATACTATGGATTGAGCTATACTATGGATTGAGCTATACTATGGATTGAGCTATGCTATGGATTGAGCTATTCTATGGATTGAGCTATACTATGGAGTGAGGACATGGATTGAGCTATGCTATGGATTGGGCTATACTATGGAGTTCGGAAAATTGATTGAGCTATGCTATGGATTGAGCTATGCTATGGATTGAGCTATGCTATGGATTGAGCTTTGCTATGGATTGAGCTATGCTATGGAGTTAGCTATGCTATGGATTGAGCTATACTATGGATTGAGCTATACTATTGAGTGAGGACATGGATTGAGCTATACTATGGAGTGAGGACATGGATTGAGTTATGATAATGTTTGAGCTATGCTATGGATTGAGCTATGCTATGGAGTTAGCTATGCTATGGATTGAGCTATACTATGGATTGAGCTATACTATGGAGTGAGGACATGGATTGAGCTATTCTATGGAGTGAGGACATGGATTGAGCTATACTATGGAATGAGATCATGGATTGAGCTATGCTATGGATTGAGCTATACTATGCATTGAGCTATACTATGGAGTGAGGACATGGATTGAGCTATACTATGGATTGAGCTATACTATGGAGTGAGGACATGGATTGAGCTATGCTATGGATTGAGCTATACTATGGATTGAGCTATACTATGGAGTGAGGATATGGATTGAGCTATACTATGGAGTGAGGATATGGATTGAGCTATACTATGGAGTGAGGACATGGATTGAGCTATGCTATGGATTGAGCTATACTATGGATTGAGCTATAGTATGGATTGTGCTATGCTATGGATTGAGCTATACTATGGATTGAGCTATGCTATGGATTGAGCTATACTATGGATTGAGCTATGTTATGGATTGAGCTGTGATATGGATTGAGCTATGCTATGGATTGAGCTATACGATGGATTGAGCTGTGATAAGGATTGAGCTATACTATGGATTGAGCTATGCTATGGATTGAACTATACAATGGATTGAGCTATACTATGGATTGAGCTATGCTATGGATTGAGCTATGCTATGGATTGAGCTATACTATGGAGTGAGGACATGGATTGAGCTATACAATGGATTGAGCTATGCATTGGATTGAGCTATGCTATGGATTGAGCTATACTATGGAGTAAGGACATGTATTGAGATATGCTATGGATTGAGCTATGCTATGGATTGAGCTATGATATGGATTAAGCTATACAATGGATTGAGCTATGCAATGGATTGAGCTATGCAATGGATTGAGATATGCTATGGATTGAGCTATGCTATGGATTGAGCTATGCTATGGATTGAGCTCTACCATGGAGTGAGGACATGGATTGAGCTATACAATGGATTGAGCTATACTATGGATTGAGCTATACTATGGAGTGAGGACATGGATTGAGCTATATTATGGAGTGAGGACATGGATTGAGCTATACAATGGATTGAGCTATACTATGGAGTGAGGATATGGATTGAGCTATGCTATGGATTGAGCTATGCAATGGATTGAGCTATGCTATGGATTGAGCTATACTATGGATTGAGCTATGCTATGGATTGAGCTATACTATGGATTGAGCTATTCTATGGATTGAGCTATACTATGGATTGAGCTATGCTATGGATTGAGCTATACTATGGATTGAGCTATACTATGGAGTGAGGACATATATTGAGCTATACTATGGAGTGAGGACATGGATTGAGCTATGATATGGTTTGAGCTATGCTATAGATTGAGCTATGCTATGGAGTTAGCTATGCTATGGATTGAGCTATACTATGGTTTGAGCTATACTATGGAGTGAGGACATGGATTCAGCTATGCAATGTAGTGAGGACCTGGATTGAGCTATACTATGGAGTGAGATCATGGATTGAGCTATGCTATGGATTGAGCTATACTATGGATTGAGCTATACTATGGAGTGAGGACATTGATTGAGCTATACTATGGATTGAGCTATACTATGGAGTGAGGACATGGATTGAGCTATGCTATGGATTGAGCTATACTATGGATTGAGCTATACTATGCAGTGATGACATGGATTGAGCTATACTATGGAGTGAGGATATGGATTGAGCTATACTATGGAGTGAGCTATTCTATGGAGTGAGATATACTATGGATTGAGCTATTCTATGGAGTGAGGACATGGAATGAGCTATACAATGGATTGAGCTATACTATTGATTGAGCTATACTATGGAGTGAGGACATGGATTGAGCTATACTATGGATTGAGCTATGCTATGGATTGAGCTATACTATGGAGTAAGGACATGGATTTAGCTATGCTATGGAGTGAGGACATGGATTGAGCTATACTATGGAGTGAGGACATGGATTGAGCTATACTATGGAGTGAGTACATGGATTGAGCTATACTATGGATTGAGCTATGCTATGGATTGAGCTTTACTATGGAGTGAGGACATGGATTGAGCTATGCTATGGATTGAGCTATACTATGGATTGAGCTATACTATGGATTGTGCAATGCTATGGATTGAGCTATACTATGGATTGAGCTATGCTATGGATTGAGCTATACTATGGATTGAGCTATGCTATGGATTGAGATATGCTATGGATTGAGCTATACTATGGATTGAGCTGTGATATGGTTTGAGCTATACTATGGATTGAGCTATGCTATGGATTGAGCTATGCTATGGATTGAGCTATAGTATGGAGTGAGGACATGGATTGAGCTATACAATGGATTGAGCTTTGCAATGGATTGAGCTATGCTATGGATTGAGCTATACTATGGAGTGAGCTATGATATGGATTGAGCTATACAATGGATTGAGATATGCTATGGATTGAGCTATGCTATGGATTGAGCTATACTATGGAGTGAGGACATGGATTTAGCTATACAATGGATTGAGCTATACTATGGATTGAGCTATACTATGGAGTGAGGACATGGATTGAGCTATATTATGGAGTGAGAACATGGATTGAGCTATACAATTGATTGAGCTATACTATGAAGTGAGGATATGGATTGAGCTATGCTATGGATTGAGCTATGCAATGGATTGAGCTATGCTATGGATTGAGCTATGCTATGGATTGAGCTATACTATGGATTGAGCTATGCTATGGATTGAGCTATGCTATGGATTGAGCTATACTATGGATTGAGCTATACTATGGAGTGAGGACATATATTGAGCTATACTATGGAATGAGGACATGGATTGAGCTATGATATGGTTTGAGCTATGCTATGGATTGAGCTATGCTATGGAGTTAGCTATGCTATGGATTGAGCTATACTATGGATTGAGCTATACTATGGAGTGAGGACATGGATTCAGCTATGCAATGTAGTGAGGACAAGGATTGAGCTATACTATGGAGTGAGATCATGGATTGAGCTATGCTATGGATTGAGGTATACTATGGATTGAGCTATACTATGGAGTGAGGACATTGATTGAGCTATACTATGGATTGAGCTATACTATGGAGTGAGGACATGTATTGAGCTATGCTATGGATTGAGCTATACTATGGAGTGAGCTATACTATGGAGTGAGCTATACTATGGATTGAGCTATACTATGGAGTGAGGACATGTATTGAGCTATACTATGGAGTGAGGACATGGAATGAGCTATACAATGGATTGAGCTATACTATGGATTGAGCTATACTATGGATTGAGCTATGCTATGGATTGAGCTATACTATGGAATCAGGACATGGATTGAGCTATACAATGGATTGAGCTATACTATGGATTGAGCTATACTATGGATTGAGCTATACTATGGATTGAGCTATGCTATGGATTGAGCTATACTATGGATTGAGCTATACTATGGAGTGAGGACATGGATTGAGCTATACTATGGAGTGAGGACATGGATTGAGCTATGCTATGGATTGAGCTAAACTATGGAGTTAGGACATTGATTGAGCTATGCTATCGATTGAGCTATGCTATGGATTGAGCTATGCTATGGATTGAGCTATGCTATGGATTGAGCTATACTATGGAGTGAGGATATGGATTGAGCTATACTATTGTGTGAGGACATGGATTGAGCTATGATATGGATTGAGCTATGCTATGGATTGAGCTATGCTATGGAGTTAGCTATGCTATGGATTGAGCTATACTATGTATTGAGCTATACTATGGACTGAGGACATGGATTGAGCTATGCTATGGAGTGAGGACATGGATTGAGCTATGCTATGGATTGAGCTATACTATGGATTGAGCTATACTATGGAGTGAGGACATGGATTGAGCTATATTATGGAGTGAGGATATGGATTGAGCTATACTATGGAGTGAGGACATATATTGAGCTATGCTATGGAGTGAGGACATGGATTGAGCTATACCATGGATTGAGCTATGCTATGGATTGAGCTATACTATGGATTGAGCTATACTATGGAGTGAGGACATGGATTGAGCTATGCTATGGATTGAGCTATGCTATGGATTGAGCTATACTATGGATTGAGCTATGCTATGGATTGAGCTATGCTATGGATTGAGCTATGCTATGGAGTGAGGATATAGATTGAGCTATCCTATGGATTGAGCTATGATATGGATTGAGCTATGATATGGATTGAGCTATACTATGGATTGAGCTATGCTATGGATTGAGATATGCTATGTATTGAGCTATACTATGGATTGAGCTATGCTATGGATTGAGCTATACTATGGAGTGAGGATATGGTTTGAGCTATGCTATGGATTGAGCTATGCTATGGATTGAGCTATACTATGGAGTGTGATATGGATTGAGCTATGCTATGGATTAAGGATATGGATTGAGCTATGCTATAGATTGAGCTATGCTATGGATTGAGCAATGACATGGATTGAGCTATGCATTGGATTGAGGCTATGCATTGAACTAAGCTATGGATTGAGCTATGCTATGGATTGAGCTATGCTATGGATTGGACTAAGCTATGGATTGAACTAAGCTATGGATTGAGCTATGCTATGGATTGAGCTATGCTGTGGATTTCGCTATGCTATGGATTTTGCTATGCTATGGATTGAGCTATGATATGGATTACAATGACTTTAAGCCACCTCGAAATTACATAAATACAAATAAATGTATCCCAAATTGATCTAATGCTATGTGCTGCATGCAATACTACAATGTGTTCGGAATAATCCCAAAAATGTGTAGAAAGAACAAATAAGAATTAAATATGGTTGAACATAATTAATTATCCGTGGTGTACTAACCTGACTAGTCCGCCTCCGTGGTCGAGTGGTTAAGGTCGCTGACTTGTATACCACTGTAACCTATCATCACTGCTGGTCACGGGTTTGAGCCCCCGTTCAGACCGTGTCTCATTTATATGAAAAAGTTAGCAGTTTCTTACGGAGGTTGGTGCACCCAAGTACTAGTTAACCGCTGGAGTCTGCCCAGGAAAGGTGTTGTTAGGTAAACTGCCCGCCGGCGAAATAGCCCGAAATGGTGCTGATGCAGGCGTAAAACCCGAAATATAACATATAACTAAAATGACAATAGAAGGTATATTTATATCAATATTGATAAGGTAACGATAACATTTTATCATTAAACAAAGGTTGCATAATTCAGTCCGTTATTAGAAGACGCATTCCAACTTTTATAGCAGACTTTCCTTTATATAGTGCCGGGAAGGCCTCTGTCACTCGGAATAGTATATAAAGCTCGACACCAGAATAGTACCACCGTTGGACTGGTAATCCAGGGATCGCAGGTTCGATCCTCGGTCTGACCCTAATAAAATTAATAGTCTTTTAGATGGGACTTTAAACCGAGGATTTCGTGTCCGTGCTTTACACCGTGCATGCTAAAGAACCAGAGAAGACTCTGGAATGGGTATATCTCTGTATCATTGCACTATCCTCCAAATTTCTAAAATGACTAAATATCTTCAGGAGGCGTCGCTCATATGGGCAACTGGTAGCAACGATAAATAAACGCAAACCACACATAGAACCACCGACAATCCACAAGCCAGCTGGATAGCTTCACATGAACTAAAGCAACATCTTAGTGTGATTCGAGTGGCAAGTGGCCAATGATTTGAAGTGAAAGTGAGGTTTGTATGAGCTGACCACACACATACATGAACTGTGAACATATACAATGTTATGTATATAAACGAGTGAATTAACCCACCACATATATATATATACAGACGGATCTGGTAATCCAGGGATCGCAGGTTCGATCCCCTGTCTGACCCTAATAAAATTAACAGTCTTTCAGATGGGACTTTAAACCTAGGTCTCGTGTCGGTGCTTTACACCGTGCACGCTAAAGAACCAGGGGAGACTCTGGAATGGGTATCTCTCTGTATCATTGCACTATCCTCCAACATTCTAAAATGACTAAATATCTTCAGGAGGCGTCGCTCATATGGGCAACCGGTAGCGACGATCAATAAACGTAAAAACACACACACCTCAGATATATATATTTAATAGTTTGTGACTCGATGAGTGGTCATATTAATCTGTATGTCTCCTTTTATATTACATGTGTATGTGTTAGGTACACAGGACATTTAGCCAATTGTATTTCCGTTAATTAAAACACCATCGTGACGTCATACCGTTGTACTTATTAATAATATTATTATTAAATCATAGGCCTACTGGTACGAAATTAACAATTTTAATTAGTAGGATATTGTTATATATCAAGCGTGTGTTTTAAGTATGATATAAGCCTAAAACGTAAAGAAATATGTAAAATATTGGACTGTGTGAGGCGCGTAGATCTTACTAATTAAAATTGATAATTTTGTATATTTACGCATATGATTTGATATAATACTCTGGGCCCGAGGTTATAAAACCTTTTTCAGATCTCAAACTCGAGCCCAAGACATTTGATTGGTTATTTGCTCTTGGCTCAACCAATTAGAAGCTCGAGACTGAGTTTGAGATTGGAATACGTTTTATAACCTCCAGGCCAGGCCTTTTGAATCCTGGCCAATATTAATAATAATGGCTTGCAAGGACAAGTGTATGACGTCACGACAGTGTTTTAAAGTAAGTTCGTGCTGCTATCGTTTAGAGATCATTTAAATCAGATATGCGTACAGGCACAAGGTGAGACATAACGGTAAATATGTACCATACATGTTGTTATTCATGATACACGTTGTATTACACGTGGATATTGACGTTAATCACATTGTTTTGCTATGTCAACAAACGGCGTATAAGACGTTTGTTTATGGGTGAAAATACCCAGATTATGAGGCTAATATTTGGAGGGAAAAGCCATAACATAGGAAATGACATTCTGTAGAAATTTCTTTTTGTCCGATGTAGTGTCCCTTTAATGTCGTAGTTTTGAAAAACAAAGTATTGGTAACGACAATGTGTACTCTTTGTATATAGATTAGTATCTAATCCATCAGCATGCAACGTCAATGAACAGCAACGAACACAATCTTCAACTTTGTTTCAATGACATACAAACTTGGCATTTAACTAATGGCTAAGATAAACACATTGCATTTACTTTTGTTAGTCTAGCAAATTACGCCAATGAGGTACAATTCCTATAGGGATTGAAGGTAGATTTCTTAGAGCAATGTTCGATAAAAAAAACTTTCTTTCATTTCTCACTTGCAATATTCTAACGCATGATGTCCCAAGACAATGAATCTGATCAAAGTAATAGCTCGCACGAACTGGTGAGCTAACCACAACAGTGTTTAGAGAGAACTCTAGAGCACGTATACGATCAATAGTGTATGGATCAACCAGACCGTCATATATATTTTGATAGACTTCTTCTATTATGTGTGTTTTACGTTTATTTATCGTCGCTACCGGTTGCCCATATGAGCGAAGCCTCCTGAAGAGATTAGTCATTTTAGATTTTGAAGGATAGTGCATGATACAGACAGAGACCCATTCCAGAGTCTCCTCTGGTTCTTTTACGTGCACGTTGTAAAGCATCGACACGAGACCTCGGTTTAACATCCCATCTGAAAGACTGTTAATTGTATTAGGGTCAGACGGGGGATCGAACCCTTCTTCTATTACAACGATCATTACTTATATGTATGGCGACTTAAAATAGCAAACCACCATATTTCAGAATACCCGGTAATAGCGTTATGTTGAGGACAATTAATCATCCATTTATCACATATGTATGGTTAAATCAAACCAATTATAATTTTAATTTTCAAATGATCAAACTTGGATATGTATAAACAAGTATGGTACTCCAATATTAATAACTCAAATAGATTATCTACATATAGTGTATACAAACATGAATTCATACTAGAGGACTATCTAAAAATCATAAATATAAATAAATATAGAATTAGACTGACAAAATTCCGGTTATCTTCGCATAATCTAGTGATAGAAAAGGACAGGCACGTTAATATTCCCAGAGAAGATCGAAAATGTTTGCAATGTACTATGAATGTAATCGAAAATGAATTTCACTTCCTACTGGTCTGTCCAAGATATTATGATTTACGTAGAACATTTTTTAAGCCATATTTTTGTCATTGGCGGACACTACAAAAATGTAATAATCTAATGAGCTCTAGAAATGTGTATGTAGTTATGTATGCACACATATGTATGCATATGTATAAATACAGACATGTGCGTGCGTGTGTGTGTGGGGGGGGGGGGTAAGAATTATTTTTGTATATATATGTACATACTACCAATATACCGGGTGAATAAATAAACAAACAAAAACAAAATACCAAAAATGATTATATAAATGTAAGAACATATATAGGCGTATGTATATATATGTACAGACAGGTGCATACGCATCAATGTGAGTGGGTAAGTGTTCTTACAATATATATATATGTACATACTACCAATATACAATACGAAAAACAAACAAAAAACAGAACAAAAATACCATAAATACTAGTATTATATATAAAATAATACATTAAATATATACACAGTACTAGATATCACAACACAGATGTAACGCCTGTTCAATCTAATCTGGGATCTGGACGATCACACATGGGAAGCCATTTTAAAACGAGTCGCATGGTATAAACACTAACTTATACATGGCAAGTACCACTGTTAACAGCACCTGACATAAAGAAGGACATGTTTGCACATATGCAAATACACATGTGATAAGAAAGCATATTCAACATATATTGATCGGATGACACAAAACACGCGCCAAGAACCCGAAATGCATGGGCTTGTAGTTCTTTCTGTGGCATATAATCTAGCTCATACATTAAAGGCCATTTCTTAGTAAAACAGGCAGTACGAATGCACATAAAACTTTCAGACGTAACAAAAAAGTAAATTTTAGATTATTAGAACTTCAAAGATTCGAAATTCGAAAATTAACACAAGTGAATCGATCCCGGACTACAGAACACAATAATGCTGTCGAAACCCAGGATACACGTCTATAAACATAAAGAAACAAGAGTAGGACCAACGGAAGCACATTACACTGGTTTCATTAACCATCAGTGCAACCGTCATACTTTGAGATTAAATTATACAAACTTTAGGCATTAAATACACAGCGCCAAAATCAGCTGTTTTTATGAAAATTTATCCCTTTGGTATTACAAAATATATCTTTAAGACGTGAGGGATACACGTCGGGGTCAAGCCTCAACAGGTGAGCATACTGTGTACGCTCACTTACAGTGCCTCCGGGCGGGCAGACCTTCATAAACTCGGGGGGGGGGAAAGGGAAAAAAAGAGCTCTAGACACCCACAATTAATTCATAATCTATCAAAATATTTGCATTTCGCTTCTAGAGAAACAGAACGAACAATTAATGAGCTCATATGAAATATTAATAGTTTTTTGCTTTAAAGCTCATCATTTAGTTTTATTTATAATAGAAAATAAGGGAGCACATACTATTATTTAAACTTCTCTGTAAATTGTCTTTGTACTTTACATATTTGTTAATTTTGTTGGCTATAGATGTGTTTTGTACCATTTAATGCCTAATACAATATATGTTATGTTATGTATGTGCTGTATTACAGTAAAACTATGACATACGGGGGAAATGTTCTCTGACAATACACTTTAAAACTTTCTGGTGCGGGCTGTTTTCTAATGTTTTTTAAAACACGTGGCCCAAACCATTTGTATTATCAGGTTATATTGTTGTAACATTGTGTTGTATATTATATCATGATGAATTCAATAAAATATGATTAGACTATACTTTAAAACTTACACATGAAACTCAATTCACAAACAACATTACAGTCTACTTTATTTAGTAGATACACTTTGGTGGTTGGTGGTTTTAAGTCGTCATGCTTCCATCGGCGAGCATCAGAAACCAGTGAAGTACCGTGATAAGTGAGCACGGGGAACATTGTTAACCAAGTAACGCCGCTCCGACAGCTTAATATTTCACATGGCGACGCTCCGGGTATTAGGGTATTATTATTATTAATAATAATAATAAATACTTTATTTAATGAGAGAACTAATTTGAACAATTAAGTCAATCTACCATGAGGCCCTCAACGAACTGAAACATGAAATAGCAAAATGAAACATGTAAACAATAACCAGTAAAACGTTATAGGAAATAAGGTATAAGCAGCAGGAACTAATACTCGGGCTACAGGGTTTGAACACATTAGCAATAGCCCTTTCCAAACGGTTAAATTTGCTATCAATTTGTTGAAACATGAAAACTGTAACCAGTAAAATGTCATAGGAAATAAAATATAAGCAGCAAGAACTAATATTTGGGCTACAGGGTTTGAAAACATTAACAACAGCCCTTTCCAAACGGTTAAATTTGCTATCAATTTGTTGAAACATGAAAACAGTAACCAGTAAAATGCTCAGGGGAAATAAGATATAAGCAGCAAGAACTAATACTTGGGCTACAGGGTTTGAAAACATTAGCAATAGCCCTTTCCAAACGGTTAAATTTGCTATCAATTTGTTCTGTTGTATGTAGTACTAATACAGGTACGTTTTTCAAGAACATTATTGTTTAGACTGAATAAGAAAATGGCGGGACGCTTACCAGAATACACGTACTAAACATGAACATGAAGATTTGAGAGAGAAAATATGGTTTAATGGGGTGGGGTTGGGGGGCGTGTTCTATGGTACCACATGGGTTGGACTGACGGTCATTGGGGGAATTGGTCGTGTTTCAGAATGGGGACGGCAGCTTCTTGTGTTTCTTGAGACGGATGCATTGATGACGCGTTCGTGTTTGACACAACTTATATGTGTGTTTATTAAAATTGTGGTCTCTTATATGTGTGCTTTGAAAGGCATGTGCCCATGTATGGTTGTGTTATAGTTGTTTTATATGCAGACAGTACATGTGATGAGTCGTATATAACATATTTGAATTTAATTGAAATCTGGAAAATGGCGCATCAAGGTCATCGAAATAGGAGACTAAACATAGAAAAGCTGGTCTCTGACTATCTTTAATAAAGAACTGTAGCCAGTCATAATGTGTTGATGACGTCATTGGTTACTATTCGAATCTACAGAATATATAGAAATAAAACATTTGTTTTTGTAGATATCATTCCGCGATGTATCATTTCAAATACAGTATCATGCTTATAGTATCGAGTATCTAACGACGGAAACCGACTATTAATATACAAACCTTCTATGAATAAACAAAAGTAGAACACATATCGTGTTTATAGTATGTGTTGCATTATAAAATCTAACATTCATGTGTGTATCACGCAGACGGTCGTCCGCCTACGTGGTCGAGTGATTAAGGTCGCTGACTTGTATACCACTGTAACATATCATCACTGATGGTCACGGGTTCGAGCCCCGCTCAGGCCGTGTCTCATTTATATGAAAAAGTTGGCAGTTTCTTACGGAAGTTGGTGCACCCAAGTACTGGTTGACCGCAGGAGCCTGCCCAGGAAAGGTGTTGTTAAGTAAACTGCCCGCCGGCGATATAGCCCGAAATGGTGCTGATGCAGGCGTAAACCCCGAAATATAACATATATATAACGCAGACTGTCATTCCCAATTTCATTCTATAGGACAGTTCAATATTCTTCTACGATGGACAATATTCGATTGATTTAGTTTATACAAATTTATTTTAGCTCGATTGCGAAACATGTTCTTTCAACTTATATTAATCACTCTTGAGACCTCATTCCTGATGGAATCCATCGCCATGAAGGAGAGAGAAGAGGCAATGTGGAATTTAAATGCCTTGCCTAAGGGCACAGTCGTAACGGCTCCAGCGGGGCGCGAACCCCGGACCGTATTGATTTGATTTTGACAACCACTAATCAATTAAGTAGATAATGTTTTTCACATAAATAGAGGGGTTTAAACCATGCACATACAACAACATAAGTATTTTAAATATTTACCAGCAGCTTACAAACCGCATTTTGTCAAAATTGTGACTGATTTACGCATGCATTATCGTGGAAATAATGGTGTCGAAATACGTGATGCGATTTCGGATCATGTCATATCTCGCGAGTTCGAATTCCACAACTTCCAATGAATTCCCGACGGAATAGGAAGTAATTTTTTCCAAACAAGCAGACCATACTTTGATCTTGTTGTACTGTAGAACCAGAAACTGTTTGCATTTCTTATTGTGATTGTGGTGCATCTGTGGCATTTGTGTTCATTTGAAGAAGATATTTTTGTTAATTTATTTCAGTACTACTTTCTCTGGCATATTGATGAGTAATCATCCCTATCTGACAGCTAGAATCCCCATGCGTTCCATTTTGAACCGGTGTTTGTATACATTTGGAAAGGGTGAAACCATGACTTACTTGTTACTAATGTCAAACAAACGCCATGGAGTTTACAGAACTATAAGTGGGGTCTTGCTTGGAACTGATACTTTGACTTTGACACTTCATCGATTTACCATAGCACTAAGGAGAAAATGCAGCGGTGTGCACATCGATAGCATGAAATTCGACTATACCTGCTGATAATTTGACTTCATCGATTTACCATAGCACTAAGGAGAAAATGCAGCGGTGTGCATATCGATAGCATGAGATTCGACTATACCTGCTGATAATTTGACTTCATCGATTTACCATAGCACTAAGGAGAAAATGCAGCGGTGTGCACATCGATAGCATGAGATTCGACGATACCTGCTGATAATTTGACTTCATCGATTTACCATAGCACTAAGGAGAAAGTGCAGCGGTGTGCATATCGATAGCATGATAATCGACGATACCTGAACATGTATGTCTAGTAGAGTTGACTGATAGTACCGAATATGATTGGCAGAACAAAGTCACACAAAATATAGTAGCATGCTATTCTATACTTAATTATTGTAATGTTAGAATGCAGTATAATAGAATATGTGCATAATGAATTACTTGGCTTATTACCAAGATGCCTGGCGATACATTCACTTAGTGGCGTCCGTGGTCCAGTGGTAGAGCGTCGGATTTGGAATCGAACGGTCCCGGGTTCGATACTCGGCCAGGCCACGCATGTAGTGCCATTGAGCAAGGCACCTCACACACATTGCTTAGTACTAGTTTATCGCTTAAGTGGGCTAAGCCTGCCCAGGAAAACTTGTCTACGTCCCCGCGAGGGGTTTGACATTAAAGGAACATACATACATACATACATACTTAGTCTGAGATGCCAAACAGGTAGCCATATACTTACATTCTCAGATAAACTACATGTATAATGTACATACATGTATTGCCTAGCAATATGTCCGATTAGTGCAGTGGTTAGCGCTCTCGCTTCTCACCAATGCAACCCGAGTTCGATCCTAACATGGGATATTTCATCGCATGCCTTATAACATATTTATCAAACCATAATTTCGGTTGCTAAGTCGTAAACTGGTACCTGCAATTAGACCTGGAAAGATTTGGGTTTTGAAAACACAACAATATTGCAAATCAATGTTTTACAGAATATTTTACGTAATCCAATAAATATCCAAAATACAATCAATCATTCAATAAACGAGCACATCCGTTAACCGCGACGTAGTAATTGCTAGTATTACGTAAATCAAAATACTCGTAAGAACATAGTTCTACTTCATTGAAGTATAAGGCGATTTAAAGATAACGACCTACATACTACTGGTAGTATTTAACTGATAGTACTACTTTCCTCTAAAATCTCGTGCAAAAAATACTTTAATCATTGAGGCTCATGAATGAAATTACACAACGACCTGCACACGACAATTTTCATAAAGTTTGATTTGTCATAAATATGAATGTGCTAGCATGAGAAATACTTATATATCATTCATTTATTTGCTTTCAAATTATCCTTTTCAAAGTTCATACGTACACGCTTCTCCGAAACTACTCCATTATAAACCATGTTTTCACTTTTTCACAATACATGTATACGTATTTTATCTGTATAATTATGCTATCAGCATCAGCTGATGTCTTAATACAATAAATGTTGTTGTTGTTGTTGTTGTTGTTTTATATGTGTATACAGTCAAACCTGTAATAGTGGTCACCTCCATTAAGCAGCCAACCTGTATTAAGCAGCCAGTTTCCCGATTCCCAATATGCTTCTTTATTATACATTTGACCTCTATTAAGCAGCCACCTGTGCTAAGCAGCCACTTTCTGTGATTCCCTTGGCTGGCTGCTTAAGACAGGTTTGACTGTACTGACACCATAACAAATATGTACTTTTATATCGAGCGTTACTTTTTCCTTATATATTTTAGAATATATTGTTTCTGAAAGGATATAAATATTACATCCAAGGCACAGGCACCGTTTCTTTTTGGTGTCAGTATAGCTGATTCAGACTACAGAAGTATTTAATTCGAGAATATGTTCATGGTATGCAACTTAGAGATCGTGAAGAACAAAATGGAAAGTTACCATATGCTCATCCAACACGTGTTGAATATAAGTCATGAAATGGGCTTAAGCATATTTATTTCTTTATTTTTATATAGCCTTTTAAGACGTGCCTATATACAAATGTGAATGCAGAATTGAATCTTCTCTGCTTGTAAATTCGTTAAATTATGTTACTCATTAAATCAATGCATTGTAATTTTGTAACTATACATGTATTTAAGAAATAATAAGTATCAACCGTGGTATATCGCAGAATAACTCTCGTTTGAAGTTCTTATGCGTAGAAATATATCACAAAGGCCGAAGGCCTGAATGATATATTTCTACGCATAAGAACGACAAACGAGGGTTATTCTGCGATATACCAGGGTGATACTTATTATTTCGATTCTAACACGACTTACTTCTAATAATTGTATAGGAGTATTTTCTTCAAAGGCCGCTGCATTTGGCTTTCGAAATTTCCTCCCGCGTAAGGGGTGATGACGTTATTGTTTATGGAAAATATCAATCTAGTGCATAAATGAACAAAAGTTGTAATTGATCAATAATTTTATTTATTTTGTCAAATAAAACTGTACAGAATAGTAACTGAAACGTTACTTAACAGAAAAACAAGACGGACAAGAGATTATCTGATTCTAAAAATAGCTCACTTCCGTGAATTCCCACGGTATTTTTTACAAACATCACGTGACTTTCATTCATAAAACATTACACGCATTGTATAAATGGAATAGCCGAAACACGATGCGCGCGCAGCATAGTTCAAGGTAGGTATATCGCAGAATAACCTGAGGTAGATTTTACTCTACAAGTATGTATGTTATTAGTTAGGTCGTGTTAGAATATTAAATAACACTTATTGATTTAAATGCATTCTTGCAGTTATCCTGTCCCCAATATTGTATATTACCCACTTCCTAAAAACGAAGTTCAGTCATGTTATTACTGTAATATGTGATCTGATTATAATAAAAGTAGTCGTTCTTGTTGTTGTATAGTAGCACATTGTTCCCACACAGATATATGCGACATTTTCTCTCATCGAAAGTGTCTAAATATCTTCTTATTTTCGTTTTTTGGAAGGACTGGTACTGATAGACACGATGTGCATTAATGGCAAGCACTGTGTCTGAGGAGTGCGCTAAAGTGTCGTAATTGACAGGGATGTTCCAACGAAGACGGATGGTCATACTCAAGTGTATTTAAAATAATCCCGTTTCTTCTGGCGTTGCATGCAGCAACAAAGCGAAACAGTCGTGAAGCTAATTGACAAAATTGACATGGTTTGTCGAGAACGCAGAAATAATGACAATGTTTCACTTAGACTGACATTGATCAGTGTTTACGAGACAGTAAACAGTGTATTTAGTACCAGCTTACCACAATTCTATGTTTGTTATTTACTTTCTTGTTTTGGTTAATAATCGCACATAATTATAATAATTGAAAATAGTCGTCATATTATAAAGCATCGACTTTACTTTTTAACTGTTCCTATTTTGGTTGTAAATCACACATATAGTTGAATATAGTCGTCATGTTATAAAGCATCGACTTTACTTTTTAACTGTTCCTGTTTTGGTTGTAAATCACATATATAGTTGAATATAGTCGTCATGTTATAAAGCACCAACTTTACTTTTTAACTGTTCCTGTTTTGGTTGTAAATCACACATATAGTTGAATATAGTCGTCATGTTATCAAGCATCGACTTTACTTTTTAACTGCTTGCCTGAACTGTTGACTGTTCCCTGTGCAGCATAGTGAAATGTGTGAGAAACTGGCATTCTTAATATCGATTTAGAATTATCGATTATTTTAACTGATATTTTAAAGCTACATTGCATCAGTTATTTGCATTAATTGACCTAGGCGTAAAAATAATTATGTTAAAATGAATAATATAAAAACTGATCTAAGATGATTTGTGAGTCCGCCTCCGAGGTCGAGTGGTTACAGTCGTTGACTTGTATGGCACTGTAACCTGTCCTATCACTGATGGTTACGGGTTCGAGTGGGTGGGTGGATGTATGGATGGATTTTATTAGAACAAAAGGGAGTACTAATCCCACGAGTTCTTACAATTACATGAACACATATTACAATAATACAGCAAATGGTGTATCAGTCAAAGATATATAAGGTGAGCCATCTAAATTCCAGACAATACAGCAAACAAACATCTGGAAATATAAGAGATTATGTTGAAACTGCTAAATTTACAAATCACAAGGTCCAGTACGTATTCTATTTATAGTCAGGTATACATCATATCTGACTTGCCAGCTAATAAATCAAGTTTAGGTATAAATGATGTTAATATTGTAGTGATGGGATTTCGTTGAAATATACGGAGAAAAGTGATTAAGAAAATATTCTATTTCTGATTTAAAAATTTAGCAATATAATTATACCGATAGGTTTTTCCTAAGACCATTAAGTGTTCGGTTCGCAAGTGAGCAATTCTATGAATAGATTAGATAAATACAGGTTGTGTCAGAGGGATCGGTGTGTCCCCGAACTTACTATGGCGACCATTACAGATAATTGGCCAAACGTTTAGTTAGGCTCTACAGTGGAGTATAGTAAATACATAGATGAAGGTTATTAATTAACTGTTTACGTTTGTTAACACTATTTGTATTCAACAGTCTACATCTGTTATGTCAAAATCGGTCGAATTCTCCGGTTATCTAAGTCGGATCAAAGTCCCGCTCAGACACTATCATTTCACATATAACTGGATATGTTTATATCGAATTTCGTTATGTCAAACTTCGGTTATGTCGAATTATTTTGTTCTGTCCGATGGTATTCGACACAACGAATGTAGATTGTGCATGCTTGTGCACATTACAGTGCTAGTTGTATTCAAATGTTTCAACCCTGATTGAACTGCGATTAGGATTGCGAACTTTTCCAGTCCTCGCAACTAAATTTCTAACTTTCTCTTGCTTTTGGCGTCCTGCATTTAGTTTTAAGTATTGTTATTGAAGCATAGATAAAAGTAGTTATCGAAAATTACTTCAATAAATTTAACTGCAATAATTGCAGACGTAGGATCTCAGCGGACGTTTTAATTGGGTATTTTTGTAATTATTCTGACTGCGGAGAGTAAATTCATTTTGTTTAGCCTTGGAAAATCGAAAGTCAATATTCAAAACCCACGTACAACCTACATTTAAACAAAGTTGAAGTTTGTGCTCAATAATACCCATATACGTTGAACTATTTCAGATACGAATACCATAGACATGTAGCACAGACAGATCTGTAGTCCAGTGGTTAACACGTTGCACTGGCAATCCAGGGCTCGCAGGTTCGATCTCCCGTCTGACCCTAATACAATTAACAGTCTTTCATATGGGACATTAAACCGAGGTCTCATGTCGGTGCTTTACACCGTACATGTAAAAGAACAAGAGGAGACTCTGGATTGGGTCTCTGTCTGTATCATTGCATTACCGTTCAACATTCTAAAATGACTAATCTCTTCAGGGGGCGTCGCTCTTATGGGCAACCGGTAGCGACGATAAATAAACGTAAAACACACATATACATATAAAATACACTCGGTACACACGCTAAGAATAAGTTATTTGTTTTAAAATTTAAATGTGTAATATATAACAATATCACCAATTCTGATTCTTCAAGTTTGTCAGAGAGCATTGAAACCAACCTAGATAACCGTCACACGTATTACTAAAGGAAAGTATCATTTGTTCTATTAATGTCATACTAATATAAAATATTCGTTATACAATGTGGCCCTCTTGTACCGAGAGCTTCTTTCAAAATAAATATATATGGGATATGCATTTGTGTTTTCTAGATATAATATATAATAATCCTTTTATTACGTCCATATACATGAAGAGCACAAGTGAACATACATACTATACAATTACACGTTTTACATGGACACATATAAACATACATATATACAAAGTAGTACAAGTGTACAATAATGGTCATAAGAACTGACATAACCATGTAGCTATTAATTAGTGTATACCGATCATCATAACTTGCCGAAACGAAATGCAAGGGAAAGAGATGATGGTAGCGCACACAAAAGCTGATACAGTCTTTATAACCGGAACACCATTCATCAGTAGAGAAAACGGTTCAGGTACCTAAAAACAACACAATAGTATCTAAAAAGAAGCAAACATGTTTAGATTACTGATTTACCACAACCTTAAGTTTGGAGCATTTGCCAGAATGCCCTAAAACATGTTATCATAAGTGTTTCGCTTGCGGTGTCTGGAAGTTCATGTGTCTCCAGTCCTGCACGCATATCATATATCTGTGTCTCGGGTGGTTGTGTGATAAAATCAATATATGTCTTAATACCAGTCACACAACTTATGTTCTGCCATAAGCACTTTCTAAATTTATCCTGAGATATACACAATAACAGCGTATGTTCAACTAAGTTCACAACACATTTATCGCATTGTGTGCATAACTCAGGACGTGAAAAAGAAAGTAATCTACACAGTACATATATAGCTGTGGAACAGTACATGTGTATGCTTGGGAATTTACGACTTAATTGCCAGATAGTACAATGTTCCTGTTTTTGGAATATAGTTTTACCAATACCTGTAGGCAAGGAGCTACATGCTGATATAGTACCTTTTTCGGAATCAATTCGATATACATTCCGTTTAAGAATATATTTCCATTGATATTTCGATGGAATGTATGCAGTTTCAAGAAAGATATCTACATAATGCATGAGATCATACTTCCTAAGTAATCCAAGCACATCAGGAATAAACCCAAGGCTTTGTCTTTCAATGCCAGATTTATAGCGTACCAACCTGTTTATAAAGATACGTTTCGAGAGATATTGGCAGGGGAGTCGGACGAGTGGACCCAGAAACTGGAGTTTCTTGTAATTAATTTCTGTTTCAATCGGAACAAGGCCCAGACAGCTGAGTGATGCCTGATTATTTGTGAACAACGGTAGGCGTTGAATATATTTTATGCAACATATATGGGCTCGTTCGATTTCAAGGATATTGGCGGATGTAAGATAGCTCCACAGTTCACACCCGTATAGGGATGTCAGCAATACTACTGTCCTATACAGTGTTGTGAGACTGAATATGTTTAAGTTCCCAGATCCAACACCACTATTGGAAATGTTAAGTAGGGTACCACGGAGTTTGATACTTGCCGAGTGAATATTGTCATTTAATGAGCAGTACTTGTTACATATAATCCCCAGGTGAGTATATTGGATGTCTTCAGTGATAGTTTGATCACCAAGTTTCCATGACCTATCTGATTGATCAAACTCATGCTTTGTTTCATTGTACACAACGACAGAGCATTTCTTGGCATTGTATTCAAACCTCCATTTTAATGAATACTCATAACATAGTTGTAACATCTGATCTAGTCCGTACTTGGACATGGAGAATAGAATCATGTCATCAGCAACTGTTGGACTACAAATGTTAAAATTATATATACAAAAGCATAGCTTAGAGTTTTCTAACTCCTGTATTAGGCCATTTATGTAAAGTAAAAACAGGAGAGGGGAACTCTTCGCTCCCTGTCTGGTGTACCCTGCCTAACGGGGAACCACTCAGGTGTGAATGACTGATTGCGGACACAACTATCCATGTTACTATAGAGGGATACAAAGGATTTGAATGTGAGATGGTCTAGCCCACACGCCTCTAGTTTATAAATTAGACCATTATGCCAGACACGATCAAATGCCTGGCGACAATCTAAGTAACAAATGAAGGCCTTGCTGTGGTGCTCTTTTGCAAATGATATTGACTCCCTTAAGGAAAACGATGTAATTATACAGCCTAGTTGTTGTTGGAAGCCACCTTGCTGAGGACTTAGATCTTTCAGGATATCATCCACTGCATGCGTTAAAAAAACACTTTCATACAATTTTAATAGTATAGAGGTCAGTGTAATAGCGCGGTAACTATGTGGATCATGTTTACTTTTACGACCGCCCTTGTGTAGCGTCACAATTACGCCCCAGTTCATGTCTGGGGGTACATAACTAAATTTTAGCATTGCCGAGTACAGACGTGCTAGAACTATTATTAAGGTGCTACCACCATGAATCAAATGCTCATTGAAAACATTATCATTCTAGATATAATCATCGCGGATAAATGTCTCCAAGCCTATTAAGAGGAGAGTCGCTCCGAAATCTACTTTGGGATTCAGAAATCAAAGATACAAAACAAGTCTGAAGCTAATCGTGCATTACAAACACAGCTCATTAGTGTAACAGGGCGAGAAAACTAGGTTGGATTTGTGTATCCTGTTTCTGGTTTAGGCACTGTGATATGCTAGAGGACATAGAAAACGTATACCTACATTATATTATTATTATTATTATATAGACCTTAATTACTCAATTGTGTAACGTACTACGTTAAAAGGTGTGAAATTATGTTGAAACACAATGTTACTGTTTCAAAATTTAGAATAATTTTATTTCTTAACGTAAGCGCGAAACTTTGGCTCATCACGTTCACATTACTGTTGCCTTCTAATCACAATTAGCCAAAAGTGTTACTTTCGAATATTGGAGCACTGTCTTTATCTTACGATAATTTAATACTACATCAATTTTAAATATTTTGGTATCAAACTAACGACAATGAATTGGTCATTACGAAAATGCACATATGTAATGATATAGTTATTTTTTTTCATGTAAAAACACACTTATGCGAAGTGTGCGTTTTCTATGTCCTCTAGTATAATAAGATGGTTCTTTCTAGGAATCGAGTAATTTGCCATATATCCTTACTAATCATTTATTTAGATCATTTGAGAGTGCAATGTATAATAACTGATATACAGTGTAGTTCATACAAACACAGTGTTGAGCGATTGTGACATTAACAGATAGACAGTGTAGTTCATAAAAACAGTTTTGAGCGAGTGTGACATTAACTGATAGACAGTGTAGTTCATAAAAACACAGTGTTGAGCGATTGTGACATTAACTGATAGACAGTGTAGTTCATAAAAACACAGTGATGAACGATTGTGACATTAACTGATAGACAGTGTAGTTCATAAAAACACAGTGTTGAGCGAGTGTGACATTAACCGATAGACAGTGTAGTTCATAAAAACACAGTGTTGAGCGATTGTGACATTAACTGATAGACAGTGTAGTTCATAAAATCACAGTGTTAAGCGAATGTGACATTAACTGATAGACAGTGTAGTTCATACAAACACAGTGTTGAGCGAGTGTGACATTAACGGATAGACATTGTAGTTCATACAAACACAGTGTTGAGCGATTGTGACATTAACTGATAGACAGTGTAGTTCATAAAAACACAGTGTTGAGCGAGTGTGACATTAACTGATAGACAGTGTAGTTCATAAAAACACAGTGTTGAGCGAGTGTGACATTAACTTATAGACAGTGTAGTTCATAAAAACAAAGTGTTGAGCGAGTGTGACATTAACTGATTATATTATTCCGTGTTGCCGAAAGTCAAAAGTGAGTATTTTTTCTTGTATGCTTTCCAATGCATGTTCGGGCTATCTCAGTTGTCTCAGGATGTCCGATTAGCGCAGTGGTTAGCGCGCTCGCTTCTCACCAATGCAACCCGGATTCGATCATCGGACCGGGAAGTACGTGAGATGGCACAGTGGTCGCCATATCGGACAGGTGGGATTTCTCCGGGTACCCCGGTTTCCTCCCACACGAAATACCACAATTACGATTCCATCCGCGCCAATGAGAGTGATTAATAGAAGTTGTCAAAACGTTTAAGTTATCTCAGTGAATGAACATGTTATCTTTCATTTTTCTGAAACAGTGGAAGATGGCAATTTATCTTCTACTGTTTGTGATTTGTAATGTCTCCTTAGTTAGACCATAAACAGTTAATTAATACAATCGTATGTTCTAATGAATGTGTTTTGTATTTTTTGTTTGCATTTTGAAAAGTGTTTTATTTGTTTTACACCAACCATATTATTACTATATTGTTTTTATTAACTAATGTCCAATGCTATATATATATAGATAGATATATACTTTTATTATCTCCATTTCTGAAGAGCTTAACATATTTACAAATCATTATTAATATGTATGTACAAACAGTATAATATAAATGCACAAATAACCCTGTTAATTGTCAGTTGAGTACTCGCAGCTGAACTATACGTGCATTAGAAACATTGCAAGCACAGTTGTAGTACTCAATGAATCAATTCACACACATCCTGAGGCATCCAATATAACAGAAAACAATTAGTTTACGGTAAACTCATTAAGCATGTCCTTACTCTATATAATAGTTGTGTTAAGAACACTCAAGGTCTCCATATGTTGAGTTTGAGGTATACATACTCGAGGTAATGGTATCTTGCCGAAACGAAAAGCAAGACAGTTACCAATATGTATACATGTGAATTATGCATTGTTGACTGGTATCTGACATAATGACAAAAGAACTGAACCCATTAAAATGTGTAATATCTATTGCTGTGCGGTAATGGTTTATATACAACACTCAAGCTTTCGTATACAAATTAAATCCTTATTAATGTTGGCAACAGACAGAAAAAACAACTTGAAAACTATATGTTGATCTACGATTGTGTATTATAGTGACATGATGTTCCCGACAGGGGCAGTTAAAATGAATATAAGTGGAAACAAATATATTGACAATAACTCATTGGAAACCATAGAAATAAGCTTAAGAAGATTTGTGTTTATTAGTGTGAGTGAGATAGGATTTTATTTCATCTCGTGAGCACCAAAATAATCCCTAGTCCAGCTCGTGGCTGCATCACTTGTTGACATATAAATTGCGGTGATCACTCAAATCTTACACGAAGAAGCACACATAGCCTCTATATAGCTTAGTTAGTTTAGTTCAGTTAATACAAATTTAGTTTAGCTCGATTGCGAAACAAGTTATTTCAACTTATATTAATCACTCTTGAGACCTCATTCCTGATGGAATCCATCGCCACGAGGGAGAGAGAAGAGGCAACGTGGAATTTAAATGCCTTACCTAAGGCAATATAGCTTCTATAATTCTATATAGCTTCATATTTATAGTTGTGTTGCATGTTTTGAATGGTTTTATCTTGGACTGTACATACTATTTACATATCTGGAATAGTCTGACAATGATTCTGTAATAGTGTCCGATTAGCGTAGTGGTTAGTACGCTCGCTTCTCACAAATGCAGCCCGGGGTTGATCATCGGACTGAGAAGTATGTGAGATGGTACGGTGGTCGCCAGATCGGACATGTGGGTTTTCCCCGGGTACTCCGGTTCCCCCCACACGAAATACCACACATACGATTTCATCAGCGCCAACGAGAGTGATTACTATAAGTAGTTAGAACTTGCTTCGCAATCGTTGTAAAATAAATCAAATGTAAACTTTAATACTGTTTGCAATAACTTAATTTAATAGGAGATAAATGAAAATAATCTCATGATTTCGAAAGGATACAGCATACTATTTTTCTGTGGAATAGAACACAATGTGCACATACCGCATTAGAAAACGTCGTTACTCAAGATACTGGTCGCGAAACCTGAATAGTGCGGATTTGTTTTCAGCAAGACAATAAACAGTTAATTATAAAGTCGTATGTTCTAATGAATGTGTTGTGAATGTGTCAGATACCAGTCAACAATGCATAATTCATATGTATGCATATTAGTAGCTGTCTTGCTTTTCGTTTCGGCAAGATACCTTTACCTCGAGTATGTATACCTCAAGCTCAACATATGGAGACCTTGAGTGTTCTTAACACAACTATTATATAGAGTAAGGACACCCTTAATGGGTTTACCGTAAACTAATTGTTTTTTGTTATCTTGGATGCATCAGAATGGTTGTGCATTGATTCATTGAGTACTACAACTGTGCTTGCAATGTTTCTAATGCACGTATAGTTCAGTTGCAAGTACTCTACTGACAATTAACAGGGTTATTTGTGCATTTATATTATACTGTTTGTACATACATATTAATAATGATTTGTAAATAGGTTATGCTCTTCAGAAATGGAGGAAATAAAAGTATCTATCTATCTTTTTTTGCATTTTGAATCGTGTTGTATTTGTTTTACACCAACCGTATTATTACTATAACGTTTTTAATTAAGTAATTATCCAATGATATATATAATAATAATAAGTTTATTATTACAAAGGCATCATGCCTATCAGTATACATGCATACAACATATTATTACATAACATATCAATGGTGACACAATTTGTACATATACTCTGACACACAGTGAGAAGAATAGGTTATTGATGGTAGTATAAAGTATTTCTTTTTTCAAAGCTTTTACATATATACATCGACAAGTTTCTAACAATACACGAACTAGTAGCTTGTAGCAACTCCTTGAACTTTAATATGTTCGGTCTTTTCCAATAATATCTTTTTATATAAAGAATTCTAATTTCATGATACAGAGGGCATTCTAGCAAAAAGTGAAATTCATCTACTACACTATTACATAATTGACAGTTGCGATCATCTATCGGAATCTTTTCTGGTTTATGCCATCTACCTGATTCAATTTCTAATCTATGGGCTGATACTCTCAATCTAGTATATGCTATCCTGAATTTACGAACATTTATAATATCTAAATAAGGTTGGAAACAAAAATCAGAAAATAGTCTATAAGTACGAGCTCTTGTTGAGTTTTCTAACTGGCTATTCCAGTCTTGTAAATAATTATCATATAGCCGTTGTTTAAAAGTTGCTAAAAATAGGTCTGTATCTCCTACTCCTTGAACAATCCATACGTGATTAAAACCTAATGACTGTAATACATTTCGTACATTTCGTGCCCAAGTTTTTTTGTGTGGATACAATTCTAAGTCATGTAACATCATTTTATAGATAACACTAACATATTTAACATCATCACATTGTAAAACTTTAAACCAATATCGCATAATTGCATACAATCTTTTAATAAGTAATGTACATCTACCAGTTTCTCCATACACAAAACTATTTTGTGTCTGTACACGTACACCGAGCAGTTGCTTACAATACTGTAAATGTACCTTTTCAATTGTAGCTATCTCATTGAAACCCCATATTTCACAGCCATAACTAAGAATTGGTGTAATAAGTTTATCAAACAAATCAAGAGAATGACTAACTAAAATATTAGGAAATTTAACTAAATAAGTTTTTAATTTGGACATAGCTTTTAAAGCTTGTCCAGCTAGTGCATCGTGTGTTGAGCTAAAAGAACCACCTGTGGTAAACACAATTCCTAAATAAGTAAACTGCTTTACAATTTCAATTATGTCTCCATTATATGCAAACTGAAC
Organism: Archivesica marissinica; assembly: GCA_014843695.1. Classification (NCBI taxonomy): domain Eukaryota; kingdom Metazoa; phylum Mollusca; class Bivalvia; order Venerida; family Vesicomyidae; genus Archivesica; species Archivesica marissinica. Next base: position 13,181,810 of record CM026393.1, read on the forward strand.
ATTTCGTCTATTTGCCCCACCTTTCTTAAATATCATTATTTTTGTTTTATTTATATTCACAGTTAACTTCCACTTTTGACAATAATCATGCAATATTTCTAAACCTTTTTGCAAACTATTTTCAGATTCTGCAAATATTACTATATCATCAGCATATAATAACAAAAATAACTTAAGCATACCAACATCCACTCCATCATAACCATGTAGCATAAAATCCTCTTCAATATCATACAAGTACATGGAGAATAGGAAAGGTGATAAACATTCGCCTTGTCTAACTCCCAAATAACATGTAAATTCATCACTTAATATGTTTTGATATTTAACTCTCGCTTTAACATGTGTATACATGGACTTAATAATGTTAAGAATTTTACCTCTAACACCTATTTTTAATAATTTGTACCACATTATATCTCTAACTACAAAATCGAAGGCTTTCATAAAATCAATGAAGGCTACATACAGTTTCCTATTGTTATTTAGCATATGATTTATTATTCCATGCAATATAAAGATGTTATCAATAGTTCCCATGCTCTTTCGAAAACCAGCCTGTGCTTCTATATAGACATTATACATTTCAGCCCAAGTAGTCAAACGATTGTTTAAGATTCTGGTAAATAGTTTTCCAAGCGTGCTTAATAAAGTTATACCCCTGTAGTTTCCAGTTTCATCAACATCACCTTTTTTATGCAGTGGAATAATAAAACCGTCAGTCCACATATATGGGAAATACCCAACATCGAATAATTTATTAAACAGACATTTTAAATACAACAGAAGTACTTCATTGTTGGTTCCATGTTTAAAGAACTCGTTTAATACAGCATCTGGACCAGCAGATGTTCCACATTTTAACTCTCTGCAAGCTTTAATAATTTCAATAGACATGATTTCTACATTCAATTCATTAAACATACAATTTAATTCTCCATTTAAATATCTATCATTAAAATACATAACATCTTCATCCGCTTGAAAAAATACAGATTGCGGATCATTTATTGACTTAAAATAATCAGCAAATTGATTAGTTGACAACACCTTAGATGTCCTCATGCCACATAACCCTTTTAACCGTTTCCAATATTCCTTCGCATTTTTTACCCTCATAGTCTCTAATTGTTTGGTTTGGCATTTATCACAATTATACTTCCTATTTCTAATAATATCCTTATATTCGCTTCTAGCTCGGACCATTTGCCTTCTATTTTCATTAGATTTATCATATCTAAAATCATTCAAGCACAAATAAAACTGATGTTGTCCCGCCTTACATTCATCATCATACCATGGTTTCTGCACATGAGTTGGTCTATTTATTTTATTTTTTGGACTATTGTTTCTTTTAAACAGTGGTGTGCATACCTGTTCTATAGTGCTATAAAATTCTTTCAAATTTATATCAACGTCATCCTTGTTTTCTACAGCATTTAAATTGTCACATAGGTATTGTAATTTGCTAGTAATATTATCGCTAGCTAATGTTTCCATGTACAAATCCTTCTTAGCATCATCCCATTTATATACAAATTTCACATGATCATTATTAATATCTGGTAAAGTATTTCCGTGGACATTTTCATCAATATGTGAATTAAAAACAAATTCCACAGCACAGTGATCAGATATAATATTTGAATCATGAACCACAAAAGATTTAATCTTATCAAATAATTCTGGTTTACATAAAACCATATCTATGACACTACTACCTCTTTCAGCAATACATGTATATTTCCCAATGTTTTTATCTAAACCAACTCTGCCATTTGCAATTCTAATACCAGTTGCTTTACAAAAGTTCAATAATACTTTTCCACTATCATTTACTGTTTTATCCTGGCTTATTCTAGGTAATTCATCATCCACAATATAATCGTCAGGTAACAAATCTACATTATAAAGGTACTCATTTTCCACATAGTCTGGTTTTTCACCAACTCTAGAATTTAAATCTCCAGTTATCAAATAATTACATTTTCCATCATATAAATTTTCAAAATAATACATATCACTAGCAATAATGTCAAATATATTTTGCTCCACAAACATCTCTCTACTACTGCCACCTGGGATATTATAACATAAGCACAATAATACATCATTCTCAAAACCAAATACATATCCCTTCAATTTTAGCCATATTATGCTATCATCCACAGTTTTTACAAACTCCACATGTTTATTTAAGTTTTGTGACACATAAATAATAAGACCACCACTGTCTCTTCTTGCACCTTTATATATATATATATGTAACACTTTGATATATACTAGAGGACATAGAAAACACACGTCGGATAAGTGTGTTTTACATGAAACACAATGACTATATAAATACATAGTTTTAAACATTTTAGAATACTTTTAGTTGTTCAGTTTGTGTTTTGTAATAAAGACGTGATATATCATTGATGGAATCCTTCATAAATCATGTTCATGTAATACTAATCACATAATGTAGGTGTGCGTTTACTATGTCCTCTAACAGGGGTGTACCCATGATTTTCTGAGGGGGGTGCCGAGATTGGCTGGCCGAGCTAAAACAGCGTGGATGTACACATTACTAGAAAGACCAGTTAAACTTGGTGTCATGTGCCTTCAGCTCCTCTAGAGCTTTCTTGAAGTTAGTGAGTGGTCTGCTCACAAGCACACCCAGGTCTATACCCTCACGACCAACACCAAACAGTATACAAGGTAAGCTGAAACCTCCATCAGCTTGCACACTATACTCCAACCAGCTATACCTCTGCAACCAGCTTGACTGAAAACGTCTCTGGGAACCACGCTTGTCTGGTCTGCCTGGAAACTGGAAGTTAGGTGGTGGGGTGTAGCGGTTAGTCAGCATCTTGAACCTCTTTTCACTAGTCAGTGTACGCCTTTCATTATATGAAGCATAAGTAGCAATGTCACAGTCTATAGGTTCACTTGTCTCAACTGTAAGAACATGGTCACACCTGACAGATGAGAACTCCTGAGAGTAATCAGGAAACTGACTGGTAGAAGGCCTGGTAAAAGGCCTTTGCATAAACTTGAACATGGAAGACTGTCGCAAAGCCATGGTAGTGGCTAGTGTGGCTTGAACTGAGATTGACTCTCATATTTATAGGGCCTGCTCACTCACAAGGTGTGAAAACTGATAATCCAATCAGAATGATTCATGCAAAGTAATTGTCCAATCACAAGGTGTTACTCCACAGGGTGAGTGTGAAAACACCTTCCAGAGGTGAGAAAAGTTCTAAAGGAAAGGTGTGACTGATGCACAATAGGCATACACACACCTTGCACACATGTGAAAAAGTTCTGAAGCACACATGTAAAGATGAGAAACAAGGACAATAGGGGCTGTGCTTGATTATTTTACACCTCTCAAAGGATGAGAAAACTTCAACAGGTTATTACAATGGGACCTATATAGCATTATGCAACACTTTTTTATGATAAATTTAGTCCAAGGTTGTTGAAGTTCAATCTTTACCAGTGCAAGTTTGGTTTGGGGGGGCCAAGGCCCCCTTCGGCCCCCCTGGGTACGACCCTGCTATAGTATATCTCTACAGAGGATCAAAGAACGCATTAAGAAGGTGTAATATCAATTATATCTATCTATATAAGTTTATTTAAAGTCGCCACCGCATAAATGCATTTGGGCGGAATAATATCAATTAAAAGTCATGGCCGGTTATGCATCAATACAGAAGTCAAACTTTCGTATATGTCCTTTGTAATTTAACTTAATTTAATATGAGATAAATAAAAAAAAAATGAAATCCCACGGTTTCGAAAGAATACAGCCTACTATCTTACCGTGGAATAGAACACAATGTACACTTACCGCATTAGAAAACGTCGTGACTCAAGATGCCATTACTCGCGAAACGTGGATGACAATAATGTTCCTATATAAATGTTCGTTCTAAAACGTATCCGGAATCCATAGACATGTAGCACAGACGGATATGTAGTCCAGTGGTAACACGCTGGACTGGTAATCCAGGGATCGCAGGTTCGATCCCCCGCCTGACCCTAATAAAATTAACAGTCTTTCAGATGGGACGTTAAACCAGAGGAGACTCTGGAATGGGTCTCTGTCTGTATCATTGTACTATCCTCCAAAACTCTAAAATGAATTATCTCTTCAGGATGCGTCGCTCATATGGGCAACCGGTAGCGACGATAACTAAACGTAAACACATGTATGTCTTAGAACAATTTAATACAGTGTAAACTGTCTATAGTGACACCTGACTACAATGACAAACTGTGTTAACTGACATTGAGTCAGGTTTGACATTAATGGAACATACATGTACATTCTGTAACACAATTGAAGATGAGTCGCATGTTATCCTTGAATGTAACCTTTATGATGATTTAAGAAACATATTATTTGACAGAGCTCAACTTATACAACCTGGTTTTGTTAATATGTCTAGTCAAGAACAACTTAAGTTCATATTCACAAATGCACCCATTATTAGAGTAGCTGCCAAAACCTGTTTTAGTATTTTACAACGACAAACCTCTTATCTTTGTAAATAATGCCTATTGAGTGTTTTATATGTCGTCTTCATATTTTATTACAACTGAAAAGCATTTGCTAATTAGGCTAATCCCAATCTGATTGGAATTGGTATTTGATCTTTTAAAACATTTTTTAGTTTGCGCAGTAGTGCTTATTTTGCGTTCAGTATTTTTCATTCCATTACATCTTTAATAAGATTTTAAATTTAAATTAGCGATTGCTTTTCAGCTTTATCTCACACATGTAGTTATCACATGTACATGTATATACTATAGTAGTGCAATATGTTATAGATGAATGATGTATATATACATAGTCTCTTGTAACTCTGAATTGAGTGGCAATGTACTTTTTAATATGTAAACTATATTCTATGTTTGTTATATGCTGTACATTGATAAGACATGTTATTTTTGTACAAAGAGCACAACACTTATCATTCATAAAATTGCCTAAACAGATGGGTTTTCAGTTTTGATCGGAAACTGGCTTCCGACCCAATGTTTTTCAGATAACTAGGTAGATCGTTCCACAATTTGGGTCCAACGACGGCCATAGATCTATCGGCTAATTTTTGGATGTTAAAGTTAGTGTCACTTTGTGATCTTAGTCTGTACCTTCATCGAATGGGTACACACATTTCTCCCAGATATACTGGAGCTGTTCCATTATTGACACGGAAAACCATCACTAGAACTTTGAAAATGATTTTGGCCTTAACTGGAAGCCAGTGGAGTTCTTTCAGAAGTTCCGCACTTGGTTGGTCAAACGAGGCATTAAGGACTACTCTAGCAGCATGATTTTGGACTCGCTGTAGTTTGTCGACTTGGTAGGCTGGAATTTCGGTAAACAGACCATTGCAGAAGACTATGTACGAATGAACCAACCCGTGCACTAATGATTCAGTAGACTTGTTTGTGAGATGTTTACGTATATCTTTAAGATTTCGTAACTGCCCATGTGCTATATGACACTTTTTTTGGATGTGATGGTCAGAGTTGAGTGTACTCTGACATGATCAACGCATTTTACGTCACAACCGCCAACGTTGACACCAGAAATGTTTAATTTTGATAATTGTTGCCTTAAATGATTACTTCAGTTTTAGAGTTATTCATCTTCAGTTTGAAAGTTGTCATCCATGTTATTATTTCATTGAGGCAATTGTGACTTGGTTTTTATCAATGGTTTCTAAGAGGTCACTATACATTTTGGCCATAGCCGTTTCAACACAATGATATTTTCTATACGCACATATAGAGTGGTAATCTGGAAGGAGATTGTTAGCTTCGATATGTTTATTGATTTGGCTTAGTGCAGCTTTTTCAAGAATTTTGGAGATGAATGTTAGATTTGAGACCGGTCGATAGTTTTTCAGTTACAGCGGGAGACCTTTCTTCTTTAACAAGGGTTTAATCACAGCACTTTTCCACTTCTCTGTACAGTAGTTAATTGATCACTTCTTATCTTCTAGTTTATACAGTTATTTGTTTTTCGTCTTTCATATATTTTATTAAGACAAATGTATCTTGTGTAATTCATTTTGCTTTGAAGCCATATTTGTCATCTGTTAAAGCTCAAGTACAAGCTCACTATTCGGGCCGAATTTAATTGAGCATCTAAGTTGGACGAGAACGTGGCGGTGGATAGGGCACAGGCACGCATTACGACGACATCAGCCCAACAAAACACGCAAAGCACTGTATTGGAACACCTAAGGCACGAGGAAAATAGGCCCACTAGTAAACGCATGGAGAAGGACTCTAGACCGTGAGATACTCCGCATAAAGATGACCTGGGGCAAGCCAAGCTATCGGCAACCAACCGGGTCAGATGGAGAGCTGTAGTGAAGGCCCTATACCCCACCATGGTGAAGAGGATTAAAGTAAACTAAGTTTGACGATACAGTTTTGTACGAGAAGTCGAATTATGTTATTTATTACAAAAAAATAAAGGTCTGCTTACGCTGAGTGTCATTATTCAGTCCTTAGAGAAGACTCAGTGTTCCACTGGTACTAGTACAACATCAGATCTGTAGAATTATTTACCTATCGAGCGAACTTGTAGAATGTTCTACGATTGCGCCAATCAGTGCCTAATGAACATTGCTTGGGTATGGTATGAAATGCTACGTTTATACGTTTGCCTCTACTAAGCAGCCACCTATCTTAGCAGTCGCTTTCTTTGATTCATTTAGCTAGCTGCTTAGGACAGGTTTGAGTCTATATATACATGTAGCTGGTTGTGGAACTCTAAATCCTAAAACTAAACATGTTTAGTTTATACACATTTATTTTAGCTCGATTGCGAAATAGGTTATTATATCTTATATTAATGACTCTCCTGATGGAATCCATCGCCATGAGGGAGAGAGAAGAGGTATGTGGAACTTAAATGCCTTGCCTAAGAACACAATCGTAACGGCTCCAGCCGCCGGGCTCGAACTCCTGGCCTTTCGCATATAAAGTGAACGCGCTATCACGACTTCCACAACACATGTACTTGTTTGGACAATTCTTTGATATTGGGTTATACAGTTCTTTTCTTAGCATTTGCTCAATATGATGAGTTAAAATAATATAAATAAACAACAAGAGCCATCCTGTTGATACTTTAAAATGTCCTGGATCCAGATCCACCTCCAAAATCTCCATGTGCATCGTGTGACAAGAGGTCCACCCTTCCACCAAATTCAAATTCGTCTATAGCATTTTGCATAACCCTATTAACAGATAAACAAACAAATAAACTGAGACAACAACATGACATCCATGACGGAGGTAACATAGCTGTTATAATCAAATGTATTATAACGTAATGTGCACTGCACCGTACACGTGAGGAGAAGAACCAGAGGAGACTGGAATGGGTATTTGTCTGTATCATTGCACTATCCTCCAAACATCAAACATGACTAATCCCTTCAGGAGGCGTCGCTCATATGGGCAACCGGTATCGACGATAAATAAACATTAAACACGTAATTTTAGTAAAGTACTTTATGTTATTGAACGAACATGTCGAGAAGGTACTGTGAAGGTGCTTGCTAATTGTACAACTGTGTAAATTACATAGTCACCGCCTTTATCTTTCTATATTTAGAAAGCGTTGCACAAAGGAAAACTTTGTCAAGACATATATTTAAAATACGCTGCCTATTTATTATGCAGGCCCTTTTTACAATTGTAGTGTAACACGTAATTTGTCAATCCACTACATCACAAACGTGTGTAGGAACAATGCCATATCCTCAATGTCGGAACTCAATATTGACTGGTAATATAGTGAAATAAACAATTCCGAATATGATTGTCAGTTTCATATTGCCGTATCTGATCCAGACGATGTAGGGAAAACAACCATTTGGTAAAGTGCTTTGTTTGTATCGAACATTGGTTTTAATTCGTTTAGTGCCAAATAAATTCAGAGCATGTGCAAACAACATATATCCAGATCAGCCGCGGCGTATGTTGTAAATAATTATGTTGTTTGGTATTCAGCTCCACAGAGCAATCAGCATGTACAGCCTGATCAGACGACACGTTCTGTTCTGTCTGATCGGGTTATCTGATTTCTTTCAAAGACGCCTTTATGCGACATTAGTGGTAAACGAGTTAATGGAGATCCTTAAGACGTGTTCATAATTCAGACGCACTCCTTGTTGCTTAACACTCACCAGGAGTACGTTCCTGGTACAATGTTCAGAGCGGAAGTGTTTTGCCACCAACATGAAATTCGTTCTATAACTCTTGTTGCCAGCTATATTTCTAAGCAATCAAAGAAACTGTGTACATGGCTGGTACTTCGGTTAGATGAACATAATGGGCACGATAGGACATAACTTGTGAACCAGTAATGCTATGTGTGTGTTTTACGTTTATTTATCGTCGCTACCGGTTGCCCATATGAGCGACGCCTCCTGAAGAGATTAGTCATTTTAGATTTTGGAGGATAGTGTATGATACAGACAGAGACCCATTCCAGAGTATCCTCTGGTTCTTTTACGTACACGGTGTAAAGCACAGACACAATACCTCGGCTTAACGTCCCATCTGGAAGACTGTTAATTTTATTATGGTCAGATGGGGGATCGAACCTGGATCTCTGGATTACCAGTCCAGCGTGTTACCACTGGACTACAGATCCGTCTGTAATGCTACTAACAAATTTCAAATATAAACGATGACGAGAGTGTGCCTACATTGGCCGCGTTTACATTCGAATTAATAAAAAGTGTCCGTATGGCTACGATATTTCCTACATAGATTGTTGATGGTTAATGATTCGAATCAGTGACGAATCGTATGCAAACTATTATATGGGGAGGACCGAATATGGGGAGGACCTAATCTAATGTTGTTATTACTTGTGATCCAATCCATGTGTCTATGCATGTACTATTTGTTGAAGTATGAATGTCGTTATGTATACATATACAATACAATACAATACGAGTAACCTACTTGAACACACTATTTCAGATATGAACACATAGTAAGCCATTTCTACAACATGCCTTACAATAGTCAACATTAAGGACAACAATTTGGTAGGAATAAATAAAAATATAGTGTGTATTGTTTAATTTCAACCATGGTGTTCAAAAATTCAATGCATGTAAAACGTTAGTAAGCTGTTGGTGCGACTTTCAATGGGAACGGCGAGCTTGTGTGGCATAATCTCAAAGCTTGTTGGGAATGGCACAGTAATTCCTATTTGAGGATATTTCCTCCACAATATGACATTCTATAAAAACGACTCTATTCAAAACTGACAGAGTACTCCTTTGCGACTGCGACCACACTTCGTTATGAAATTTCCATATGATTGTTTCTTTGACTGCGTCCATCATCTGATTTTGCGTTGACCTTTAGCAACCACACTGTGTGTTATGTGGACAGAACTGTGACCGAATTCCGTTTATTTCATTTCAAGTTTCTGGGCGTAGAGTTGATTTAATATAGACTATGTCTGATGTAATAATCATTAGAACGCTTGTCATGTTAGAGACCCTCGGTGTAAGAAAGTATGTCATTTTTTTATTTTCTCGAGGACAAAGCCCTCTTTTATTCACATACAAGTACATAATTATACATAAATACATGTGATCATTAACAGAAAACATAGGACAATTATATGAGATGCAATTAACGGTAATAACTATTAGACTATATATATATAATTGTTGTTGTTGTAATTCCCCAAACTCCACACGTAAATACTGTTGCATTACGTCGAAATCTAAATGTAATACGATGTAATGTGAAGGATGAATATTCTTAGTATCTCATACCATGTGCCTACCTTTTACCACTAAAATACCAAATACAGGTATATCGATATATTTGTGTTTTAGTACGAACTATGTTTCAAACATGAATAAGTTGATCAGGTTGAACAATTTGATTAGAATGCATTTGGGAACCTGGTCCTAGATAATATAATGGCTGTCCTTGCAAAACACAAACATTATGGCTAACACATGTCAATACTCGATGCTACGGGGACGGCTAAATAATGTTGTTATAACTTGTAGCCGAACCCATTTGCTTTTTTCCCTCGACAAAACAAATGTATCGTATACTGCAATCATATACTTACATATTAATCTCTGATTTGTTTCTTAGTAATGTATGTATATATGTAATGTATTATATGAAAAAATGCAATAAAATATTATTAAACCATACCCGATGCGTATCGATAAGAGATTGTTAATATGTTTATAACTACGGCCACACTAGATCTGCGCAATTCTAATGATATGTATACTAGAGCACATAGAAAACGCACATTTCGGATAAGTGAAAATCAATAACTATATTATATATATAAATTCATAGTTTGAAACAGTTTGGAATATCTTTAGTTGTTCAGTTTGTGTTTTGTAATAAAGACGTGATCTATCTTTGATGGAATCCTTCGTATTTCGTTTTCTTGTGATAATAATCATATAATGTAGGTGTGCGTTTTCTATATCCTCTAGTACATATTGCTGACATCTCTTGCATCGTACATACAGAAGCTTGTCCTGAAATAGATATCAGGATCATTGGCGGGGCTGTTCTTGTTCAGATAGTTGATCCGAAAACATCATCACATGCTGTACGGAAGTATTCTGAAAAAAGTAGTTATACCCATCATAAGCAAACACTTGAATGCAGTTGCTCAGGTGAACATAATTTGGGATATATACTAGTAAATAGATGACAAGTCTGAAAGGGCATGCTCAAAAATACATGTAACGCTGATAAAGTTACCTCCATTGCCAATGTTCCTTACAATTGGAAGACCTTCCTCCCTAATGACAGGAATGGAAGAGAGAATAGTGTGAGAACTAGAAAGTTTAAAGTTTAAAGTTTATTTATTTTACAACTATTAGGAAGCAAGTTCTAACATCTTATATTAATCACTTTTGTTGGCGAGGATGAAAGCGTATATGGGGTCATTGGTGTGGGAGGAAACCGGAGTACCTGGATAAAACCTACCTGTCCGATATGGCGACAACCGTACCATCTCACATGCTTCCCGATCCGAGGATCGAACCCGGATTGCATTGGTAACTGCGCTAATCGGACAGCCAAAACTATAGAAATATAAGCACTGTATATGCACAGATCGACACAAGCTGCAAGCATGTGCAATATGCATGGACTTGTTGCGACATCAGTCACCACTTAATCCTCCCTAAACGATTAAGCGTTTGAGAACTCATTGTACGCCACCAGTAGCATGTGGTAGACATTCGTATCGTGGCCAGAGATGGATCACCATATACAGGCGCCTAGCTACAAAGTAAAAAGTAAAGTGTTTGTTTATTATAGTGCCATCCCTATTTAAAGGGCCAGCCATTTCTGACTTATGAGACACCTCTTTTTTATATGAACATCAGTACTTCCCGAATCCTATGGTGTGCCAAACATCAGACTAGTAACCATTATTTAACTATCTGGTGGCTCACCAACCGGCCATATCAGAACGAACCCCTGACGACCTTCGACCTCCCGCTCCGTAGGCGGACGCGTTAACCACTTGGCTACGGAGACGGTACATGTAATGAAGTATGCAATTGATATAATCATGTTGTCAACAAAAATAAATAAAATAATAATAAAGGAATGATGGTCTTCCGTACTATTCTTTCCAAACCGAGTACAAACATATTGTCGGTATGGAAGTCCCTCTACACAGACGTAAATGGTTGCCTGCCTGGCTGTTCTTGCAACTAGGACAGTATCCACGACCAGCGCAGACTAGATATGGCATGTGTTGAGTGAATACCTAGCTGAGGCATTGTGTGTTTTACGTTTATTTATCGTCGCTACCGGTTCCCCATATGAGCGACGCCTCCTGAAGTGATTAGTAATTTTAGATTCTTGAAGGAGTGTGCAATGATACAGACAGAGACCCATTCCAGAGTCTCCTCTGGTTCTTTTACGTGCATGGTGTACAACACCAACACGAGACTTCGGTTTAACGTCCCATCTGAAAGACTTAATTTTATTAGGGTCAGGCGGGGAAAGAACCTGCTATCCATGGAGTACCAGTCCAGCGTTTTACCACTGGACTACAGTTCCGTCTGTGTAGCCGCGGCAGACCATGACATCTGAATGTATATTCAGACTCGCTATGCTGAATAGTTACAGGCATATCAATATGAAAATAGAATTACTTAATGTGCCGGTGCAAAACTCGAGTTCATCTAGAATACTGTGCTCTACTTTGCGAGTTGTGTCTTGGAATTGATATTTAAACGGATTTATGTTAGTATTTGACATCCATAGCGCATGAATACTGAACTGTATTGCACAATTCCGAATTTAGTTTTTCAAGTACGTCGTCACTAGCAACGGTTATTTGAAATAAATCACGTAACTATTAACCAGATCATGTTTGATCGGGATGTTTGATAGCCTAGTTCGTAATATGCATGCACTATTATGTTCAGCGAATGTCCTCTAATGACCAACTTGGGATAGCTAAACTAGAGGACACAGAAAACGCACACCTACAGTATGTACTAGAGGACATAGAAAACGCACACCTACATTATATACTGGAGGACATAGAAAACGCACACCTACAGTATATACTGGAGGACATAGAAAACGCACACCTACATTATATACTAGAGGACATAGAAAACGCACACCTACATTATATACTAGAGGACATAGAAAACGTACACCTACATAATATGATTATTATTACATGTAAACGAAATACGAAGGATTCCATCAAAGAGATATCATATCATTATTACAAAACACAAACTGAAAAACTAAAAATATTCGAAAATGTTTAAACCTATGTGTTTATATAGTTATTGTTTTTATGTAAAACACACTTATCCGAAGTGTGCGTTTTCTATGTCCTCTAGTATATACTGTAGGTGTGCGTTTTCTATGTCCTCTAGTATAATGTAAGACACACATATAGAAACTAGGTAAGTTTATTTCCTACAATTTTAGGAGAGCAGAAAACATATTAATATATGCATACAATTTGTGGAAACCAATATAGGTATTTAATAGGCAAAGATAAATAATATGTTAGTGCGGTAATGTCTTCAGTGTGTACCACATACTATATAGGAAAACACATTGCACTGGCAACGAGGCCCTGTACTCGCTTACATTCCTTGAATCAACACGTGAAATATCCTAGCTACGCTCCTGTTTTAAACTGTGTGTTTACCTTTATTTATCGTCGCTACCTGTTGCGACGCCTCCTGAAGAGATTAGTCATTTGAGATTTTTGGAGGATAATGCAATATACAGACAGAGACCCATTCCAGAGTCTCCTCTGGTTCTTTTACGTGCACGGTGTACAGCACCGACACGAGACCTCGGTTTAATGGCACATCTGAAAGGCTGTTAATTGTATTAGTGTCAGACGGGGGATCGAACCTGCGATCCCTGATTACCAGTCCAGTGGATTACCACTGGACTACAGATCCGTCAAGTTTTACATTGTCTATGAATTTGCAGGTATAGTCAAACATGTCTATGTGGTAACCTCTATTAAGCAACCACCCTGCATTAATCAGTCAGTTTCCAGTTTCTCAATATGTGATTTAGTATGACTGTATACGGTTTGATATATTTACTGATAATATTTGGTTAGTTCAGAAGTCGGTACAACTACACCATTGTAGCCGTTTCAGACAGTGTGACTCGTTTTACATTATGATGTAACGCCATTACGTATGAAGATATACTGAGGTCTCTGGATTCTCCATCAACGGGATGCAGACTGGAATCTGTTGTAACATTAATTCCGCATTGTATGACACGGTAAGTTATATCTCCTATAGGATGTATTGATGTGGTATATTGGAAATCACATAATTAAATTTAGTGTCTAGGTAATACAAGGAAGGTAATCCTGGTAGAGCACACATAGTGTATGCTGATTTAGTAGTCTCCCTTGTGTTATTGGCCATGTTATAAATTATTTGCATTGAGCACAGTACAGTCGCACCTGTATTACTGGCCACCTCTATTAGGCAGCCAACCTGTATTAAGCAGCCAGTTTCAAGAGTCCCATTATGCTAATTTACTATACATTTGACCTCTATTAAGCAGCCACATGTGCTAAGCAGCCACTTTCAGTGATTCACTTGACTGGCTGCTTAAGCCAAGTTGACTGTATACACGGATAATTAATGTGTTGGTAAAATGGAAGGTAATTTCATGACCATGATTGACGTATACGCTTTAATAATTACATGCGTATAGTATAGGGTCAACCCTATTGAAATGCCCAGCCATTTCTGACTTATGAGAGAAACGTCTAATGAACATCACTACATCCCGAATCATATACGTGCAGGCCAGTCGCCAGCCTGCTGGGCAATCAGTAACTACTATTACTTAACTGGTGGCTCATCAATAAATAACAATTTAAATAGTTAGTAGTGTCTCATCTATGTACGTATACAACTGATAAAACATAACATGAACAACATACAACAGTACATTCATTAAAATTGAATTACAGGAGACATCATTTAGAATATCACAAGTTGTGGAGAGACATTCAATAAGGTTTTATCTTTCATTTCGACCCACTTATATTTATTGTGTACATAATTATTTGTAGTAAACTATGTTAAATAATGTCGAATAAATATGCTTAAACCAGTATCACAAGCCATACAAACATGATCACATTGATAACAATTATTACAAATTAAATAAGAAAAGAAACGGACAAAAGTAAGAGAACAAACCTTAATATATACACGTTAACACTGATGAGTAGTAGCTAATTGTCAAATTAAAACGTTATTAAAACAATTCAAATTAAATTGTGAAGTTCAATATTAGCACTATCGCTTCAGATGCCAAAGGTCCGGAGTTCGAGCCCCGCTGGTGCCGTTACGATTGTGCCCTTAGGTAAGGCATTTAAATTCCACATTGTCTCTTCTCTCTCCTTCATGGCGATGGATTCCATCAGGAATGAGGTCTCGAGAGTGATTAATATAAGGAGTAAGAACTTGTTTCGCAATCGAGCTAAATTCAATTTGTATAAACTTATATAAATAAAAATATTTCAACACAATAGAAAGCACTGCATACTCACTGGACATCTAAAACATTAGTCAATGAAATGGTCTCTTTTTTCTTAAATCATGCACTGAACCCCGAGTTAAAAAAGATAGTACATTAATATTGTCAAATGGAAACGATCACTTATACCCAACTACGTTTATGCTTTTTGCTGTTTTTTTTTCTCCTTGCATTTGTCCATCTATCAAAATGTTAAGGAATGTTGGTACTCTTTCTGTCAATGTACATTATTCTCAATCAAAAACATTTGTAAAATACATATATATATATATACATGTTAAATAACTAATAATACATGTAATGCTTAACAATATATGATATCAATGTATGTATAGATGTAATGCATGTATAATATGTATGTATGAATGTATGTATGTTATCTATGTATCAAAATAATGGAGGTTACCCGATAGGGGCCTCAAAAAAAAAAAAAAAAAAAACATTAGTCAGTAATGCAATGTGTATGCAGAACATTGTATCTCCAGGATCATATGTGCACATTGGAGTCCCTATGGGCGGTGTTTCAGCATCGGGAGGGGCACCAGGGTAGAACCACCGACCTTCAGCAAGCCATATGGATAGCTTCCTCAAATGAAATAATTCCACACCCCCGGGATTCCAACATACAGTGGTGAGAGCCAACTTATATGAAGTCAACGACCTTAACCCCCGGCACTGTGGCCCCAACTTGCAACATTAGGTTCCACTTGGTAGGTGGGTCTTGGACAGACGTTAATATCAGGTACCTTTAAGCACGGAATCCGTTTCAATTTGCTGCGCATGCATATCATAATTATGTAAAGAAGTGGGCGGGGGAATTAATTAATCACTACTATCGTTGTCTAACGTCGACATGGCAAAAGAACGAGCAAACTTTATAACGACGTGTCACAAAACAGAGAGTAATTGATTTGATTCGCTACTTCAAATGTACAGATAAAATGGCTACACTGGAATGTACAACTGATAAGGTCCTTCTTTCTTCTAATATCTCAGTTGAGAGCATATGAACGTATTCTATACTAAGATGCAATGTTTACATCGCTATTGCATTTCCTTCGATGAACGTATGTACCCTGATTGTATACATTTTCGTATGAAGGTTTTCAACTAATGATATGCAGCTGACATGCGCACTCGAAGTTACGGGCATGCGCATTCGCATTATTAGACAGCGTTCGTCGCGGGAAAAGGCGTGTGTTACAGCTTACGCTGTTACTATGGTGATCTATTTACCTGTTCCGGCAGACGTCAAATCGGGACTAAAAGCATTTTAAATGAAAAGTGTGCTATATTTTCTTTAGTGTAATTGAAAAGAATAATTAATGTAAATATAAGTAATGAATCGCTGATTAATAGTTTCCATCGAGTTCAACTATTAACCATCGATTAGTGCAGTGGTTAGCGCGCTCGCTTCTCACCAATGCATCCCGGGTTCGATCCTCGGACCGGGAAGTATGTGAGATGGTACGGTGGTCGCCAGGTCCCCGTCTGACCCTAATACAATTAACAGACTTTCAGATGGGACGTTATACCGAGGTCTCGTGTCGGTGCTTTATACCGTGCACGTAACAGAACCAGAGGAGACCCTGGAATGGATCTCTGTCTGTATCATGCACTATCCTCCAAACTCTAAAATGACTAATCTCTTCAGCAGGCGTTGCTCATATGGGCAACCGGTAGCGAAGATAAATAAACGTAAAACACACAAGTGGTACACGACATTGTTACATGAATATCACGTGAGCGTGCTGGGCAGATGATAACATTTCTGATTTTACATTTTTTAAACAAACATACATTTCTTTATCTTTAACTCTGTTTAATGGTATTTTATGGTACATATAAATGGGATTAATGAAAACATCAACATTTACATATTTTCGAATTATTGTTTTCGCCACTAGCCGATTGATATACCCCCCCCCATCTCCGAATTACGACCAGGCACAGACTTATCCGTTACACACTTTGTAAACTGAAACATCTTGTTTGACGTAATATAATGTCAACTATTTTGGACAATAAGCTCACAAACCGGAATATACAACCAGCCAATGCAGATAATGTTGCACGTAATGAAGGTTAGTGTGTTTTCCAAAAACAATACAATAACTTTCACTCAGAAATTGGCCTCAAGTGTGTCCCGTAAATTGAAATCAGCTACACAAAGCGACAACTTGTTCTCTTAATAATAACTTCGTCTCGAGCAACAGCCTTCGCCATGCAACATGTGACGAACACATGTAAGAGATTAGTAGTGTGTGTGTGTGTGTTTTACGTTTATTTATCGTCGCTACCGTTATCAGCGACGCCACCTGAAGAGATTAGTCATTTTAAATTTGTGGAGGATAGTGCAATGATACAGACAGAGACCCATTCCAGAGTCTCCTCTGGTTCTTTTACGCGCACGGTGTACAGCACCGACGCAAGACATCTGTTAATTTTATTAGGGTCAGACGGGTATCGAACCTGCGATCCCTGGATTACCAGTCCAGCGTGTTACCACTGGACTACAGATCCGTCTGTAATGGATAGTGTAAGATAAACTGATAAATGTATAATGCACGCGTGACCTGAGCTGAATGAAAACCAACATACTGTACTAGCAGGATGAATAACTTTGGAACTGGTATGAACTGATTGTTATGTTTCATATCAACCTGTAGGGGGTATTCCCATACATTCATTGGCTTAACTCACTCGGTCAAGGAAGGAGACCCCGCCAAAATATGAGGATACGGACTATATACAAGATATCATTTCGTAAATTTATCATTCAGGTAATATTTACGAGAGGACATAGAAAACGCACACTACGGCTGTCCGATTAGCGGCAGTGGTTAGCGCGCTCGCTTCTCAAAAATGCAACCCGGGTTCGATCCTCGGATCGGGAAGTATGTGAGATGGTACGGTGGTTGCCAGATCGGACAGGTGGGTTTTCTCCGGGTACTCCGGTTTCCTCCCACTAGAATGACCACCTTTACGCTTTCATCCACGCCAACGAGAGTTATTAAAACTTGCTTAGCAATCATTGTAAAATATATAAAGTTTTAAATTACATTCCTCCAAAATGTACTTAGAATGCGATTGTTTCTATATATACATTTTATTTCCTATTCTCACATATATATATACTAGAGGACATAGAAAACGCACACTTTGGATAAGTGTGTGTTTTAAATGAAAAACAATAACTATATAAATACATAGATTTAAACATTTTGGAATATGTTTAGTTGTTCAGTTTGTGTTTTGTAATCAAGATGTGATATATCTTTGATGGAATCCTTCGTATTTCGTTTTCATGTAATAATCATATAATGTAGGTGTGCGTTTGCTATGTCCTCTAGTATATAATGTAGGTGTGCGTTTTCTATGTCCTCTAGTATATAATGTAGGTGTGCGTTTTCTATGTCCACTAGTATATAATGTAGGTGTGCGTTTTCTATGTCCTCTAGTATATAATGTAGGTGTGCGTTTTCTATGTCCTCTAGTATATAATGTAGGTGTGCGTTTTCTATGTCCTCTAGTATATAATGTAGGTGTGCGTTTTCTATGTCCTCTAGTATATAATGTAGGTGTGCGTTTTCTATGTCCTCTAGTATATAATGTAGGTGTGCGTTTTCTATGTCCTCTAGTATATAATGTAGGTGTGCGTTTTCTATGTCCTCTAGTATATAATGTAGGTGTGCGTTTTCTATGTCCTCTAGTATATAATGTAGGTGTGCGTTTTCTATGTCCTCTAGTATATAATGTAGGTGTGCGTTTTCTATGTCCTCTAGTATATAATGTAGGTGTGCGTTTTCTATGTCCTCTAGTATATAATGTAGGTGTGCGTTTTCTATGTCCTCTAGTATATAATGTAGGTGTGCGT
The DNA here is from genome assembly GCA_014843695.1 of Archivesica marissinica. Lineage (NCBI taxonomy): Eukaryota > Metazoa > Mollusca > Bivalvia > Venerida > Vesicomyidae > Archivesica > Archivesica marissinica. The sequence goes on from CM026393.1 coordinate 13,200,792, forward strand.
TTTCTATGTCCTCTAGTATATAATGTAGGTGTGCGTTTTCTATGTCCTCTAGTATATAATGTAGGTGTGCGTTTTCTATGTCCTCTAGTATATAATGTAGGTGTGCGTTTTCTATGTCCTCTAGTATATAATGGGGTGTGCGTTTTCTATGTCCTCTAGTATATAATGTAGGTGTGCGTTTTCTATGTCCTCTAGTATATAATGTGGGTGTGCGTTTTCTATGTCCTCTAGTATATAATGGGGTGTGCGTTTTCTATGTATATAATGTAGGTGTGCGTTTTCTATGTCCTCTAGTATATAATGTAGGTGTGCGTTTTCTATGTCCTCTAGATATAATGTAGGTGTGCGTTTCTATGTCCACTAGTATATAATTAGGTGTGCGTTTTCTATGTCCACTAGTATATAATATAGGTGTAGTTTTCTATGTCCACAGTATATATATAGGTGTGCGTTTTCTATGTCCACTAGTATATAATAGTGTGCGTTTTCTATGTCCACTAGTATATAATGTAGGTGTGCGTTTTCTATGTCCTCTAGTATATAATGTAGGTGTGCGTTTTCTATGTCCTCTAATATATAATGTAGGTGTGCGTTTTCTATGTCCACTAGTATATAATATAGGTGTGCGTTTTCTATGTCCACTAGTATATGATGTAGGTGTGCGTTTTCTATGTCCACTAGTATATATTGGTGTGCTACATCCACACTATAATTTACTATTTACCGCATACACTACCCAATATTCAGGGCAGCAATGGTCAAGTGTTTGTGTTTTACGTTTATTTATCGTCGCTACCGTTTGCCCATATGAGCGACGCCTCCTGAAGAGATTAGTCAATTTAGATTTTTGGAGGATAGTGCAATGATACAGACAGCGACCCATTCCAGAGTCTCCTCTGGTTCTTTTACGTGCAAGGTGTACAGCACCGACACGACACCCCAGTTTAACGTCCCATCTGAAAGACTGTTCATTTTATTAGGGTCAGACGGGGGATCGAACCTGCGATGCCTGGATTACCAGTCCAGCGTATTAACCACTGGACTGTAGATCCGTCTATCAATGTCAAGGGTCAAGTGTTAGACAGTGAATCGTATATAGGTAGGTATGGTTAGACAGTGAATCGTATATAGGTAGGTATGGTTAGACAGTGAATCGTATATAGGTAGGTATGGTTAGACAGTGAATCGTATATAGGTAGGTATGGTTAGACAGTGACTCGTATATAGGTAGGTATGGTTAGACAGTGAATCGTATATAGGTAGGTATGGTTAGACAGTGAATCGTATATAGGTAGGTATGGTTAGACAGTGAATCGTATATAGGTAGGTATGGTTAGACAGTGAATCGTATATAGGTAGGTATGGTTAGCGTGATCGTATATAGGTATATGGTTATAATGTATCACTATACCTGCCGAACTCAACATCACATTTATTGTATGGGCTGGATGTTCTGTTCAATCTATGTATTGCCCAGTTATGGCGGAATAATGTTTACTAATATCTTGGTTATATCGTGTTCTAATACTCCTCTTCCGGTAGTCGATGGTACGGTGTAAGGCAACAAGCCGGGTAATGTGCAATGTTGGTTCACAAATGCCGCTATCTTATCTCTGCGCAAGGTGTTTCCATTTCTAAATAAACATCAGACTCGAATTAAGTTTATTGCACTTTCTCATCATAAATTGGTCCATCGTGACCGCTGTTTGGATGCAATAGTACCCTAATATTATATTAGCTTGAAAACTAATTTCGTGTAGGTTTCGTGTCGCTGCTTTACACCGTGCACGTAAAAGAACCAGAGGAGACCCAGGAATGTATCTCTGTCTGTATCATTGCACTATCCTCCAAAACTCTAAAATGACTAATCTCTTGAGGAGGCGTCGCTCATATGGGCAACTGGTAGCGACGATAAATAAACGTAAAACACACACTCTATTAAATGTGATGCTTATAATTTATTTTAGCTCGATTGCGAAACAAGTTCTTACAACTTATATTAATCACTCTCTATAACTCATTCGTGATGGATTCCATCGCCTCGCGGGAGAGAGAAGAGGCAACGTGGAATTTAAATGCATTGCCTAAGGGCACATTCATAAAACATCCAGCGGGGCTCGAACTCCGGACATTTTGCAACTGAAGCGAACGCACTACAACTGCACTATCCCAACTTCCATGTGACATACGACGCCATGATTTAAGACTCAAAATACGTCGCATGGATAACAGAAGAATACAGGCGTTGCATAGTGTGTTTGAAAAGATTCCGTTACACTTCATGAATGAAACAAAAATATTATGCAAATTTATTTTAGCTCGATTGCGAAACAAGTTATTTCAACTTATATTAATCACTCTAGAGACCTCATTCAAGATGGAATCCATCGCCACGAAGAAGAGAGAAGAGGCAATGTGGAATTTAAATGCCTTGCCTAAGGGCACAATCGTAACGGCTCCAGCGGGGCTCGAACTCCGGACAGTTCGCAACTGAAGCAACTGCGTCATCACGACTTCCACATGAAACAAAATAATGTTCATACATTATTTGTACTCGTTACACAACAAGTATTATCCGAGTGTGTCAGTAATGAATTCCAACTTAATACATGTTTTAATGTATAAAAATATATAATCCTATTATGAGGGTGTCGAATTATAGCATGTGAGAAAGTTAGCCAGCTGACGTGAGGAAGGTCGGTGGTCCTAACCAAACGTGTCTGAAATTAGGCTCGGATTGGCAACCTGGTTCTTCAACCACTAATACTAGTTGGATAGTCACAATATGACCTAATCTGTTGATGCGATGTTAAGCCCCACAACAAAACATATTTATTTTCCTCCAAATATGAAGAGTATCGAACGTTATGAAGTTTATACAAGTCAAGTAATTAAATTGTGAAATACATAATTATAAGTTTGGTTGTCAGGCAATTTTAACAGGTATATTATATATTTAATGACACTAGCCACGCGGTATGTGGCAGTAATATATGAATTCTAACACGACCCAGCTAATAACATACATACTTGTAGAGTAAAATTTTGCTCGGGTTAGTTTAAACTTTATTTATTGTTCTTCTTTTGTACAAAGGGCATATATGCATCGAAATTATATAAACACACAGGTTGCAGGAAGATAACAAAGGATTGGAAAACAAGATAAATACAATCTTATATACATTCCTCTCCTTACTAGGGTTATTCGGCGATATACCTACCTTGAACTATGCTGCGCGCGCACCGTGTTTTGGCTATTCCATTTATACAATGCGTGTAAAGTTGTATGAATGAAAGTCACGTGATGTTTGTAAAAAATACTGTGGGAATTCACGGAAGTGAGCTATTTTTAGAATCAGATAATCTCTTGTCCGTCTTGTTTTTCTGTTAAGTAACGTTTCAGTTACTATTCTGTACAGTTTTATTTGACAAAATAAATACAATTATTGATCAGTTACAACTTTTGTTCATTTATGCACTAGATTGATATTTTCCATAAAAAATAACGTCATCACCCCTTACGCTAGAGGAAATTTCGAAAGCCAAATGCAGCGGCGTTTGAAGAAAATACTCCTTTAAAATTATTAGAAGTAAGTCGTGTTAGAATCGAAATAATAAGTATCAACAGTGGTATTATTGCTGAATAACCCGAGTTTGTCGTTCTTATGCGTAGAAATATATCACTCAGGCCTGCCTTCGGCCTTCGTGATATATTTCTACGCATAAGAACTCCAAACTCGGGTTATTCTGCGATATACCACGGTTGATACTTATTATTTCTTAAGTATTATGAAGAACAGTATGTGCTGTGTTATCATTATGATACACTGCAGAACATGTTTATTTAACTGAGCGGTATCACATAGCTGGAAAAACCGCATATTTATATCACCGCAAATGAAACTCTTGCCGAAACGAAATGCAAATACTGCTGAGATATTATTAAAATCATGTTAATTAATTGATAAAAATACAATAAATTTTCACGCTTAAAGCGACCGCCATTTTCGCAATTGGCGAAAAACGAAAACGACTTGGCGAAAAAAATAAACGAGTTGGCGAACAATTAAATAGCCATTGCAAAATACTATAGGATATATGTCGGATTTAATAATAATAATAAGATAAGAAAACGGATGCAAATTAATAGGTGTGTGGTATTTGGTAAAGAAAACAACATTAGTTGCTACATAACGTGTAGCCCAACCCATTTGCTTTTTTCCCTAGTTTAAATAGTATACAACAATAATAATAAATCATAATATAATTTCATATTGTTTTCTACGTATTTCATTGTCTGTATAATTGTAATGTAATGCATGAAAACAAAATGCAATAAAATATTATTTCAAAAAATAAAGAAAACAACAACAACACAGGAAGAAACTAATGAATACATGATATCCTCATTTAGGGGTATTCAGGGGCAGTAACTCACTCATGTTTCTCACTGGTCTGATTTTGAATTACTTATTTTGCCAATATACCAGATTAATGTGACCGTCTATCTGATTAGGAAATTCCGCTCAATGCCGTAAGTGTGTGTTGTTACGTTTATTTATCGTCGCTACCGGTTGCCCATATGAGCGACGCCTCCTGAAGATATTAGTCAATTTAGATTGTGTAGGATATTGCAATGATACAGAGAGAGACACATTCCAGAGTCTCCTCTGGTTCTTTTACGTGCACGGTGTAAAGCACCGATACGAGACCTCGGTTTAACGTCCCATCTGAAAGACTGTTAATTTTATTAGAGCCAGACGGGGGATCGAACCTGCGATCCCTGGAAAACCAGTCCAGCGTGTTACCACTGGACTACAGAGCCGTCTTGCCAATGCCGTAAACTTTGAATGCTGAGAATCAATTATAGAAATACATTTTATGTTAACTGTAATAAGCCGGTGTTAAGCACTATATCTTACCCAAACGATTCAAACTCGTTTATTATCTAATATCTAATATCTAATACACGATTTGCTTGGACTTAAATTTACTTCAGGAATTTGAAATAATTAATCAGTGTCTTAATGTAATACTCATAATAAATTGACGTATGTTGCTAGATAACAGACAAAAGGTTCATTTTGAAATTTACATTGAATAATGCTGATTGTTAAATCTTTTTGGAATATTTGTGTTAGTCCCAAACTATGCTGTCAACATTTAACTTGCCTCTTGATTGAAACTATCCTTTCATTTTTCTATAAGTTAAGATCCCGGATTTGTGAGACTTGCCTATCAGTACCTAATGTAAGTTTAATTTGCCAACATTAAGCTACCTTAAGTCACCCGGTTTTCGATAAATGGCAGAATGTATTAATAAATACCCACAAATTACCTTTTTTCGGTAAATTATTACGTAGAATAGTTATCGCTAACATGAAGACTTAAGTCGTTAATACACAAAGACGCCGTTAGGGATCTGTTGTTAGCTCTCCCGTCTCTATTTCATTCCATTCAACGGCTTTATCAAGATCTCCATATTCGTGTTGCTTCGAATTGATGGTTACTGTATAGTCCATTACAGGTTTGACTGTATCTTATTTACGCGTTAACAGTTATCATTCAGTAAGATACTACAGTCAAACCTGTGTTTGTGGTCCCCTTTCATTCCAGTCAAGATCTCCATATTCGTGTTGCTTCGACTGGATGGTTACTGTATAGTCCATATATATCTTATTTACGCGTTAACAGTTATCATTCAGTAAGAAACTACGGTCAAACCTGTGTCTGTGGTCCCCTTTCATTCCAGTGAAAATCTCCATATTCGGGTTGCTTCGAATTGGTGGTTACCGCATAGTCCATATATACAGTCAAACCTGTCTATAAAGGCCACCCTCGGGAAAGTCAAAAAGTGGCCTTTGTTGGCATGTGGCCTCTCAATAGAGGGTTAAAATACATTGAAAATGGCTCGGCGGGAGAGAAAAATGGTGGTCTTTAGAGACAAGTTTTTTATATGCGGCCTTTATTCGGAAGTGGCCTTTAGCACTGTATAAGAGATATTGGTCAGTTACTACCCACTGGAGTGTGGCGTCCGTGATTCAATGGTAGAGCGTCGGATTTGGAATCGAACGGTCCGGGTTCGATACTCAGTCAGGCCACGTATGTAGTGTCATTGAGCAAGGTACCTCACATACATTGTTTAGTACTGGGTAACCGCTATGGTCGGCTAAGCATGCCCAGGAAAACATGTCTCGGTCCCCGCAAGGGGTTTGACATTAATGGAGCATACACACATACTGGATATTCTGTATGGATGTCCTCATACTCGGCTTCCTCTGTTTGTACCATTGTTTCCTTTGCACCATATCCTACCAGGTTCCACAATCCTGAATTTATTAAACATCGACATATATCATACAGTATATCCACTGGGTATCTATGATTACATTTAAAGCGACATTACATTGCAAAATTGTATGAGTGTTTAAAGCAACATTACATCGCAAAAAGCAAATAAAATGCATTTTTCACGTATAAATGCATAGCTACTACACATTCTTCTGAATACATTCGAACACTATCATTGAATCAATAAACAGTGTGTTTGTTGCTTACAAACTTTCAACAGGGAAAGTTGGATTTCATATAACGGTCATCCGCGATCCTGAAATGACGTTTGTATGTCATTGGAGTCAATACTAAACACGCGATACTTTATATTAGAGATAATTTAACTAAGATTAGTCGACAAATACATATGCATAGGCACACATGTGAGATATCACGGTAAATATGTACCATGCCTCGTGTTATTCAGGATAAACATGTTGTATTACGCCTATGCCCTATTTACATTATTTTGTTATGTTAACAAACAGCGTATACGATATTTGTTTATTTGTTGAAATACTGAGTTGTTGAGGCAAATATTTGGGAAACAATTATACCATTATATTCTGCAGACATTTCCGTCGTTCACCGATGTAGTATCGCTTTAAAGACAAGTGTTCAGTATCGTCAATATCATTGTTGCAAGAACAGTTGGGATACTCCCTTAAGTGGTTGTCGAAGAGATCGTTATTCAAATTACTGCATAAGTATGTAGTATTGTATACTATCATGTATGTGGTTGTTTGCTTTGTGGGCTTAAGGACGTGCCGACAGATTAGTCGTTCCGGATGTTGTCATTTATGTGGAGTAAAATCCCTCCGTGTTCCTTTAGGAACGGACTTGTACCCGGGTAGACCTAACGATCTTCGTCAAACAACTAAACAGCTTCCTGATAATGAAAGCAAAATCGACACCTCTGAATAAAATGAACAACATACACGCTTGTGGTTATTCTCGAGCTGCCGATGATATGTGAAGTGGGCCCAGATAGCATACTATAAGCTAAGCTACCGGGAACGAATCTCGTATGTGAAAAACGTGCGCACACCATTCCTCCTTTTGAAGGTATAACAATCTCATATGGTCAAGGAACGATTGATAAATCTGGAATGTAGGCATTCAATCCGCGGATACATCAAATGGTAGATAAGGCTACCGTTAGTAATTTGTATTGTGATAAATGCTTCAGCCTATTTGATTCACCTTTATTTATCACTGTCTTATGGAGATGTCCAGGCTGCCTTTCAACAGCGTAAGGGGGAACTAGATAAATAAACATCAAAAGTAAATTACGTAGTGATTAGGTAATCCCGCGAGTGATTCATTTTGGAACTATTTTTAACATGTGCCTGTCTTTAAAGCGGTGTATTAATACTATTCGCACAGCCTGGTCAAACAAATCTAATTTAATAATAGCTATGTCGCTTTGAAATAGTGCGTATTAGCATCGATTTATCATATGCGATTATTCAAAAATCGTTAACTCTTTCAGCGCCGATTAAATTCAGAGCATGTGCAAACAACATAGATCCAGATCAGCCGCGGCGTAACGCCGCGTCTGATCAGGATCTATGTTGTTTGCTATTCGGACAGGTGCTTCAGCTCCACTGTCTGAAGAGCAATCAACATATAGCCTGATCAGACGACATGTTCTGTTCTGTCCGATCGGGTTCTCTACTTTTTTACAAAGTCGCTTCTATGCGACATTGGCGGTGAAAGAGTTAAATAAAATAGGAAAATTGATTATTCTCATGGGTGGTGGCTTGGTATGCTAACTTATACATTACTTATTCCAAACACCGTAATTATTTTATGAAACAACGCATACATTATTATGTTTTATCACAGACCAATGACCTGGCATATATATTGTCAATTACAACGTTGAATAAAGCAAATGTTGATATAATAGCTATATAAATATGTCATCTGATTTTAAAGTCGGCCATCTTGGATTTATGCAAATGGTATGTTTTCGGATTACTTGACGTATAATGTTCTGGAAATATCACAGAAATATGTGACAAAAAAGAATATGTGTTGCCTTTAATCCTAATGAATCACTAGATTAGATTATAATTACAAAACATAATGGATATGCCTCTTTATCAGCAGTCGGTGTCTATGTCAGACTAGTGTACCTAGTACTCGTGGTACGGTGTCTATGTCAGACTAGTGTACCTAGTACTCGTGGTACGGTGTCTATGTCAGACTAGTGTACCTAGTACTCGTGGTACGGTGTCTATGTCAGACTAGTGGATCTAGTACTCGTGGTACGGTGTCTATGTCAGACTAGTGTACCTAGTACTCGTGGTACGGTGTCTATGTCAGACTAGTGGACCTAGTACTCGTGGTACGGTGTCTATGTCAGACTAGTGTACCTAGTACTCGTGGTACGGTGTCTATGTCAGACTAGTGGACCTAGTACTCGTGGTACGGTGTCTATGTCAGACTAGTGACCTAGTACTCGTGGTACGGTGTCTATGTCAGATAGTGTATCTAGTACTCGTGGTACGGTGTCTATGTCAGACTAGTTGTTGGTGTACCTAGTCTCGTGGTACGGTTTGTGTGTGGTGTGTGTGTGTCTATGAGATAGTGTACTAGTACTCGTGGTACGGTGTCTGTACCTAGTACTCGTGGTACGGTGTCTATGTCAGACTAGTGGACCTAGTACTCGTGGTACGGTGTCTATGTCAGACTAGTGTACCTAGTACTCGTGGTACGGTGTCTATGTCAGACTAGTGGACCTAGTACTCGTGGTACGGTGTCTATGTCAGACTAGTGTACCTAGTACTCGTGGTACGGTGTCTATGTCAGACTAGTGGACCTAGTACTCGTGGTACGGTGTCTATGTCAGACTAGTGTACCTAGTACTCGTGGTACGGTGTCTATGTCAGACTAGTGGACCTAGTACTCGTGGTACGGTGTCTATGTCAGACTAGTGTACCTAGTACTCGTGGTACGGTGTCTATGTCAGACTAGTGGACCTAGTACTCGTGGTACGGTGTCTATGTCAGACTAGTGTACCTAGTACTCGTGGTACGGTGTCTATGTCAGACTAGTGGACCTAGTACTCGTGGTACGGTGTCTATGTCAGACTAGTGTACCTAGTACTCGTGGTACGGTGTCTATGTCAGACTAGTGGACCTAGTACTCGTGGTACGGTGTCTATGTCAGACTAGTGTACCTAGTACTCGTGGTACGGTGTCTATGTCAGACTAGTGGACCTAGTACTCGTGGTACGGTGTCTATGTCAGACTAGTGGACCTAGTACTCGTGGTACGGTGTCTATGTCAGACTAGTGGACCTAGTACTCGTGGTACGGTGTCTATGTCAGACTAGTGGACCTAGTACTCGTGGTACGGTGTCTATGTCAGACTAGTGGACCTAGTACTCGTGGTACGGTGTCTATGTCAGACTAGTGGACCTAGTACTCGTGGTACGGTGTCTATGTCAGACTAGTGGACCTAGTACTCGTGGTACGGTGTCTATGTCAGACTAGTGGACCTAGTACTCGTGGTACGGTGTCTATGTCAGACTAGTGGACCTAGTACTCGTGGTACGGTGTCTATGTCAGACTAGTGGACCTAGTACTCGTGGTACGGTGTCTATGTCAGACTAGTGGACCTAGTACTCGTGGTACGGTGTCTATGTCAGACTAGTGGACCTAGTACTCGTGGTACGGTGTCTATGTCAGACTAGTGGACCTAGTACTCGTGGTACGGTGTCTATGTCAGACTAGTGGACCTAGTACTCGTGGTACTAAGATTCATTCAACAAAGCCTACATTTCCATATATATTTTGTCTTCATTTTAATTAATTTTCTAAGATATATTTCCAATAATTTCATTTAGAGAACATCAATTATTTTCCATTTGACAAGCATCAGAAGACAGCCATGATGCGTGTTTGCAATATTCATTTGAGGTTACCCTATTCTCGCGGTATTGCTATGAGGCACATGATGGTGCTATATCAAACTATATTGAATACAACCTAGTGATGTTCCCCTTAATTGTTGGCGCTTTTCTCGAGTGCAGAACAAGTTCATACAACATTATATTAATCGCTCTCGCTACATATTTCCTTGGGAAATCCATCACCATGAGGGAGAGGGAAGACTGGTACAAGGTGGAATTTAAGCGCCTTTTCCAAAAACATAATCATAACAGCGTCTGCTTTGACGTAACTAAGTGTCGCGAGCAGTGATTACTTCAGACACGTGCGGGAACCCTTGTAGAATGAAATCGACCTTCCGTAAGCAGCTGTATCAAACATAGTATTGTTCGTTTGTTTGTTTGGGTTTTACGCCTGCATCAGCAAGTTGGGCTATGTCGCCAGTGGGTAGGTAGTTTACCTAACAACACCTTTCCTGGGCAGGCTACAGCGGTTTAGTATTGGTTGTATACCTACTAATATATACGAGTACATATGTGCATGTAATGTTTCATGATTTAATTCATTGTGTTGGTATAAACATGCATAGCAACTGTCTAATAACGCACAGATTTGTCGAGATTGGTGTGAAGTGGTTTCCATGTCTAATGAACCTTTAACGTTCGCGTTCAGCCCCTACGACTGACTAGCCTTAGCCTGGCGAGTATGAAGCAGACTACGTAAGTATACCACTACACCACTACAACAGACAGATCTGTAGTCCAGTGGTAACACGCTGGACTGGTAAACCAGGGATAGCAGGTTCGATCCCCCGTCTGACCCTAATACAATTAACATTCTTTCAGATGGGACGTTAGACCGAGGTCTCGTGTCGGTGCTTTACACCGTGCACGTAAAAGAACCAGAGGAGACTCTGGAATGGGTCTCTGTCTGTATCATTGCACTATCCTCCAAAATATAAAATGACTAATCTCTTCAGGAGGCGTCGCTCATATGGGCAACCGGTAGCGACGATAAATAAACGTAAAAACACAAACACAACCGATCAGTACACACGTTATATTTAGTGCATCCCAGTTGGCGGTGCACGTAAGCTCAAGGTACCGACAGATGTCCTGGGCCATTGGCACTCTCACATCAAATCTAACCACAAATGTAAATATTATTGGACTGTTAATAAATTTGATCAGTGAATTGCCATTCGACGCATCTGTAATATCTGTAAATAACAAAGAAGGTAGGAATGTTTACAATTATGCTCCATTGGTTATTTTTCATATCTAATGTCATTAATGTATATAGTGTATTGAACCTGTCAATCGTTTGTGCTATTGCTTTAAAGTAAATATGTTGTGGCAATCAGGTTTCGAGAGACAGTACTATGAGCAAATACATTGGCACTGATTGATCTTGTTAGCAAGTACAGTATCTAGTAGTGATAGACAACTAAACAGAACATATGATTAATCGCATAATACACGCGATATTGCCAGGTTTTTTTTATTTCAATTAGTTAAACATACTTGTTCTTAATACGTTATTTTAACTGCTGTGGAAATAGGTCATGCAATTCTAATGATATTCCATGATATACAACCAACGATGCAATTCTAATGATATTCCATGATATACAACCAACGATGCAATTCTAATGATATTCCATGATATACAACCAACGATGCAATTCTAATGATATTCCATGATATACAACCAACGATGCAATTCTAATGATATTCCATGATATACAAATATTTCCCGTTTTCAGTTACAAATAAAAAAACACTTTTATGATTTGTCGTCTCCAACAAATATGTGTACTATCTATAGTTTGTGTGTACCCTTTTGTTACCCATCATGCAGAGTTAAATTGACTCAGTTTCAATTAGAAACAGCAAACAGAACCTTCGTGTTCTTACGTATCAGTTATTTGATTTGTGTATGTTATATTTACATCGCTCTTGCATTTCAGTTAATGAACGTATATATAGTTTATGCCTCATAAAACGATGTACAGGGCCTCCAAACTACTCTCAGAGTAACGTATAATATTATATCTTATCTCTAACTGTGTATATCTTGGGGTTCCGTAGAATATTCTGTACAGCAAAGTAAAGCTATCGTGATTTTCCTGACCTATTTCTGGGAGCTTTATTGAAGCAACACAAAACGTATTCCTTCACCACCTCCCGCAATCCATCCTCTGCACAGAATCTTCTCTGAACTCGTATGCATTATATTACACCTAGTAATGTATGTGCGCACTCGGAAGTTACGGACATGCGTATTCGCAGTATTGGTCAGCGTTCCTCGCAAGAAAACGCGTGCCATAGTGATGATCTTGTAGTTACAATATAATATACAAAACATAGGTATAACAATATAGCCTGATAATACAAATGGTTTGGGCCACAAGTTTTAACAACATTAGAAAACGGCCCGCACCAGAACGTCACATTAATGTATAATTAAACAAAGTGACGGATTATGACAAGAAAAGGAAAAACAACAATAAAAAAACCCATACAAAATGGTATAAATATTAAACTAAAGCAATGTTAGATAAATACACGCAGCACACGATTCCACCCGCCGTTCCACCCCATCACGCCATGACCCGAACCCGAGACCCAAATAGCACCATCATAGTGATGTAGTATTAGTAATGGGTGACAATGCTACACAAACCGACCAGTATATTTTATGTATGTTTGTACTTCTCCAAATAAAGTGGTATTCTCCTGATCAGATAAGGTCTCAATGCCATGAAGTAATATATGTGAACTAAGTGGATGGAATGTGCGTGTATTGATAAATAGTGAATGTCGTTCGTTCCTATAAAGGTTACATCTGAAGAAGAAATGTTCTGCGTCCTCAATGCCATGAGTACATGAACAATCGGGAGAATCACGCAAATGGTTGAAGAAGAGGTCGTTGTTCAAATTACTGCAGCGGTTTCTAATACGAGTTTGCATAACAGTACAGTGTCTATCCCCAGTTAAATAATAAGAAGGAACTGCTGGAGATTTGAACTTATTTTTCAGTTTATCCTTAAATGATTGGAGGGTATTTGCATTTCTTGTTGATATATCGAGATCATTCCATAGTTTTATTGAATTTGGTATAACCGATCTGGAGTATGTTTCAGTGCGCCTCGGCAAAGTAACATAGTTAGAGTAGGATCGCAGTGGATAGTCATTGGAATCTCCTATAGTAGGCGGGAAAATAGCATGTAGATAGCTTGGAAGAGTTCCGTTTTTTCCTTTATACATGAGTATTAGTTTCTGAATAGATCTACGATCTGCAAGTGAAACCCAGCCTATTTCTTTGAGTAGATATTGTATTGAGACAGAACGAGTCAAACCTGTGACAAGGCGAGCAGCTTCGTATTGGAGTTTCTCTAAAGTATCCTTTTCATATTGAGTGCAACTGTCCCATACTATTGATGCATATTCAAGTAATGGTCTAAGGTAAGATATGTAGATGGTGTTTAACGTAGTACGTTTAAGTTTAAATTTTAGCATTCTCATCGAGCCAAGTACTCTTGAAGCTGAGGTAGTAATATTGTTTATATGCGTATGCCATGATCCATCGTGAGTTAATGTGACACCTAAATGTTTATGATCATCAACAAAGTTTAGCGCAACGTTATCAAAAAATAGGGATGGAAGTGCTATATTTCGGAATGAGAAGAACATGACTTCAGTTTTGGCTGGATTAATTTTAACTAACCATTGTGTTGCCCACTTAGATAGTAAATCTAAATCAGAATTTAAAACCGTTTCCATGACATCAGAATCCGAAGCAGATACTGCAAGAGTACTATCATCAGCAAATAGTCGTGTGGTACTTATGAGAGAATCGTCATTAACATAAACAAGAAATAAAAGAGGGCCTAGAACTGAACATTGGGGTACGCCTGCGGTGATCAGTTTCGTATTTGAAAACGATTGGCCAACAAATACTCGTTGCGAACGATTGTGGAGATAGTCTGCGATCCAGTTAAGTACATTACCTGAAACTCCAAGTTGTCTTAATTTGAATAAAAGACCTTTATGCCAAACCCTGTCAAAAGCTTTAGAGATGTCACAGAATACCATACATGTTGCCTTTTTTTCATCAACAGCTTTACATATTTGATTATATATATCGATAAGTTGATACACAGTGGAATGACCAGGAAGGAAACCTGATTGATTTTTATAAATAAGATCATTGGAATTTAGGTGATTATATATATATTTAAACACGATTCGTTCCATTACTTTTCCGACACAGCTTATTAACGATATTGGTCTGTAGTTAGAAGGTAGAGATTTATCTCCTTTTTTGAAGAGTGGCATAACGTTTGCTAATTTCCATTGAGTCGGATAACAATTTAAGATAATTGATCTGTTGAATAAAATACACAGCGGTTTAGATATAGTTTTAGAGCAACCTTTTAGCATTTTATGACTGATGTCGTCGGGACCACTTGCTTTATTTACTGATAAATTATTTAAGACGTCAATAACATCTTGCTCAGTGATAGTAATATGGGAAATATCTGAATTTCTTTCTTGATTAAATTCTGGAAGATTTGCGTTAGAGTCATCTACCGTTGATATGGAAACAAAATAATCATTTAGGAGCTTAGCTTTATCTACTTCAGAAACCGCAATATCATGGTGTTCACTATTGAGAGGTGGGATTTGTTCATTGCTACATGAATTTTCTTTGACAAGCATTTTAACTAATTTCCAATATTGTCTAGGGTTTGAATAACTTAGGTCGTTCATGGAGAGTTCGAGAGTATTATAGAAATGTTCTCGCAGATGTTTTTTCATATTATTTACTCGATTCCTTAATGATTTGTATTTTTCCAGAAATGTTTCCGGATTGAGTTGCAGTTTGCTTTGAACGATCGCGTTGACGAGATGTCTTACGGATACGTGAATTATACCAGGGTTTATCGTTAGGTCGGATTTGCACTAATTTAGTTGGAATACATACCTTTGCTAGTTCTAAAAATGTATGTTCAAAGAGTGTGGTGGCTGTATCAATGGATTCACTGCTCAGAGGTGACCAGTCTGATGAATTTATTGTTATTTAGTTTCGTAAAATCGGCTTGTTTGTAATTCCAAAGGCGACGAGTATAGCTCATGTTAGACTGGAAACTACTTTTAACATAGACATATGTACCAAAATGGTCGCTAATATGAGGAGGTGTTCGATGAATACCAGAATTTAATGAAGTGACAGAATTGGTGAGAGCTATTACGTCAATTAGGGTATTTGTGTTATGAGTTATACGTGTGGGTTCCTTAATTAAATTTGTCATGTTATTAAGTATTAGTATATCAGGTAATTTATTATTTGTTGCATTTAACTGGTCTTCGTTAATGTCACCAACTAAAATGATGTTACTTGATATTTCGGAGGCCTGTTCAATGAGTATATCACATCTTTGCCAACATATTGTTGGCGAATTTGGTGGTCTATATATAGTTGCTATGACGAAGGTTTTATTATGATCTTTTATTTGAATGCATAGCGATTCTGGCATATTAATTTCTAGATCATGTAATCTCATCGGCTGTAAACCGGATCTACAATAAGTGATGATACCTCCTGAATGCGACGATACATCTTTGCGAAACATATTATCGAGACCATCGAGTTTTAGGTATTGATCAGAAATGTCATGTGATAAATGTGTTTCGGTAAAAGTTATAATATCGAAATCAAGGAATGTATCTTTAATGTAATCTAATTTGTTTCGGATACTCCTAATATTCTGATGCATTAAGGAAATACAACAATTAAGTTTTTGACATGGTCCAGGGTTTGGATGAACATCACCAGCTAGAGAAAGGAGTAAACGAACGACCATCACACAGTGGCTATATTCTACAAGTAATAGAGTTGGGTTGGAATTATGCTCGTCGTGTTGAGAACTGAGTCTCTTGTAATCGTTTATCAGAAATATGTAGGACCATTCATAAATAACGATCACGAACATATGTGGTAAGCGTGAATAGATATATGAATTGCAGACTATATTGCAGATGAAACTGTAAGCTAAATTGAGCGTGGTAATAATGATAAGCCACAAGCAGTTCATGTGTGATAAAAGGATCGTACACAGATTGTAATGGAAATGGTCCATTTTAGCGTAAGCACGCCCCCTAAAGTAGTGCAACCCGATCGCCGCCCTCCAAGCCCCTATGTCATTACCTATGAGGATATAAAGTTAAGGAATTGAACGGGGAGACCGACGAGCGGATGCACCAATAGGTATGTGCGATTGGAAAGAGGGGTCGGAACGAGGCGTGAAGGCAAACGTGAACAGCAGAGGGAAGGGTGGAATCTAAAAAAGCAGCATGTAGTGCACAAAACATTGCAATGGAAGATTGAAATAATACGTGAAAATTCACGAACATACGAAAAATTTGCAGATGTAAATCTGTATACAAAACTAATTAATACTGGGAACTTTATTATAGATTGTAAGCTGGATGTAATAAGACGAATTAGCGCTAAGATGGTATAAAGAAAACATATAAACTACAAAGGAGACAAAAATAAAATCGCGTTGGCGCTATATATGAAAGCTTTATAAATTTGCTACTTAGTTGATAGAGGTCCATTTAACGAGGATAAGTAATGTATATTTACGTGTCGAAATTGGGCTATACAATAATAGTGAAGTACAGAATACTAGGTGTTTAAGTAAATTAATTGTTTAAGAAAACATCAATAGAAAGCTGCCTTAATTTGGCATCAAGTTAGACAAAATATCTCATTGGTTTTATCAAGTGATAGTAGATCACTCTACAGACTTACACGCGATGCATCTTAGAACTTGAAATGAATATACAGTGAGTGATGAAGTTTAAAGATACATATCTATGAAGGAATGTTAAGGGGGGGTTCGGAGGCATTCATACTGGGTTCTAAAATGCGAGATCTAATTCACATTGAAGTAACGTGTAAGTGTATCTGAAACAGAAACACAATTGTGTACAACGGCAAGCTATTAACAAAACAATACAAAACTAACACATGGTCGCAAATGTACAAGTACCTACAAAAAATAGCATTTTATTCAAACTATGATAAACCGTATGTCGCTGCCCCTGTAACAGGTGTAAAACATGAATAGTTTCCCTTTACATCGCTGACCCCTGTAACAGGTGTAAAACATGAGTAGTTTCCCTTTACATCGCTGACCCCGTAACAGGTGTAAAACAGGAATAGTGTCCCTTTACATATACGCATAACTAATACATGTCCATCGTATAAGCTGTGTTGACGATATATAATGTGTAACGTTAAACGGCGTATCAATATAATTAGAATTGTTCTGATAAGACATCTATAAGTAATTACTTGTTTGGTTA
Source organism: Archivesica marissinica (assembly GCA_014843695.1). Classification (NCBI taxonomy): domain Eukaryota; kingdom Metazoa; phylum Mollusca; class Bivalvia; order Venerida; family Vesicomyidae; genus Archivesica; species Archivesica marissinica. The sequence goes on from CM026393.1 coordinate 13,218,402, forward strand.
ACAAACCATTATGGCATATAGCGAAGTCAGGAATATTAATAAACAACATGGAGTGTATGGATATGTGAATGTAGCATATTCTTAGACACTGCGAGATCTCAGATATCTCGAATTCTAATCAGGCATATTTATTTTTATACATGAAAATCACAATGCAATACATGGTTTGGCTGAACACGGATGTGGTGCGAGTCTCGGCCATAAGGGTTGACAAAGTGATTTTGTCATTACTAAATAGCAAGTTCGTTTTTTATAGTCAACCCGTGTGTCCGAAACCCACAGAACAGCCATATCCGCATAGCAATTATTTAATACTGGCACTGCCTTATTGCAGCTAAATATCACAGCAGTAATGAAAGACATTTAATATATTTCATGCGTAAATGCAAAACAGTGCTCCCACCCCAAAACTTCTTTGCTCCCACCCCAAAACTTCTTTGCTAATAGGATTATGTTGTTAAATATTATTTCATTTTCAAGGGTATGTTCCAGATTTGTGTCTGTAAATAATGTTGAGGCAATTGAATAGGGCCTATGGTATTTACATGTTACCACAATATCTAGTGATGTAAAAACTGAATAGACTCCATTCATTAATACACACTTTTGTATCAGCAACGGCGATTCTAGCATATATAATATACAGGCTGTCATAGACTGGTCATACATTAGTTAGTCGTATATATCTGTGTGATGAGATTAATAGATCAAATACAGACGGGTCAATAGTCCAGTGGTGAACACATTGGTCTGTAGATCCAAGGTTCGATCATTAGTCTTTAAGTCAGTGAATAACACCGTCCACGTAAAAAAACCCAGATAATACTCTGGCACGGGTCTCTGTTTTTGGGGTTTAATGTATCACCAACAGCTCAAGTAATATGGTGACTTTCCAGCTATTATTGGTGGAGGAAGATCCTGGGCACCCCTCCATACAGTATGTCAAGTGTGAAAGGTCACCTGCCTGGGTAGAACCACAAACATTCCAAATAGTTTCCTTGCACGAAATAATCCGACACCCCTGGTGAGAGTCTAAACATCAGCTATGAGAGGCAAGTGATTCGAAGTCAACAACATTAACCAATCGACCACATACCCCGTCTCTGTCTCTATCACTGCAATATCCTCACAAATCTAAAATGACTAATCTCTTCAAGAGGCCTCGCTCATATGGGCAACCGGTAGCGACGATAATTAAGCTCAAAACACAATAGATCAAAGACGATGATAAATGGTCGCTTTAACTACCACATTGTTGTCAAGTTAACTGTAAGTCGCAAATATTGACAAAATACATTTTTAATGAAATCAATGTTTCATTGAAAGGATTATTTAATGTAAATATAATTAATGCATCATGGGTAGATGGTCTTCATCGGGGTATGAACTAAATTGGGCGTGCTTAAAGTTAACGAGGAGACCTTCAGCCTCCACACATTCTAACCACGCCCAAGTATAGTTCATACCCATATGGGGACTATTTACCCACCGATTCTTCCGTAAAACAATTCTATGATTGTCACATGAAGTAAATCCACCTCATTTTTAAAGTTGAAAAAATGGTTTCATGTTTTTTTTGTTTATACAAATTTATTTTAGCTCGATTGCGAAACAAGTTTTTACAACTTACATTAATCACTCTCCAGACCTCATTCCTGATGGAATCCATCGCCACGAGGGAGAGAGAAGATGCAACGTGGAATTTAAATGCCTCGCCTAAGGGCACAATCGTAACTGCTCCAGCGGGGCTCGAAACTCCGGACATTTCGCACCTGAAGCGAACGCGCATCCACTGCGCTATCACGACTTCCACGTGTTTCCATGTTGTGTGTAGTTGATTAGCCAATGACAACTACAACCAGATTAGATAAACTATTTACATATTCAGACAGATATTTATATCATTAAAGGCTATGCTTATCAGGGCGTCTCATAGAAGAGACATTGTTTGACGCCTTGTAGACAACCTGGCCCGTTTAAATGGCGGTACCTACGGAAAGTCGTGAACACCATACAATAAAACATATCTGAATGACCGTTAAAAGCCCATTATTGGGTATAAATCACTTTGATATCAACATGATAAGGTTATTTCACGTCCTTCACAATTAAATGAGTATGTACACAGTGCTTCAATGTTGATAATTGATAATAATATATGCGTGTCTGAATGTATACTAGAGAACATAGAAAACGCACACTTCGGATAAGTGTGTTTTTACATGAAAAACAATATCTATATAAATACATAGTTTTAAACATTTTGGAATAGTTTTAGTTGTTCAGTGTGTGTTTTGTAATATACATGTGATATATCTGTGATGGAATCCTTCGTGTTTCGTGTTCATGTAATAATAATCATATCATGTAGGTGCGCGTTTTCTATGCCCTCCAGTATATCATGTAGGTGCGCGTTTTCTATGCCCTCTAGTATATAATGTAGGTGCGCGTTTTCTATGTCCTCTATTATATAATGTAGGTGTGCGTTTTCTATGTCCTCCAGTATATACTGTAGGTGTGCGTTTTCTATGTCCTCTAGTATATAATGTAGGTGTGCGTTTTCTATGTCATCCAGTATATAATGTAGGTGCGCGTTTTCTATGTCCTCTAGTATATAATGTATGTGTGCGTTTTCCATGTCCTCCAGTATATAACGTAGGTGTGCGTTTTCTATGTCCTCTAGTATATAATGTAGGTGTGCGTTTTCTATGTCCTCCAGTATATAATGTAGGTGTGCGTTTTCTATGTCCTCCAGTATATACTGTAGGTGTGCGTTTTCTATGTCCTCTAGTATATAATGTAGGTGTGCGTTTTCTATGTCCTCCAGTATATAATGTAGGTGTGCGTTTTCTATGTCCTCTAGTATATAATGTAGGTGTGCGTTTTCTATGTCCTCTAGTATATAATGTAGGTGTGCGTTTTCTATGTCCTCTAGTATATAATGTAGGTGCGCGTCTTCCATGTCCTCTAGTATATAATGTAGGTGTGCGTTTTCTATGTCCTCCAGTATATAATGTAGATGTGCGTTTTCTATGTCCTCTAGTATATAATGTGGGTGTGCGTTTTCTATGTCCTCCAGTATATAATGTAGGTGCGCGTTTTCTATGTTCTCCAGCTATAATGTAGGTGCGCGTTTCCATTCCTCCAGTATATAATGTGGGTGCTCGTTTCCTTGTCCTCTAGTATATAATGTGGGTGTGCGTTTTCTATGTCCTCTAGTATATAATGTGGGTGTGCGTTTTCTATGTCCGCAGTATATAATGTAGGTGTGCGTTTTCTATGTCCTCTAGTATATAATGTGGGTGTGCGTTTTCTATGTCCGCCAGTATATAATGTAGGTGTGCGTTTTCTATGTCCTCTAGTATATAATGTGGGTGTGCGTTTTCTATGTCCTCTAGTATATAATGTGGGTGTGCGTTTTCCATGTCATCCAGTATATAATGTAGGTGCGCGTTTTCTATGTTCTCCAGCATATAATGTAGGTGGGCGTTTTCCATGTCCTCCAGTATATAATGTAGGTGCGCGTTTTCTATGTTCTCCAGCATATAATGTAGGTGCGCGTTTTCCATGTCCTCCAGTATATAATGTAGGTGCTCGTTTTCCATGTCCTCCAGTATATAATGTAGGTGCGCGTTTTCCATGTTCCCCAGTATATAATGTAGGTGTGCTTTTCTATGTCCTCCAGTATATAAGGGGTGGATTGATAACGTACATTTACTATGGTTGTATTGATACACTGCAACAAATTGTTCTGGATAATAAAGTTGATATTGAGATACGAACGTCGCCAAGTTTTATCCTTTAGGCCGCAGATAATTTATAGACGTAGAAGTCGTGATAGCGCAGTTGTAGTGTACTCTCTTAAGATGTAACATGCCCGGATTTCGCTCCCATCTATAGACGTTACGAGTGTGTTATTAGGCAAGGTTCCTAAATTCCACATAACATCTTCCCTCTTGCACCCATGGCGATGGATTCCTTCAGGAATGAGGTATCGAGCGAGATTAATCTTATGTTGCAATAAGTTAGTTTATATCAATTTATATTAGCTCAATTGCGAAACGAGTTCTTACATTTTAATCACTCTCAATACCTCATTCCCGATGGAATCCATAGCCACCGGGGAGAGAGAAGAGACAACGTGGAATTTAAATGCACAAAATAAGGACACAATCGCAACTTATTATAAATCCGTAGCAATAATTTATATATGTATTGATTCCAAGACACTAAGCGCGAGCTATGCTATTACCAATATATAAACTTTTCATTACTTCAATATAAAACAAACAGCATCTAAATTATTTTAATTTACTATAATTATTCGTTGAAAATGTCACGTGATTCAGCCACGCACACTCTGCCAATATTAGGTATAGAATATAAGCCGACAACTATCCAATATGTAAAATATTGGACTGTGTGAGGGCATAGCCCGAATACTGTACCAATAGTACGTCTCGTGTCGATGCTTTACACTGTTCACCGTGCACGTAACAGAACCTGAATATATTCTGGAATGGGTCTCTGTCTGTATCATTGCACTATCCTCCTACAATCTAAAATTACTAACCTCTTCAGGAGGCGTCGCTCATATGGGCAACCGGTAGCGACGATACATAAACGTGAAACACATACATTGCAGCAAAGTAAATTGTTAAGATCTGTCTCATCTAGTTCTGTTATTCAGATGACATGTTCAGATGACATGTGACAATAGTGTGTCGATATACAGATGAACAAGGTATGACCCTATAGTGTTATCATTCTGTATCACTATTTACATTCTTCATCCACATTGCGTTTCCATCCTTCACCTGATAATATATTAGTCGAATTGAGCCATCAATTATATTAATTCAAGATTCCGAAGACGATACATTCACTTTCACCGTTTCAACACACGTATGTGATCTGCGTTACTAGAGCTCTTCAACTTCCATTTTAAACTCTCCGATAAAGACGGCGACGGGCTGGCGCTTTGTACGTGAGGAAAGGGTTAATTTGACAATCTAAATGGCAACTTTTGTGTCATTTGTTTTTGTTAAATAATCATCAGCGTACGACACAGATCCGCAAGATACTTAAAAATAAATAGCTCAGGAATTAGCTATCCGGGTCACTATGTCTGCCAGTGGGCTTATGGGACCGAAATAATGAGTGAAATATTGTTCATTATATGTTATGAGTCATATCGCTGGCATGTGGCAATGCCGTTTTGATTAGGCACATACTGTACACTCTCTTAGATATAACAATATGGCTCATGCATTTGTTATATGAAATTCTTGCCAATGCCACTGTTGAAAACAATTACAACAATTACAATGTAATTCCCTGTAATTTCAACAACGTATTGTGCGAAACGTGGTATAAACTGATCTTTAGTCCAGTGGTAACACGATGGACTTGTAATCCAGGGATCGCAGGTTCCATCCCCCGTCTGACCCTAATACAATTAATAGTCTTTCAGATGGGACATTCAACCGAGGTCTCGTGTCGGTGCTTTACACCGTGCACGTTAAAAACCAGAGGAGACTCTGGAACGGGTCTCTGTCTGTATCATTGACTCTCCTTCAATAATCTAACATGACTCATATGGGCAACCGGTAGCGACGATAAATACACCTATTACACACACACAACGTGGTAAGTTTTCATATATCTCTTAATTATGTCCAATATTCAATGAATTGCAATTACATGCATACCAGGTTTGCTCCGCGTCCACCACTTCTAATAGTGGAGGTTCAATTAGCGGAGTGACACGTGCGCTTGTCAGCAATGTAAACCAGGGATATGTGCTCGGACAGAGACGTACATGGTCACATCAATAACTCCGTGATATAATTTCACTAGTTCATAACGCTTTCACAAATCGTAATGACATTGAGTATGTTCAAAGATTAAGCATTCGCCAATTAATACAGCATGCACCGACATCGAAGACGTCGCAATTAATGACGTCATATTAATATTCTAACGTCATATCAAAAGCGTTCGTTGTAAAATGGCGCCAGACAGTGTAAACGAGCAATACAGTACCCGTGAGGATTTGCATATAGTTTAAGGGGACTCTTATTTATCGAATGGTGCTATTTCTAAGTGTGACATCCGTGGTCCAGTGGTAAAGCGTCGGATCTGGAATATATCGTCCCGGGTTCGATACTCGGTCAGGCCACGTATGTAGTGTCATTGAGCAAGGCACCTCACACACATTGCTTAGTACTGGTTAACCACTTAGGTCGGCTAAGCTTGCCCAGGAAAACATGTCTATGTCCCCGCAAGGGGTTTGCCCTTTATGGAACATACATACTAAGTGTGTGTATCGCTTTAAAGACGGTATAGAAAAACAGAAGATGATAAGCATAATTATTGGCAGGCAATTTAGTGTTACAAGTGAAACGAAACAGCTGCCTGTAAAGTAATGGAAATTATATGTTGCGACATTTAAGGTATAATTTTAACTCACTTGTGTTCCTCCGAAAACTACAGTTACTGGAAACTATTGCAATAATAGTTAAATATGAGCTGCTGCCGGCTATTCAAAGAATGCGCCTACAGCTTGAGATATAGTCGGCTGTCCGATTAGCGCAGTGGCTCGCTTCTCACATATGCAGCCCGGGTTCGATTCTCGGATCGGTAAGTATGTGTGATGGTACGGTGGTCGCCAGATCGGACAGGTGGGTTTTCTCCGGGTAATCCGGTTTCCTCCCACATGAATGACCACATTTACGCTTTCATCCACGCCAACGAGAGTGATTAATATAAATTGTCAAAACTTGCTTCGCACTCGTTGCAAAATAAATAAAGTTTAAATATTCATCTACGGGCAACACGACTATAAATGCATATTTTCGAAAACAGTCACTACGATTTTTGGAACGTAACAGACGGATCTATTGTCCAGTGGTAACACGCTGGACTGGTAATCCAGGGGTCGCAGGTTCGATCTCCCGTCTGACTCTAATAAAATTAACAGTCTTTCAGATGGGACGTTAAACCGAGGTATCGTGTCCGTGCTTTACACCGTGCACGTAAAAGAACCAGAGGAGTCTCTGAAATGGGTCTCTGTCTGTATCATTGCACTACCCTCCAAAATCTAAAGTGACTAATATCTTCAGGAGGCGTCGCTCATATGGGCAACCGGTAACGACGATAAATAAACGTAAAACACACACTTCTTTTAGTGTGTGTCTTATTTCCCACGCCATTCTTACTGGTCATTGTTCCATGTGTCATTATACTATTTGATTTCTTAATGTGTTGAGGTATCATGGTATATTTACTTATTGAGTACAATTGATACACTACCCTTATTCTGCATCCAGGATCTGTTTGAGGCATATATCTTACCTATAACAAACATACACTTATATAGCAAATATGCTAATTTCGTTCATTTATGTTTATGATTTTGATATAATACTCTGACGTAGTGAGAACAGTGCAATATTAAAAATAAAGTACAGCCAAAGGTAAGAAGTCATGGCTTTGTTTCAAACATTCCTATTACTGGGACTGGTGTACACAACATTAACATCGTTAGTGCAGTGTGCAATGGAATTGTTCATACTAATGAGAACGACATTGTTTCCGGTGCTACTACTAGTAACCATGATCAAAACAGTCAGCGATAATTTAAATAATGTCATTATAAACATCTCTTGTCTATATACATAAATAAATGGTTGCGTTCTGATTTACAAATATGACCACATGTAGAATTAAATTTATAATACTTAACGTTTAGCAATGAATATGGTTACGAAGTGTTTACTGATAGGCCATGCTATACAACTTTGCAACAACTTCAATTTTGTATGTTTGGTTTTGTGTTTTGTTGCGTCTTTTGACCTTCTCCTTGTTAGAAATAAAGAACTATTTTGCTTTAATTATAAGACACATATCAGATAAATATTACATGTATTTACACATAGATATAAATGGCTGTGGGAGCTCATTTGTATAAAATGTATGCTTTATGTTTGCACTGTTCGCTAACTGTATATAATATGTATGTATGTCCTCATGGGCTTGAAAGCCTACTGGAATTTAATAAAATAAACTATACATTGTCATTATTCTATTTGCTGTGCACGACAATGATGCTGATTAAGGACACGGTGACCAGTACATGCTTGCAGCTATCCGCACGGCATGTCCTAAGTGTTCAGCTTGCCCATGTCATAGATAGCTGTCTTCCATCCCATTCTACCTCGTGTGATTAGGTATTTGGGTCTATGGTTCATATTGCCACTTTTATCGTTAATCCAATCACTCACTTATATACTGTAATGGTGTAGATATCATGATAAAATATGTTCTTATCCAATTACTAGAATCCTAGTTATATCTATATATGTATACATTTTTATTTATATTTCCATAATTTTATATTATTGTCATGGGTAAATGTAAATGTTTAAAATTGCATCTGTAATTGTGAAGCGCAATAGAATAATAGTTAATGTTTGCGCTATATAAATGCTATGTATTTGTATTTGTGGTACCAATGTATATTTGGAATTGGCACAACTGACATTTACAAGAAAGGTTGTTAAAACTTGTGACACCAACGAGATGATATATCATACAAGGTATTGTATCTGTGTATGTATATCTATATTTACTATTAATTTGCATACGGAAGTCGTGTAAGTGCTATGATAGCGCGTTGGCTTCTGTTGCGAAATGCCCGTTAAAGAATTTGCGTGATGTTAATAAAACCTGTCGTATTTGTGGAAGTCGTGATAGTTCACTTCATATGCAAAAGGTCCGGAGTTCGAGCCCCGCTGGAGCCGTTACGAGTGTACCCTTAGGCAAGGCATTTAAATTCCACGTTGCATCTTCTCTCTCCCTCGTGGCGATGAATTCCATCAGGAATGAGGTCTCGAGCGTGATTAATATTAGTTGTAAGGAACTGCTTAGCAATCGAACTAAAATTAATGAGTATAAACTAAATTAATTTGCATAAACAGTGGAACATATGTGCTGACTACTTTGTGTTGCGACACACATGTGCCTGTGAGTCCAGCTAGTGTGACCATTCAGTTATATCTTATAATTTCATTTTATTGTATTAAATTGGATGTGTGGCCTAGTGTTTATGACGTCCGTCTACGGAGCGGGATGTCGAAGGTTCGAACCTCGTCATGGGTTCGTTCTGATATGGCCGGTAGTTGATCTGCCAGCTAGTCGAAAAAATGGTTACCGATTGCCTATAAGATGGCGCCTGACCGTCAAACATAGGATTCGGGAAGTACTGATGTTCTAGAAAAAGGGTGTCTCATAAGTCAGTAACCTTCAATAGGGGTGACACTATAATAACCAAACACTTTACTTTTTTATACGTTGGTGCCTTATAATTTAAAACTTTACAACGTTGTATTTTCATTACATTTAAGGTGAACATAGACCCACTAGGACGGATATGTAGTACAGTGGTAATACGCTGGACTGGTAATCCAGGGATCGCAGGTTCGATCCCTCGCCTGACCCTAATAAACTTAACAGTCTTTCAGATGGGACTTTAAACCGAGGTCTCGTGTCGATGCTGTACACAGTGCACGTAAAACAACCAGAGGAGAATCTGGAATGCGTCTCTGTCTGTATAATTGCACTATCCTCCAACAATATAAAATGACTAATCTCTTCAGGAGGCGTCGCTCATATGGGTCGGCGCTATTTGCATTGTATTGTATGTACGTTTTCTATACTACTTATATGCACATGCCATTATGATAAACAATTACTTACTTAATCATGATAGGAATTGTATTGGTGATCCTAAATATCAAATTTAACAACATTTAAAAGCTTAATTATTTCGTCGGTTTCCGTACTGGTCCGTCAATATCCGTTCGGGTAATATATCTAGCGATGTCCTAGACAGATTGCCTTTTTATGAGATTGTATGAGGGTTTAGTCACCGGGCGCTATCAGTATACCCACTTAAAATATAATCAAGAAATAATCAGAAAATAATATACGAGCGCTTTGACCAAACTTTAATTGTTCCTGTTTGACACAAGGCTTTGTATGGCGCCCGATAGTGCTCTCGACTCAGGCATTTGACAGCCAGCTATGGACGCGTCGTGAACGTTACCCATTCCATAGAACACTTTATAAGGACTGAAGCAAAGAGGGGGTTTAGATTTAAGATAAATTTGACAGTTTAAGAGTTTGGCATAGGGAACGAACAATAATTTCCATATCTTGAATAAACTTGATAAAGACTCTTAATTATTTGTAAGGCTGTACTTGATGTTGCAATCGGCTGTAAATGAGTATTTAGTATAGAAAGAGAATATATTTATGTGAAACTCTTTAAGTACATATTTGTGTAGTCTCATGGAAACGCAATGCTCTATATCTGTAAGATAGTCAATGTATTTGTTTCATTGTGTAGAGAAAGGAAATGTTAGAGAATCATTGTTTGCTCTGATCGTTTAATGAGATAGCATATGTTTCATTAACATGACATGCTTTTATAACCTTTGAAGCATTTAATGTCCGATTGGCGCAGTGGGTAGTGCGCTCGCTTCTCGCCAATGCAACTCGAGTTCGATCCTCGGACCGTGAAGTATGTGAGATGGTAAGGTGGTCGCCAGATCGGACATGTGTGTTTTCTCCGCCAACGAGAGTGATTATATTAATATAAGTTGTTACAACTTGCTTCGCAATCGTTGTAAAATAAACAAAGTTTCAAACGAAGCATGTAATTTATATTTCTTTATTCTGGCTACCAGGACGATGTGGTCATTTATGCCAATATAAATTGAAGCATATAGATGGTTGAAAAAGACTGACTCACTCAAAATAGAGACAGACGGACATTTTTACAAATGTACATATTATTAATGCTATATAATAACATTTGATATAAGATAAGATAAGATAAATGTTATTTTGAGTAGGCAAGACATATCACATTATATCACCTCTGATGAGCGTTTATAACCGACTATATAACATGTGTATATGAATAACTAAAGTAAAACAGCCATGGGAAATAACAATTTGAATTATATTAGACACTCTATACTAAAACAGAACATGCTTATTAGTCGAACAGTAAAATTAGACATACGATTAACATAAGAAGCTACATAATAAAAGAATAAGACAACAGCCATGCAGGCAACTAAGATGATTTATAAAAGAAAACCACAAAATGCAATATAATCTATAGCTGAAATGAACTCCATCACTGTGGGACCCATTACCTGGTATAGCATACTACACACTTACAGTCATTTCCATTCCAAGAGGAAATCAAGCTCTTAAAGTGATTGAAGTTAGTTGTAACCCTGAAGTCATCAGGTAGTGAATTCCACAGCACAGGAGCAGCATAGATGAACGTGTTCTTACATGTTGTATATTCAAAATATTTGAATATCTAAATTATATTTTGAGTATATAGTGGGTTAGCACCACCACTTAGTATATCTGAAATGGTACGTGACAATGTTACTCTTGGGGGTGCTCAACAAGTCGCTCTCAAAAACCAGAATATTTTAGAATATGTCGCAACAGACAACTTATCATCGTGTCATGTTGTCCACTGTGATATTCTGAATGAGACAAATTAATAATTCCTCTATATTTACTAATTATGAATGGGCTGCTTGCTATTTTTCTTAAATTTTATTAAAGGACTGAATCGCGGGTTAATAGTTTCCATCGGGGTATGAACTATATGTGGTGTTGTTAAAGTGTGTGGAGGCCGTGTAAAGGCCGATAACTTTAAACACGGCCACTGTAGTTCATACCCCGATGGAAACTATTAACCCGCGATTCATTCCTTATATTTACATTACTTATTCTTTTTAATGGCACAATGAAAAGATGGCACACTGCATTTAAAATGTTTCTAGCCCAACGTACCTTGTCACGGAACAGGTAAATAGATCACCCTTGGAACAGCGTAAACTATAAGACACGCATTTTCTCGCGACGAACATTACAAAATAATTCGAATGCGCATGCCCGTAGCTTCCAGTGCGCGTGTAAGCTGCATATCATTAGCTGGAAACCTTCATGTGAAATTGTATGCAATCTAAGGAAATGCAATAGCGATATATATATTCAAGGAGTATGCCAACGGGAGTGTACCGTCATGGATTAATTATGTTATTTAATTTACATGTTCTGTTATAAGCAAGTGTAGCGATGCAATAACATCAACACTGTCGCTTTCCGTGGTCGGGTGATTAATTATGAAGAAGCTATCCATATGACTAACAGAAGTTCAACGGTTCTCTTCGGGCACCATTAAAAGAACATCGCAAACTAACCTATGCTATTTGTTTGACTCTAAGCACAAAGCAAAAAAGTACTTCTTATTTTATGGGACGAATTCAGAATATTAAATACATTTACATTGTCATTCAATATAATCATAGTCTTCATGTTCACATATTGAATCATTTCCATACCTTAGCGAACAAGTATCGTGCATTGCCACATTAAACATCGCCTATGCCGTGCATTGACCTTGAAGAACGTCGCATCTATGTAATTTAGAGCAACATATTAGTTATTGCTTTGAATTACGTACCTAGCTACGCCCTTGCACTCTTTGGTCGTCACCTCGATTTGCCAGTTGTTGTGTATCCTTTTGAAAATGCTAACTAATAGTTTATACAAATTTATTTTAGCTCGATTGCGAACCAAGTTTTTACAACTTATATTAATCACTCTTGAGCGGGGTTCGAACTCCGGACCTTTCGCACCTGAAGCGAACGTGCGTCCCTGCGCTATCACGACTCCTACAATGTTAACTAATAGAACATACATGCTAATATTTATGTACAAAGTAGGTCGAAGCCATGTTCCCTAGTCTCAGTTCAACAGTTGAAGCACAATGGTTCCAACCTTCATTACATATCTACAACTACACTAAGCTATAGAGGATATTTGTGTTTATTAGTGTAAGATAGTATTTTATTTCACGTCGTGGCCAACGAAATATAGTCAGGTCGATATATCGAAAATACCCCCTCAACCCCCAAAATATTGCTACAAATGGTTTCTCAACTGATTCTTGTAGGGTTTAGTGTACTTTATAACATACTAAAAGGTTACCAAAGTAGGACCCCCGGAAAATATTGTTGTTTCAAAATGGCGTCCAAGATGACCGCCGAAACCTCTTAATGATCATAACTATGTAACTATCAACTCCAATTTGATGATCTTGGTGTCTATCCCTAGGTTTTTGGGGGCAATGAACACATTAAGATCATAAAAAATGATGTTGGCCTATATATGGAACACAAAAATCCAATATCAGTTGAGAAACCTTTTGTAGCAATTTCGTGGGGGATAAACTATATTTTAATATGTATTTCCACTCGTGGCGTTAACTTACACTAATAAACACAAATCTTCCTATGATTTCCAATGACTGGGTAATATAATATTTGTTTTCAAATTTTATTCATTTGCACTACATTACACAACCACACAACCACGTATATTAGAGTGAACGTCCGTAATATGAAATAGTACCGGTATACTTTTCAAGTTAGTTTCTGTTTGCTGTCAAAATATAAAAAATTACAGACAAAACAAATTACTTAGAATATATTACTTTAGAATTTACTTAGAATATATTACTTTAGAATTTACATTAGAAAGGTACATCTAACCGCGCAGGGATACGAAACGCAACCGGTGTTAGAGTAAATGCCAAATTTATATATTCAGGTGTATATGATGGCGTTTTCTTTCACTGATAAAACTCAATCATTCATTGGAAACAATAACATATATATGGTTCTTGTATATGCTCCAGTGGTATCTATGGTTAAATATTAAGGTTACAGCCGACATCTTGTCTTCACTGCCTATCATACATATCCAACCACTAGTGCCATATTGGCATTGCTGAATACTGCTATGTGTGCTGGCTTCGAATGCGATCCGAAGCCTCAACCATAGCTACACGAAGAGAAAGAGGGATATCAAGTTTGCAGCAAGTACAATACAAAGTCATAACTCCAATCTGCGAATCCGCTTCACGGAATTCCTTAGAATAAGTTATCCGAGGGTCGTTGTCTGTGTCTTGAGACAAACCATCTGAAACACATTATATAATACAATGCCCGTAGAACAATCAGTATACAGTATACAGTATACATTCTGTTCTGCCTCATCAGGGTTTAGGCTTTTTGCAAAGACGAGTTCATGCGACATTGGCAGTGAAAGAGTTAAGCATATAATGCATATGTTTCCAAATACTATACGTATATGCCAGGTGTGATGTCTAGAACATACAATTGGTGGCACTGACCTTCTGACATTTTATCCTGAAAGCAAACATGCAAGTATTATCCGTATTCTACTAATAATTATACTACTTACTGCTGTTTCCCTTACGTTTGTTAAATTATGTTCATTTGCTATTGTCAGTGATTATAAGTTTTAATGAAAAACACAAGATACCACACATATATTAATGCTTATATAGTCTGGAGTCAACATAGCAGCCACAAATCGAAACATTTTAGATTCTTTAATTAGACCTTCCAACCGCCACTGTACAATAAATTGAAATGTAAAGGGGCCCCAGTGTAGTGGCCGCGTGGTTTAAGCTGTTAACTTAAAATCACTTTCCAGTCACCATTGTATGGTCGAATCCCAAATGAGGTGTCGAATTGTGTGAGGAAGCTATCCAGTTGATTTGTTGACGGTTGGTGGTTCGACACAGGAGCGTGCATGTATCTGAAACACTGCTCAAACGGACTCAAACTTCCTCCATAAATAACAAATGAAGGTGAATGGAAACATGAAATATTTGGATTCATTGACAATAGTGCAGCCACTATCAGGTGAAATCAATCTTCACACCTAGTTTCAACAAATACTAACCCTATTAGACAAAATGTTAGACGTGAATGGTACACTTCGGTGAATCAAATCGCAAATGGTGAGCGTTGTTTGGTCCTTCGTTTACAAGCGCATTTGAGCGGGCATATCTGTAACAAGGATTGGCCGACAAAGATTGATCACAACAATCCACTAGACATAGTGCACCGTGTGGTATTACTGACAACGTTATAAAAACGCGTGCGATTTGAGACATCAAACAATAACTTTAGCCAATCAGCAACGTCTCAGGGGCAGCTGCGTTTACCAGAATGTAACCGCACGTGACTGGAAGGGCGCCACACGGCGAGCGCAATAATAATTTAAGCACGGTATCGAAGATCCGAACGCATACATGGGTTAGTTCTGATATAGAAGGTAGGTTGTGTAGATATATAAGGGTAACGAT
Source organism: Archivesica marissinica (assembly GCA_014843695.1). Taxonomy (NCBI): domain Eukaryota; kingdom Metazoa; phylum Mollusca; class Bivalvia; order Venerida; family Vesicomyidae; genus Archivesica; species Archivesica marissinica. The sequence continues at coordinate 13,233,682 of CM026393.1, forward strand.
TAAGTATCATCTGATCTACAAGTATAAGATTCGGGAAATACAATATATGTCATTGTCAATGTAATAGTGTATAAGGTTTGTGGTTGTCAACATACTCGTGTGCAACCGAACGTCCTGAAATGATATACAATGCTTTTAAAATCCCACACTCGATGCAACCACAAGTAAAGGGTGCAAGCATTATTTGTGAGATCGCTAACACATGTCACCCCATCTCCCGCGTCCCTGAACACTAGTTGTTGCCCGATACCCTGTAAGAATGTTAATATTATTAGGGCAGACAGGGAATCTAACCAGCATTCCCTGGACTTGATTTGTAGCCCAACGTATTAACCACTAGACTACTGACCTGACAGTATAATAAATAACAGTCTTTCAGATAGGACTTTAAACCGAGGTTTTGTGTGGGTGCTTTACATCGTGCAGGTAGAATAACTAGTGGATACTCTGATTCCTGTCTGTATCATTGCACTATCCTCCAAAATTTAAAGTGACTAATCTCTTCAGGAGGCGTCGCTCATATGGGCAACCGATAGCGATAATAAGATTGGAGGATAGTGCAATGATACAGACACATTCCAGAGTCTCCTCTGGTTATTTTACGTGCACAGTGTAAAACACCGACATGAGACCTCGGTTTAAAGTCCCAACTGAACTATTATATTAGGGTCAAACGGAGGATCGAACCTGCTATTCCTGGATTACCAGTCCAGCGTGTTACCCTGGACTACAGATCCGCCTGTACACATATTACTACCTGAAGTGGAGAAGCTGAGGCGCCGCCATGTTTGTTTTCGCTTGGAATATATAGCCTATGCTACTAAATTCTCGTCAATGTAAGCAGTTAACGACACATTCAGACTTGAGATCGATGGACTGTTTTTTCATTGGTTATTATCATATTCTAAATATTAACCCATTCAACCCCAAGTAACTGACATGGACTGGTGCATGCTATGTTCAGACCAATAAATTATTAAGAACATTACATTTGGACCAGTTCATTTATCAAAATAGGTAACATTTTGTCTAAAAATAGTAATATTACTGGTAAAAAGTGCAGATCCTGATGAGACGGCTCGTCACGAGCCGGCTCATCTGGATCTACACTTTTTGTAAGCCTATTGAGAGGCCTGGGGTGTTGAAAGGGTTAAGCAAATACATGTACTAAGAAGAACTGCTAAAACACATTATCGTACTATTAAATAAAATAACAACTCTCATGATGCGATTTACGAGATTCAAGCTAATGACACACACACATTAGTTTTAATTTGCTCGATTGCGAAATAAGTGTTTCCAACATTCATAATAATCGATATGAGACCTCATTCCTGATGGAATTCATCGCTACGTGGTAGAGAAAAGAGGACATGTGGAATTTAAGTGCCTTGCCCTTCGACACATTCGTAATGGCTTCAAATAGGCGCAAACTTTGGACCTCTCACATCTTAAGCTAACTGTGTTAACACAACGACATGACGTAGGAAAGAGTCCGACGGTGTGTACTTATTGTTATTGTATATATGTAGAGTGGCTCGTTATATCTAATACATAGTTTGGAAATTTGGTGATTCAACTATCGATATTAATACATTAATAATTGTAAAACATAAACCCGTCAAGATGACGACACTAACATGAAGTTATATAGGTTAGCAAGGTTAGCACAATACCTCGTTGGTATTTGATACATAATATATGTATGTCTCCGTACTTGATAAAAAAATATATTTTTACGCCAAAAAGTATTCTTGTTTTAATTTGAGTTTATTTAACGTCGCTACCGGTTGCCCATTTGAGCGACGGTCAGTTTACCTAACAACACATGTCCTGGACAGGCTCCAGTGGTTAACCAGTATTTGGTGTACCAACCTCCGTAAGAAACTGCCACCTGTTTCGTATAAAGAGTCACGGTCTGAGCGGGGCTCGAACCCGTGACCATCAGTGATGATATGTTACAATGGTATGCAAGTCAGCGACCTTAACCAATCGACCACGCTGAGGCGGACATCTCCAAGGTATGCTCTGGCAGGGTCAGGTACTATGTATCCAATGCCGTTACATGCCATAACAGTTTCCAACTTGAGGAGCACACGCATCATATGTAGCACGTATTAAGTTAATCGGCAATTTGTAAGGATGTCTTAAAAATGTTCTAATAATAATATAGTAGAAATTTATAACGTTTTGAATAGAGAGTATTGCTTATACACATTTATTTCAGCTCGAAGCAAGTGTTTACAACATTAATCGTCCGCCTCCGTGGTCGAGTGGTTACGGTCGCTGACTTGTATACCACTATAACCTATCATCACTGATGGTTGGTCCGCCCCTGTGGTCGAGTGGTTAAGGTCGCTGACTTGTATACCACTATAACCTATCATCACTGATGGTCACGGATTCGAGCCCCGCTCAGGCCGTGTCTCATTTATATGAACAAGTTGGCAGTTTCTTACGGAGGTTGGTGCACCCAAGTACTGGTTAACCGCTGGAGCCTGCCCAGGAAAGGTGTTGTTAGGTAAACTGCCCGCCGGCGATATAGCCCGAAATGGTGCTGGTGCAGGCGTAAAACCCGAAATATAACATATAACATAACAACATTAATCGCTCTGGTGGAATCACTCGCCATGAGCGAGAGAGAAGATGATAGGTGGATTTAAGGTTCTTGCTAAGGATACCACCACTGGTGTTCTGACAGGGCCCAAACTCGCAAGATATCGGCTACAAGGCTGGCATCGTTTGCATTAGACCACGGAGGCTTCACTGTTACAGTATGGTATAAAACAACACATACTTGATTTTGAATTTTAAAATGTGGACACAACTCCATGCAAGTAATGACATTCCTGTTTATGAGAAAATATACATATACATTGCGTTATTTGTAGTTGTTTATTACCATACATGTATATCAAACATTCCAAGAAGTAACAACAATGTGTTTACTGTTGATCATTAAGAAATAATAAGTATCAACCGTGGTATATCGCAGAATAACCCGGTTGATACTTATTATTTCGATTCTAACACGACTTACTTCTAATAATTTTAAAGGAGTATTTTCTTCAAACGTCGTGCATTTGGCTTTCGAAATTTCCTCCCGCGTAAGGGGTGATGACGTTATTTTTGATGGAAAATATCAATCTAGTGCATAAATGAACACAAGTTGTAACTGATCAATAATTTATTTATTTTGTCAAATAAAACTCTACAGAATAGTAACTGAAACGTTACTTAACAGAAAAACAAGACGGACAATAGATTATCTGATTCTAAAAATAGCTCACTTCCGCGAATTCCACGGTATGTTTTACAAACTTCACGTGACTTTCATTCATAAAACTTTACATGCATTGTATAAATGGAATAGCCAAAACACGGTGCGCGCGCAGCATAGTTCAAGGTAGGTATATCGCAGAATAACCCGAGGTAGATTTTACTCTACAAGTATGTATGTTATTAGCTGGGTCGTGTTAGAATAAGAAATAAATTACCAGGCATTAAATAGTCTACTTGGAACCCAATGTAGCAGAATACGGTTTATTGCATAATTATACTCACACGAAAAAGAAAGTGTGCACTTTGTTAGAGGGACTATTGTATAGTTATATATAGAAGCAATAAATAGGCAAATTTGGTATCTAAATGTGCAAAAATTGGCTACACGATGTTTTACTTTTAGTGGAAATTTGATAATTATCAGAACATTGTTTTACGTATGAATATAAGTATATAATTTCCTCTATAACCAAGTGCACACTTTCTTTTTCGTGGGAGTATATAATAAATTATAAATTATATATCCCACCAGTACAGAGTTATGTCATTGAATACGTGTATACCATGTTAAACGAAGTATTGAAGAATACTATATCAAGTAGGTTCGCCTAGGTGTGTATCTTCAGAATATTGATACATGTATACTATTCCAGATGAAGTACCATGCAGACAATTAAATCGTATCTTGAAGACACATTTTCTCACTGTCTAGTTTCTTAGCCATAGCGTTTAGTTTATACAAATTTATTTAGCTCGATTGCGAAACAAGTTATTACAACTTATATTAATCACTCTCGAGGCAGCATTCCTGGTGGAATCCATCGCCATGATGGAGAGAGAAGAGACATGTGGAATTTAAATGATTTGCATAAGGGCAAAATCGTAACAGCTCCAGCGGGGCTCGAACTCCGGACCTTTCGCACATGAAGCGAATGCGCTACCACTGCGCTATCACGACGTCCACAGTCATAGCGTATTGAGACAAAGAAGATTTTATAAATGATGTTGTTTCAACAATAGCCTTCTCATTTTGACGAGACGCTTCCCATCCAGCAATGGCATGTATTTGGACGTCCAATATTTCACATGTTTTAACTAAATGCAACTATTCTTGTCCGACATCAATTACATCATCGCCATTCATAATATCACAGTCGTTCTCGTCCGACGACGATTCATTCTCCATATCACATTCATCGATTTGTCTCGACGATTCTGATTGGTCCTCCCCAGTTTTCTCAGGTGTTGGAGATTCCTGTAATAAATGAAATAAATTCGTTAGCATGAGCATAGTTGTCTATATCATTGCATGTATACTGTGTTATTTATAATTATTAAAAATGCAATCCCTGTCTGCCTGCGCTACACTCCCACATATCTTCTCTTTCTTCTTCTTTCATACCGGTATTATAGTTCTGTCATTTCTAAGCAATATGCACAGTTGGTATACATGTATTAGCTCCACACCGTCCTAAATAGTACTGTGTATATTGAACTGCAAGAGAGAAACTATTTAAGCTCTGCTTCCGTTTTGATCCTTTCCTATTCTTTGATTGTGTGTTCATGTATTGTTTTGTGAATGTATATAGTGGAATAAATATGTTTAAACCAATAATGCAATGAATTGCGCGTGTGTGTTTTACGTTTATTTATTGTCGCTACCGGTTGCCAATATGAGCGACGCCTTCTGAAGAGATTAAGTCATTTTAGATTGTCAGAGGATAGTGCAATGATACAGACAGAGACCCATTCCAGAGTCTCATCTGGCTCATTTACGCGCACAGTGTACAACACCGACACGAGACCTCGGTTTAACGTCCCATCTGAAAGATTGTTAATATTATTAGAGTCAGACGGGGAATCGAACCTGCGATCCCTGGAATACCAGTACAACGTGTCTTATAAATTATGCTCCTTTCCTCGCCGTATATATGTTCTCAAACTCGCCTAATAAATTAAAATGTATAAGACAATAGTCTAATGTTCTCTATTTATTATACCGCGATGATGACCCACCGCCATGTCATGTTAGCTGGTTCTATATACATTCATGGTAGTATAGCAGTAGTCATATTTATTTACATCTCATCATTGTACATACAGTTTTACAATAGCATTACATAAATTATAGAGCTTACATAATAAAAATACAATGTGACGTCAATATGTCGTTATAAGAGATGAACATTTACCACGGTGCATGTGGAAGAAAGCTGCACTATCACTGCTATTCGGATATTAAAAACTGCTCTAAAACAATTCTGAAACAACGGATCTGTAGTACAGTGGTAACACGCACGTAATCCAGGGATCGCAGGTTCGATCCCCCGTCTGACCCTAATACAATTAACAGTCTTTCAGATGGGACGTTAAACCGAGGTCTCGTGCCGATGCTTTACACCGTGCACGTAAAAGAACCAGAGGAGACTCTGGAATGTGTCTCTCTCTGTATCATGCACTATCCTCCAAAATCTAAAACGAATAATCTCTTCAGAAGGCGTCGCTCATATGGGCAACCGGTAGCGACGATAAATAAACGTAAAACCACCATCACTGAAACAATGTTCCCCTTCAAAATATACAACTGGTCACATTACACACTGATTAAGAATTGGCTATACGAACGCTTAGCTTCAATTTGATGAGATCAAAAAACATATAAGAAATGTAAGAAACATTATTCACTATTAATAGTATGAAATAATGACATCAAGTATCATATGAGAATATTAATTAGGGCACATGTATGATTGGTGAATTGCCGTGCCACAAGTTCATAATTGGTCATATCCTGGATTTAGTAGTATCAAGGAGATTAGATGATAACATTGTATTTAGACATTTGTAATTCAACTTTGTATTACTAAGCTTTGCAGTAACAGTATCGTAGCATAAACTCCATTGGTCATAAACCCAAACCAATATTAAGCGCATAATATGTATGGATTTGAACCTACACATTTACCTGTTTCAATCTCCGCCATTTTGCGCGTCGGTTTTGAAACCATGTTTTGACTTGGCGTTCGGTAAGCTGAAGTGTCTTGGCTAGCCGCTTCCGCTCCGGAGGTGATAAGTATTTCTGAGTCTCGAACTTCTTTTCTAGGTCTATAGTCTGGTCGTTGGAGAAGCGTACTTGACCGCCTTTACGTTTCTGCATTGGCCGTTGCAAGAATGGATGCCAGAAAAATGGACGGTTATGGTAAACTAGAAAATAAAAGAAAACACCAAATATGATATAGTTTATACAAATTTATTTTAGCTCGATTGCGAAACAAGTTATTTCAACTTATATTAATCACTCTTGAGGAGACTTCATTCCTGATGGAATCCATCGCCACGAGGGAGAGAGAAGAGGCAACGTGGAATTTGAATGCCTTGCCTAAGGGCACATGTATGATATGGATTGGAATTGGACATTTTGAAACGTGCCTATATTCAATCATGACAATATACAATGTAGGTCACTGTCACAGTGTTACATTTTTTTTAAATTTTTTTTTATATTACTACTCAGCTATACAATCTTTCTTATAGTATATTATATAATTATATACTATTACACTTGGCCTACGGAACAAAGGTGTATTACAGAGACTATTGAGTAATACGAAAATTGTTAAAAACTTATCCAAATTTATATATTACGCAAATTTAGCAAGAAATTAACAATTTTAGACACCACAACCATATATGTTCTTCTGAAAATGTATCCATGCCTTTCCATTGTACTTTGTTTATGTATTGTTTGCTATAAATATGTTATCATATTAAATGCAATAAATATATGTGTGTTTGTTTTTTACGTTTATTTATCGTCGCTACCGGTTGCCCATATGAGCGACGCCTCCTGAAGAGATTAGTCATTTTAGATTTTGGAGGATAGTGCAATGAAACAGACTATCTAAAATAACTAATCTCTTCAGGAGGCGTCGCTCATATGGGCAACCGGTAGCGACGATAGCTAAGCGTAAAAGACACACTTCTTTTATTGTGTGTCTTATTTCCCACGCCATTCTTACTGGTCATTGTACCATGTGTCATTATACTATTTGATGTCTTAATGTGTTGAGGTCTCGTGGTATATTTACTTAATGAGTACAATTGATACATTATTTGCTTTGTGTGTATATTTATTTATACATGTTTAGTTTATACAAATTTATTTTAGCTCGATTGCGAAACAAGTTTTTTCAAACTTATATTAATCACTCTCGAAAACCTCATTCCTGATGGAATCCATCGCCATGAAGGAGAGAAGAGGCAATGTGGAATTTAAATGCCTTGCCTAAGAGCACACTCGTAACGGCTCCAGCATGTTTATCCTCCATGTATGTTTTAGTGTAAATGGATATATAGATATTCTCTGTACATTGTCGATCAACACATGTTTCATATATTTACATGTTTCATAGTGATCTAGATCAGATGTTATTAATGTATTAGTTGGATGAGAGGTTACATGCCTAAATCCCAAAATAAAAGATCTGTTCTGTTCTGTTTCTGTTTGATTCTACTTGTTCAAATGAGTTATCTCGTTAAAGGTACGTGTTCAAATGAGTTATCTCGTTAAAGGCACTTGTTCAAATGAGTTATCTCGTTAAATGTACGTGTTCAAATGAGTTATCTCGTTAAAGGTACTTGTTCAAATGAGTTTTCTCGTTAAAGGTACTTGTTCAAATGAGTTATCTCGTTAAAGGTACGTGTTCAAATGAGTTATCTCGTTAAAGGTACGTGTTCAAATGAGTTATCTCGTTAAAGGTACTTGTTCAAATGAGTTATCTCGTTAACGGTACTTGTTCAAATGAGTTATCTCGTTAAAGGTACGTGTTCAAATGAGTTATCTCGTTAAAGGTACTTGTTCAAATGAGTTATCTCGTTAAAGGTACGTGTTCAAATGAGTTATCTCGTTAAAGGTACTTGTTCAAATGAGTTATCTCGTTAAAGGTACGTGTTCAAATGAGTTACCTCGTTAAAGGTACGTGTTCAAATGAGTTTTCTCGTTAAAGGTACTTGTTCAAATGAGTTATCTCGTTAAAGGTACGTGTTCAAATGAGTTATCTCGTTAAAGGTACTTGTTCAAATGAGTTATCTCGTTAAAGGTACTTGTTCAAATGAGTTATCTCGTTAAAGGTACGTGTTCAAATGAGTTATCTCGTTAAATAAAGTATTTATTATTACCATTATTATTTTTATTATTATTATCATGAAATCAATGCTCACATCATAAATTTATATTTGAAGTCTTCTTTCATTTGATGCACAACCTGACATAGGGGGTCTTAAAGGGGCCATTAATTCTTAATAACGACACACCGTTTATTTGAACTATTCAACTGTTCAGATAAAGTTAAATTGCATATAAGTTATATATGCACACATTCGAAACAGGTAGAACAATAATTTATGAATTTGAAATTACCTAGAAATTCTAGAATACACTTCGAGCACTGTATAAATGGCTGTCCATTAAGCATTGTACATGTTGTTGCACATCTCTGACAGGAAGTAAGTACATGCATTTGCATTAGTATGCACACTTACTAATTGCTAATTATTAATAACCACAATCATTGAAACAGTTTAAAGCTAGTGCTTTGTCGATAGTACTAGGTTTGTTAAAGTTGTATAGTGTATTTCAGTATCGTCCTTGCATCAGCGTACAATTAATTAAAACACAGTATGTTAGAATTATTATAAAACATGCACAGATTACAAATGTAATACTATTATTGTATAAATAATTTCAGTATACTATCATAGTAAAACACATGGTACTATGGGGGGCCGTTTTGCTATTTATTCAGTATTTTTGGATATCCATAATTCTATTTTTGGATATCCATAATTCAATGTATGGATGTCCATTATTCCAGGCGCGCCGTTTCGATATTTATTCAGCATTTATGGATATCCATAATTCGATTTATGGATATCAAATAATCTATATATGGACATCCAATAATCTATTAATGGATATCCAAAGATATAAATATGGATATCCATAAATAACGAATAAATAGCAAAACGACGCCCCACATGATACTGACAAAATGAATGTATAAATATTTACATATTATAAAAGGAGCGGCTCATAACATACTGACACAATGAATGTATAAATAATTACAGATTATAAAAGGAGCGGCTCATAACATACTGACACAATGAATGTATAAATAATTACAGATTATAAAATGAGCGGCTCATAACATACTGACACCATGAATGTATAAATATTTACAGTTTATAAAACGAGCGGCTCATAAGATACTGACACCATGAATGTATAAATATTTACAGTTTATAAAACGAGCGGCTCATAAGATACTGACACAATGGATGTATAAATATTTACAGTTTATAAAACGAGCGGCTCATAAGATACTGACACCATGAATGTATAAATATTTACAGTTTATAAAACGAGCGGCTCATAAGATACTGACACCATGAATGTATAAATATTTACAGTTTATAAAACGAGCGGCTCATAAGATACTGACACCATGAATGTATAAATATTTACAGTTTATAAAACGAGCGACTCATAAGATACTGACACAATGGATGTATAAATATTTACAGTTTATAAAACGAGCGGCTCATAAGATACTGACACCATGAATGTATAAATATTTACAGTTTATAAAACGAGCGGCTCATAAGATACTGACACCATGAATGTATAAATATTTACAGTTTATAATACGAGCGGCTCATAAGATACTGACACCATGAATGTATAAATATTTACAGTTTATAAAACGAGCGGCTCATAAGATACTGACACCATGAATGTATAAATATTTACAGTTTATAAAACGAGCGGCTCATAAGATACTGACCAATGGATGTATAAATATTTACAGTTTATAAAACGAGCGGCTCATAAGATACTGACACAATGGATGTATAAATAGTTACAGTTTATAAAACGAGCGGCTCATAAGATACTGACAACATGAATGTATACATATTTACAGTTTATAAAACGAGCGGCTCAAAAGATACTGACACCATGAATGTATAAATATTTACAGTTTATAAAACGAGCGGCTCATAAGATACTGACACCATGAATGTATAAATATTTACAGTTTATAAAACGAGCGACTCATAAGATACTGACACAATGGATGTATAAATATTTACAGTTTATAAAACGAGCGGCTCATAAGATACTGACACCATGAATGTATAAATATTTACAGTTTATAAAACGAGCGGCTCATAAGATACTGACACCATGAATGTATAAATATTTACAGTTTATAACACGAGCGGCTCATAAGATACTGACACCATGAATGTATAAATATTTACAGTTTATAAAACGAGCGGCTCATAAGATACTGACACAATGGATGTATAAATATTTACAGTTTATAAAACGAGCGGCTCATAACATACTGACACCATGAATGTATAAATATTTACAGTTTATAAAACGAGCGGCTCATAAGATACTGACACCATGAATGTATAAATAGTTACAGTTTATAAAACGAACGACTCATAAGATACTGACACAATGGATGTATAAATATTTACAGTTTATAAAACGAGCGGCTCAAAAGATAATGACACCATGAATGTATAAATATTTACAGTTTATAAAACGAGCGGCTCATATTTGCATAGCTCGAAGCATCCACTGCCATCTTGACATGTGTTATATTTTTAATTACTACTTGGTACTTATAGAACGATTAAATCTTCGAATTGTTTCAAACACAAACAGTTGATCGAAACGAACTATATGTGGATATGTTGTCGTTAATACTCGATTGTAAATCATTGTATTTGTGTTGGTGCCAGGCTTAATAAAATCAATAGTATTAGTTCAGTGGTGATGGCATCATTTAGCTTAAACATATTTTATTCGGAGCAAATACATATATATACATATATAAACACAATGTTATACATTGGAACCGATATGGGTCGAGAAACAAGCTTAAAGCTTATATGAATCCCTTCCAATGTTGGAGTATGTTTAAAGGATACAAACTGCTTGGCATCATTTGATAATAAAGGACCCGGTGTGTCATGTTTCCCATAATGCATGTCATGTAAGTTGTGTCCAGCAAACCCATTGGATGTTCGGATGTTCTGTGTTTATAATACAACATATTTGTAATAAGGGGACACTTATTTTGAATATTTTTTGGAATTAATTTAATAAATTAATTAGTGTACTGCAATATATATATATCAGGTCATATGTATTTGAAACATGACAGATACAGACGGATATGTAGTCCAGTGGTAACACGCTGGACTGGTAATCCGGGGATCGCAGGTTCGATCCCCCGTCTGACCCTAATAAAATCAACAGTCTTTCAGATGGGACGTTAAACCGGTGCTTTACACCGTGCACGTAAAAGAACCAGAGGAGATTCTGGAATGGGTCTCTGTCTGTATCATGCACTATCCTCCAACAATCTAAAATAACTAATCTCTTCAGGAGGCGTCGTTCATATGGGCAACCGGTAGCGACGATAAATAAACGTAAAACAAAATGTTGAATTTATTTTTCTCAGTTACGAAATAGTGTGTATACCCCAAAACTATAAACAATCCAATAGAACATTAAGTGTTTTTTTTTCTCGAAAATACATTGCATACGAATCATAGATGGCAGTTATAATTGCATTGAATTGAATTATTATGGTCCTTGAAATAAAATATTGACGCCTTATGACGATGGTGTAGATTTTGGAGGATAGGTCAATGATACAGACATATACCCATTCCAGAGTCTCGTCTGGTTCTTTTACGTGCACGGTATAAATCACCGACACGAGACCTTCGCTTAAAGTCACGTCTGAAAGACTGTTAATATTATTATTGTCAGCCGGGTGTGGAGAGGTGGTGTCGAAACTGTGATCCATGGATTCGCAGTCAAAAGTGTTAACCACTGGACTACTGACCGTCTATATAGAACGGAGTACGGCCAGTGACTCAAGCTGCGTCCATTTCAAACCAGAACCCGTTAGATGAAATCTCTAAATACTCCTTACTCCTGGACCCAGATATGTCAAGCACATTCCGACACTTATTAGATGTGTCATTCAATCGTTATATGTATCATCCGAAAGTGAAAGTGTACATGCTTTACCTCGCAATAATTAAGGAAGATTTAATTAGACCAATTAGAATGAATCGAGACAATAACGATCTATTAAGTCCACTTAAATATGCCGAATAAGGCAAAAAACACACAATGAAAATGCAATAGGAAACATGTCAAGCTCTCTATTGTATTACAATAAACAAAGCCATTGTGTCTCATTGAGACTCGTATTGGTTATACAAAAGCGTTTCGACAACAGTATTAAGTTTCTTAAGCGGTTTTCTTCTTTGCCGTTTTGCTTAATTTTCCGGCTTACATATACCGTTCAAAGTGACACTTGGTGAAATCAGTCCTTATGGTAGTATTACTGGAATTAATTAAACAATAGGGCGATGTCATTAAATGTTAATGCACGACTTTGTTTCGGAAAATAGTCTCTTGACTTTATTTGCCCCATCCTGTGTTTTAGACAATTATTTTGGCCATTGAGGAAAAGATTGCTTTCCGCTATTGAAAGCGACATGAAAGATCAAGTATATACAAGAGCGCACGCGCAAATTATTGAGGTCAGACGCCTTGCGCGAGGAACTTCGAGATTTGATCTCACGCGAAAATGTGTTATGGCGTCGAAGACGGAAATGCGTGGTAAAATTGGTCGACCTTTCATCATTATCATCATCTGCGGTTACTATATCAACGGCAATCTTGTCCGATACACATCAGTATCCGCTATATTAATGTGTTGTTTGCAAAAGTATCATACTGTGTCTAGTTAATTGTTCTCCAATCATTTTAGACGAAATTATATAATTTTGTATAGTTTCGATCTGTTTTATTAAATTAAATATAGATACTGGCTCATGTGTGGTATTGAAGCTCATTTAGCGTATACACCCAGGCAGCACCCTAGAAAAGCTGTTAGAGTCAAAGTCAAATCTTTATTTCCTCCTCAATTGGAGAAATACATAGAATCAAACAAAAAACACATACACTTATCGTCTTACATAGAACATGTATAGACATAGACATAGACATAGTTTATTAAACTCCAGCTATGCTAAACTGCTTTGAAACTAGCCACGTACTAACCTCTAGACACATCCATATGTTGTATATGATACTGTTCCAGCATGTGGAATTGTTTTAACAGTTTGCTATGGTTGCAGTGATTAATCAAATGTGTTCGAATATATATCAGCAAGATATGTTCTGCACTAAACGCATCAGAAAAATTGGAAAACATACAAATAATAATATATCTTGGAAATCAGAGCATGTATTAAGTTAAATGTTCTCTCTAATGTTGTGTTGGAAATCAGAGCATGTATTAAGTTAAATGTTCTCTCTAATGTTGTGTTGGAAATCAGAGCATGTATTAAGTTAAATGTTTTCTCTAATGTTGTGTTGGAAATCAGAGCATGTATTAAGTTCAATGTTCTCTCTAAAGTTGTGTTCTCATCAGAGAATGTATTACGTTCAGCGTTCTCATCAGAGCATGTATTACGTTCAGCGTTCTCTCTAAGGTTGTACTGTACACTATAGCATATATAACGTAGAGTGTTGCCTCCAGTGTGTACTGTACACTATAGCATATATAACGTAGAGTGTTGCTTCCAGTGTGTACTGTACACTATAGCATATATAACGTAGAGTGTTGCATCCAATGTGTACTGTACACTATAGCATATATAACGTAGAGTGTTGCATCCAATGTGTACTGTACACTATAGCATATATAACGTAGAGTGTTGCCTCCAGTGTGTACTGTACACTATAGCATATATAACGTAGAGTGTTGCCTCCAGTGTGTACTGTACACTATAGCATATATAACGTAGAGTGTTGCTTCCAGTGTGTACTGTACACTATAGCATATATAACGTAGAGGCCTCCAGTGTGTACTGTACACTATAGCATATATAACGTAGAGTGTTTCCTCCAATGTGTACTGTACACTATAGCATATATAACGTAGAGTGTTTCCTCCAATGTGTACTGTACACTATAGCATATATAACGTAGAGTGTTGCCTCCAGTGTGTACTGTACACAATAGCATATATAACGTAGAGTGTTGCATCCAGTATGTACTGTACACTATAGCATATATAACGTAGAGGCCTCCAATGTGTACTGTACACTATAGCATATATAACGTAGAGTGTTGCCTCCAGTGTGTACTGTACACAATAGCATATATAACATAGAGTGTTGCATCCAGTATGTACTCTACACTATAGCATATATAACGTAGAGTGTTGCATCCAGTGTGTACTGTACACTATAGCATATATAACGTAGAGTGTTGCCCCAGTGTGTACTCTACACTATAGCATATATAACGTAGAGTGTTGCCTCCAGTGTGTACTGTACTATATAGCATATATAACGTAGAGTGTTGCCTCCAGTGTGTACTGTACACTATAGCATATATAACGTAGAGTGTTGCCTCCAGTGTGTAATGTACACAATAGCATATATAACGTAGAATGTTGCATCCAGTGTGCACTGTACACTATAGCATATATAACGTAGAGTGTTGCCTCCAGTGTGCACTGTACACTATAGCATATATAACGTAGAGTGTTGCATCCAGTGTGCACTGTACACTATAGCATATATAACGTAGAGTGTTGCCTCCAGTGTGTACTGTACACAATAGCATATATAACTTAGAGTGTTGCCTCCAATGTGCACTGAACACTATAGCATATATAACGTAGAGTGTTGCATCCAGTGTGTACTGTACACTATAGCATATCTAACGTAAAGTGTTGCCTCCAGTGTGTACTGTACACTGTAGCATATATAACGTAGAGTGTTGACTCCAGTGTATATTGTACACTATAGCATATATAACGTAGAGTATTGCCTCCAGCGTGTACTGTACACTATAGCATATGTAACGTAGAGTGTTGCCTCCAGTGTGTACTGTACACTGTAGCATATATAACGTAGAGTGTTGCCTCCCGTGTGTATTGTACACTATAGCATATATAACGTAGAGTGTTGTCTCCAGTGTGTACTGTACACTATAGCATATATAACGTAGAGTGTTGCCTCCAGTGTGCACTGTACACTATAGCATATATAACGTAGAGTGTTGCCTCCAGTGTGTACTGTACAATATAACATATATAACGTA